>JAXQQM020091923.1:0-216850 GCA_034641835.2 Pinus albicaulis | reverse complement strand
GTTGATTGAAAGACCCGGCCCGATGGCCCGATTGCGATTCGCCCTTATTTTAATATGCCTAGGCCATATCACAGTTCATAAAGCCCAAAGGCCCCGCAGACGGGCGCCTATTCGCCTTATATATATATTCCGCTCGATCCACCAAAAACTTTGTATTATTAAAAAAAAATTGGGTTTTATAAAGTGTTAAACGGTTTTCCACCGGTGCAAAAAATCAAAATATATTGACCGTTGATCTAAAGCTGATCAACGGCCCATGCAAATCGCATCACAATGTTTCAATCGCATCGCAGTGTTTCGATCACAATGTTTCAATCGCATCACATTTGTTTGTCCCCGTGATCGCCCATCCCTCCGATTCATTCCCCGTCGTTGATCTAAGGATCTGATCCTCAGATCAACGGTCATTGCTCAATCGCATTGGCCCTCCCGATCACACAATCACATCAAAGATTTTCGTCGCACCCTTATTTTTCCTCCCACCGATTGGGATCCTCCGATTGGATCTGGACCATCCACGTGTCCAGATCAGATGGCCTAGATCTAATCTCACTTCGTACCATTTCTTTCCACCTTCCGCCAAGAGAATTCCAACGCGTAATCCCCACCGTTGATCTGCGTGCGATCGACGGTTCTGATCTATTCTTTTCCTCCAATCTCCTTTGACTATATCTAAATGATTCCCAATCGTTGGATGATGCCATCCAATGGCTCTGCTCTCATCCTACACCTCCGAAGCAGTAAACCCAAAAACACAGGATTTTATGATATATTTGTTGAATTTTGCAGGTAATGAAGGTTTTCCATTATGTTGAAAGAAAGGGCCGAGGGCTAGGAATGATGATTCCCATACCATTGCTTTATCAAAGGAAATTCAATCACAGGGTTCGAGATCCATATTTCCCCTGCGCGGCCTGCACATCAACAAGACACTGTGTTTTTAAATCACAGTTAAAAGAGTATCAGTTTTTCCAGAAAAGAAGATCGAAAACACTGAATTGAAGTAAATAAACCTCTCCAGCTCCCAAAGGGAAACTGCAGCCTCATGGTAATTAAAGAAGGCTTAGTCATTATTACAAACAAGAGGTGTTTTTCCCAAAGACAACCAAAAAATTAATATTACTCAAGGATCTTATCTCTAATTGTCGGAAAAACTATTTTAAAGATTAAAAGCAACCCGGAAGCTAATCTTTTCGATCATTAGACCTCGGGAAGCAGCAATAGAGTTACTTCAAGCATGACACCGAGCCTAAAAAGTCAACAAAGGCTCCCACCGAACTCAATTCATAAATGTACCTCAATTTAATACAGACAGATTATCTGTTAATTACTTCATCAAGCCCTTCAAAGGATGAAGAGTCATCCATCTGTATTAATTGACCCATCAAATCTTTTATCAGATCCTACCTCCTCATTCTTCTATAAATACTTCTGTAGAAGATGAGAAAATGTTGGTCTCTAGACATCTAAATGCATGTAATAGTCTCTGAAGCTTCTGATGCCCTGTTTTCCACTTGAAGATACAGAAGCTGATATGAGAAGTTTGAAGTTGTAGAGACCCACCGAGCTTGCTGATTGTAACTGGTTTGAAACATCAAATACAAGCTGTTGATTTATGGGATCCTGATTTATGTCAATGGTGATGTGTTCCTCACTGTCAATTGTTATTTTGCTTAATGTTTTCACTCAGTTCACTTTCTCTGATAAAGAGCAACAAACATAGAGCTAGGATTTACTTTCAACAATACCCTAATCTTACTGAAATCTTTATTATCTATGTTTTCTTCATTTGAACGTTCTCTTTGAAGAGTACATCAATGCAGGTCGGTTTAAAGGCACTTGCCTGATCTAAATTTCTCTTTGTCACTGTTATCCGTGGTTTTCTTATTTGAATATGCTGAAAGAAGGGTAGTTTAAAGGCACTTACCTGATCTTAAGCTTTTCAACTGTTTTTTAATGTTTTCTAACTAAAAGTACTTCAATGCAGGCCAGTTTGAAGGCACTAACCTGATCTCAAAATAATTTTATGTTTTTCTTATTTGAATATGCTGAAAGCAGGGTAGTTTAAAGGAACTTACCTGATCTTAAGCTGTTCAAACTATTTTTTAATGTTTTCTAACTGAAAGTACTTCAATGCAGGCTAGTTTATAGGTACTAACCTGATCTCAGAATACTCTTATGTTTTTCTTTAAGTAAATGCTGAGGCAAGATAGTTTAAAAGAACTTACTTGATCTTAGGCTGTTTCACTATTTTTTCATTTGTTTGTTCTTCATTTCCTATCTATTTCATTCTATAAAATCGCCTTAAGAGATCGTTTGACATAAATGACTTGCCCCATGCATCCTATTTGAACCTTGTTGTCCAATTAAAATTCTCCTATGACTCCATAGCCCAATGGGTTAAAACTGTCTTTGCCTTTCTGTCAGCCAAATCATTCCTTCACCTGCAGACACCTTCACCCTTCATTTTTAAACTGCCTTCACCTTCATCATGTCTTCGCCCAATAAAAAAAAATAAAAAAAAATAACCCAAGCTCTTCATAACTAGCCTAATATCAATTTCAGCTATTAATGATCACATCTTTTGAACCCATTCATAGAGAGATCCCTCCATGGATTCAGGAAGGCTAGATCCTTGAATCCCAAAGTGGTCTGATGTTCTCCCTACAGTTGGAATTTTTCCAATCTTGCTAATTACAGGGTGCTAACATATTGGCGACTCCGCTGGGGAACATTTTTGAGTTCATAGTTGCTTGGCCAGCTTTTATAGACTCTTTAGTTTTCCATACAACCGCACAATTCAGAAAAACCTAAAAATATTTCAGATTGGTATTCAATAAACATGGTGGTGGACCATAACACCTTTTACCTCTTAAAAGAGCTGAAAACTTCCACTTGGCAACTCCAAAATCCTGAACAGACCTTAAGACTCCACTGGGAAGAACCCTTATCATTGTAATATATTTCAAACTCAGTCACAAGACTGTAGGATTAAAATTTTCTTGCAAAAAAGACTAGTTAACCTCTTAAATATTGTCATACCTGGTTGAACTTGTCTTTTTTATTTTTGTTCTGAAAAACATAGCATAGTGGCTTCTAGAAAGATTCACACTAGAGCCTATCCTGACCCTGATCCACCTAAGATAGTTGATAACCCAGAAAGTATCCTTAGGAAGTCTCCTAAGATTAATTTATCAACTGTTTTCAGATCACCCTTGAGAGCTAATTTAGTTCCTGAAAATCTTTCAGCTCTACAAAAATCTCAAGTTGACTTAGTAAATCCATTTAGAACTAGGTCTCTTGGTGATTTACATCAGTAGATTCTGAGTCTTCACTATCATCCCCGGAAACAAGTGAACCTCTTGGTAGCAGAGAAACAACACCTCCTGATTTGCATTTTCTTAACAACTTAGGTGTCTCTCATCCAAGATCAACTCAGCAGTCTATTCCTGGTCCATCCACTTCTGCTCACCCTACACCCACTGTTCAAATCACTCCACTTCAGCCCACTTTCCCTTTTGTTAATCCACCTCTTGTAAATCCACCTCCACCACATATCATGGCAACACAGTATGCTCCCTTAGTTCTTCCTGCACCATTAGTCAATCTTCCACAAGACTATCAGTCCAAAATTCCATTATATGATGCTATAAATGCTACAACTGCATCACAACATGTGGATAAGATGAATGACTACTTTGACAGAAATTAAATTTATGATGATTCTGTCAAGCTTAGGTTATTTTCTCAGAGCTTAGGGGGAGAAGTGAGGAAATGGTTCAAAGGCTTAACCCCCCATAGTATTAATGATCTCCAAGCCTTCCATCAAACGTTCTTAAACAAATGGGAAGTAAGGAAAAACCCTCTCTAAGTCCTTTCTGACTATAAGAATCTCCATAGAGACACTGGGGAAAGTGTACAAGCTTATTGCACTAGATTCAATAGTGTGTATAATGCACTTTCCCTAGAACTAATACCTCCACAAGGCTCAGCTTTAAACAAGTTTCCTGAAGGGTTTGACCCTGATATGGCCTATCAGCTGAGAGAGAGAGATTTTGCAACTCTTGAAGATATGAAAAAGGGTGCTCTTTCTGTGGAATTCAACTTGATGGAGAAGAGAGCAAGAATGAAAATTGAAAAGAGAGTGTCCTTTAGAGAGGAAAACCCACCTTCTACTTCCAACTCAAAGATGGAAAGAATGATGCAGGATATGATGAAGAAAATGAGCATCCTTGAGAGAACACAAGCAAGTCAAAACCAAACTGCTCCTCAAAACAAAAACTAGAACCAGAATCAAAATTTTACAAGGAATCAACCTCCAAATAGACCTAGGGAAGATGATCAACAGATCACTCCTCCCTTTCATCAAAACTATATAAGTGAGGTTGAGGAAACATATGAGATAATAGAAGAAGATGATATCAACATGTTGGGAGTAGATAGTGATTACCTTGGGGTTCATTATGATAGAAACCAAGGTTTCTATACCCCTTATGATGACAACAGAGATGATGATGAAGGTTATTTTCTCGACATGGAAAATGTCCTCATAGAATTCCAAAAAGAATATGACCTTAGAAGCAAAGCCAGTCAAAAAACTCCCAACACCAAAAACTTTGACAAACCTTCACAAAACAACACTGCAACCAAACCTAAAGTTGTCAAACAAAAGGACAAAACAGTAGCTGTGACTTCTGATAGTAATAGAGAGAAATGCACTCAAAAAAGTGAAAAACAAAATGCAGACGTTAGTAGTACTAACACTTTAGCTAGTAGTCCTGTTAAAACCATTCTATCAAACGTAAATAGAACAAATCAGCGAGCTGATGTTGCTGATAATCTAGCAGCTAGTAAGGCTGAGGAAAGTTTTTCAAAAAACCAAATTCCTTTCAGCCTCGAGCAGGAACTTTCAAAGATCAAAATCTTTGTTCCCTTGACTGAGTTAGTTGCCCATCATGTATATAGAGCCCAAATTTTGAAGGCTTTAAATATTGAGGATAATAATGACACAGTCAATTTTAATGATGACCAGCCAAAACTCATTTTTGGTCCTAAAATTGAAGGGAAATTTCAAGAAGGGATAGTACCTCCGTTCTATGTCAGCCTTAATATCCATGAAAAAATCCTGCATAATGCTATGCATGACTCTAGAGCCTCACACAACCTTATGCCAAAGGTGATAATGGAAAGGCTAGGGCTAGAAGTAACCAGACCTTACATGGATTTATATTCTTTTGACTCTAACAGAGTGAAATGCCTTGGCCTAATCAAAGACCTTTGTGTAAGTTTGACTCAAATCCCAGCCAAGTACATGGTTATGGATGTTGTGGTGGCCGATGTGCCTCCTAAGTATGGCATGTTGTTATCAAGGTCATGGGGTGCCAAGCTGCAAGGTACAATGCAGATGGATGGGACATATGCCAGTATCCCTGTCTTTAGCCAGCTCATAAGGCTATACAGAGAGGCACACTTGAAATTCATGGTCAGTAGCCCTGAAAACCCTGAAAATTTCCCCATTTACTCTGTCCATACGGACCTGGATTTGTTTATCCTTTACCATGATGAATCCTCAAATAAGCCAGAACTAGAAGACAGCGACTCAGCCAAATAGTTATAGACCCCTAATCTATAAATAAATGCAGTTCTAGATATGGAATAAAACAAGAGAGAAAATTTGGAACAGCATGTTGAAATAACATACCAGAGTGAACAAAGCCAATATGGCAAACAACATACTGTCCCTCATGCTCAACTCCATGAAAAACCTGAGGAGGTGAAACAAATACAACTAAGTGCCGAGATTTCACAACAACCCTTGAGCACGTTGGTTGAAGAAGACAATAAACAAGACGAAACTGAAAATAGTCCTCTGTGGAGTATGTATTTTGATGGGTCATGCACTAAGAGCAATGTTGGTGCAGGTGTCTGGATTACCAACACTGAAACAACCACACAGAAAGCATTTCCTACAAATTAAACTTTCAGTTTTCCAATAACATAGCAGAATATGAATCCCTCCTCTTAGGCTTACATCTATTAAAAAATTTAGGAGCCACAAGAATTAATGTGTATGGGGATTCAGAAATAGTCATTAAGCAAGTCAATGGGGAATATAATGCAAATCATCCCAGACTTAGAGCTTACCGAAACGATGTCATGGACCTTTTAGAAACTTTTGAGGAGTCCAAATTGTTTTTTGTTCCAAGAAAAAGAAATATTGCTGCCCATAATTTAGCTTTTGCAGCTAGAACATGGTTAACGCCATTTGAAACCAAAGACTGTACAACTCAAATTAAGTTTAGACCAGCTGTGCCAGATAATGAAAAATATTGGCAGGTCTTTGAGGGTGACAAACATATAGAAGATTTTCTGCTGGGCAGGAATGAATTTGAGTTATCTTATTTGGATTCTAAATCCGATGAAAATTTCCTAAACAAAAATTCCCCTAAAAAATAAAAACCATTTGGTCCCGTAGAAATCAACATGTTAACTAAAGAACTTGAAACTCATACTGAAGAATACAAGGACACAGAAAACAAATACATTGAGGTATTGTCGTCAAAGGACAAGAACATACCTAGGGGGCTAGCACCATTAGAAGACCTCTTTGATTTTAACGATGTAGCAAAGAAGCCCACCATAGAATACACAGAGTCTGAGGTCGAGGAATGCAACATAGGCACCAAGGATCAGCCTAAAATGATTAAATTAGCTAGGTCCTTTCCACCAGACATGAAAAGGAAATACATTGACTTGTTTAAAGAGTTTGTCGATGTGTTTTCCTGGAGCTATGAAGACTTGAAAGCCTACGATACAGAAATCATCCAGCACACAATCACTTTGAAAGAAAACCAAAAACCCTTTAAGCAAAAACTGTGTCGAATTAATCCAATACAACTACCTCTAGTAGAAAAGGAAATCAAAAAAATGTATGAGGTAGGAATCATTGTGCCTGTGAGGTTTTCAAATTGGGTTTCTAACCTTGTAGCCGTGAGGAAAAAGACAGGAGAAATCATATTGTGCATTGATTTTAGAAACCTTAATAGAGCCTCCCTAAAAGACAATTACCCTTTACCCAAAATGGAACACATTCTACAAAGGGTAGTTGGTTTGAAGAGGATTTCTCTGTTAGATGGTTTTTCAGGGTATAACCAGGTTTTAGTACTCCCAGAAGACCAACTCAAGACAGCTTTCACCACTCCTTGGGGCACTTTCATGTATGTGAAAATTCCGTTTGGATTAATGAATGCTGGGGCCACTTTCCAAAGGGCCATGGACATTGCATTTTCAGAGGAGATAGGGCACTTCATTGTAATTTACCTGGATGACATAACAGTTTATTCCAAATTTGATGAAGAGCACCTGAAAATTTTTAAGAAAGGTCCTTGAAAAGTGCAAAAGGTTTGGGTTATCTTTAAATCCCAAAAAGATAGTGTTTGGCCTTCAGGAAGGTAAGCTCCTTGGCCATATCATATCAGAAGAAGGGATTAAAATAGATCCAAATAGAGTTGAGGGAATACTATAGATTAGCCAACCAAGGAACATAAAATAATTGTAGTCCTTTATTGGAAAGATTAACTTCTTGAGGAGGTTTATTCCCAACTTAGCAGAGCTCCTTAGAAACATGACTAATATGCTCAAGAAAGAAGTAGGAGTAAAGTGGACTGTAGAAACCAAAAAATCCTTCGAATTGGTAAAACATGCACTCACTCTGGCACCAGTCCTAATCAGCCCAGACTTTTCAAAAGAGTTCCTTATTTTCTCCTTTTCCTCAGAACATATAGTGGCAACAGTCCTGTTGCAAAAAAACCCAAAGGGACAGCAACAACCCATTGCTTTTTTCAGCAAGGCTTTAAGGGATGCACCCTTGAAATATAACATAATGGAAAAATAGGCATATGCTTTGGTAAAGGCCTTAAAGGACTTCAGGGTCTATATTCTACATTCCCACATAATTTCCTATGTACCTAATATAGTGGTAAAAGACATCTTGTCACAAGACCCAGATGGAAAGAGAGGCAAATGGATTGTTGCTATATTAGAGTATGATTTGGAAATCAGACCAACCAAGCTTATTAAAGGTCAGGGCTTAGCTCAATTAATGGCTGAATCTAATCTACAAGCCATTGAAATTAACATGGTAGATGCCTTGGATGAACAGGAAGAATTACCTGCTCCCACTGTCGAAAATCAGTTTCAAAACTCACCTTGGTACATTGATATCTTGTATGTGCTTGCAAATATTAATGCTCCTCCTGATTTATCAAAAACAAAGGCAAGGTTTTTAAAATTGAAAGCTAGGAACTATTGCATTTTAAATGAATGTTTATATTGGAAAAATGTTGATGGTTTATTGCTTAAATGTTTTCCTAAAGTTGATGCAGAAAAGATCAAACATGAATTCCATGAAGGAGAGTGTGGAGGTCATCTTTACTGGAAAACCACAGCCAATAAAATCCTTAGAGCTGGCTATTACTGGCTCACCCTCTTCCAGGATGTCCATAAAATGATAGTTGCCTATCACAAATGCCAAATTTTTGAAGGAAAAAGAAAACTTATTCCTTTACCATTACAACCTATCACTGTTGAAGCTCCTTTTCAACAGTGGGGCCTAGATTTCATAGGGGAAATCCATCCTGCTTTGTCTGCAAAACACAAATGGATTCTCACCGCCACTGACTACTTCAAGAAATGGATTGAAGCCATCCCTTCTAGGAATGCCACAGATTCTGTCATTATAAAATTCCTTGAAGACCATATCTTGTCTATATTCGGATGCCCTAGGAAGATTATTACTGGTAATGCTGCTGCTTTTTGTTCCAAAAGGATGATTGATTTTTGTCACAGGTATCAGATTACACTTGGTCATTCTACTGCTTACTACCCTCAAGGTAATGGGCTAGCAGAATAATCAAATAAAATTTTGGTGACCATCATCAAGAAGCTGCTTGAAGAAAATAAAAAATCATGGCATAAAAAGTTGGTGCATGCTCTGTGGGAAGACAAATTGACCACAAAAAGGTCCATTGGAATGTCCCCTTACCAACTTGTTTATGGAGCAGATGCAGTGTTTCCTACCAGCCTAGGTGTACCAGTAATAAAATTAATCCAAGAAATACAGTCAGAAGAGGACAGCATGATTAGGAGGATCAGTCAGACAATACATCTCCAGCAGACAAGAGAAGAGGTTTACAATAGGGCTCAGAATGTGCAAGAAAACATAAAAAGTTGTTTGACAAAAGAACAAAGGCTTATCTTTTCAACACTAGAGATAAGGTACTCAAATGGGATTCCAGAAGATAGGATAAGGGAAAACATGGAAAATTTGACAATTTGTGGCAAGGTCCTTACATCATTCAGTCCACCATTGGTCCTGTTAACCACCTGTAAAATTTGATTATACCAAAGATGGCTAAGTTTGTTTTGAGCCTTCAAGGAACAATTTTTCCCTATCAAAAACTGTTGGCTCTTGAAGACTCTTGAAGGCCTTATGCCTCTGTCCAGTTCCCCATACTGTTGTTCTCATCTCAAAAGCCTCTCAAATCCTACAAAAATCCAAAATCCAATACTGCTACAAACATCCCTTGCCCCTTCCTTCCCGTCAAAACTAACCTCCTTCTTCTTTTCATCCATTCCCTCATAAAAATCTCTCATTTCCATGTTTCCCCTATTTTCCCCTCATCAAAATTCATTTTACAAGGTTAAAAACCCACTTTTTAACCTTACTGCAACCTTCATTTCCTTTGAAAAAACCATAGAAAACACATATTTTCTATGTTTTGGGCTTAAGCCCCCGCGGGCTAAGCCTCTAAGCCTTTTCTTCCATACACTCGCACCTTGGAACCAAGTTCTAACCCTTTTGGCACCAATCGCAAAATCGAAATCGTAGAAAATGCGATGGGTGGATTGAAAGACCATCGCAAATTGAAATTTTGCGCTGTGATAAACCCCTTCCCTTTTGATGCCCAGTCATATCATCCTCCATGCGCCCTAAGGCCTCGCAGTCGGGCGCTTACCCTTTCCAATATTTTCTCCGCCCAAAACATTAAAAACCTTTGTAAATTCGTGTTTTGGGTTTTTAATTCATTTCCAAAGTTTCCGTCCGTATAAGTTATGGAGTGCACCTTTCCTGTGGACCCCCCCCCATCCATGCGTTGTTTTCCAAACCCGCCTGGTATCCTTCGCACCACCTACGGGCTAAAAGTTGTTTTCGTCCATTCGCCAGCGATTCCATACGACGGTTGACGCGTGTCCCTTTTACGATTTGAAAACCACCGCACAACCTTCGTCCATGGCGCGTTATACTTCGTACCAGGACGCCCAGCGAAATAAATCTCCGCCGTCTGATCTGGGCCCACTCATCCAACGGTTGTCGATCACCGAAAGTGTCCGATGGATAACCAAAGTGCCCGTGCGATAAACAGGCCCTCGTACAACAGCAGATCAATCCCTGTTGTCAATCTGATCTGCAGATCGACGACCCATATTGCGTCGCCCGATTTCATTGCCTAGTCAACGATTCTCTGCCACTGACTTTCCATTACCCACTCCCGACCGTCGATCACGCGTGATCAGCGGCTCTGATTTGATCCTCCTTCCCTCATTCTTTTTTGACCATTCTGTGATTAAATCCGTACCGTTGGATGATGCCATCCAACGGCCCTCCTTCCTCCACACATCCTCCGATGCAGATTGACCTATAAAAGCAGGATTTTATAACGTTTTGTTTGTATTTCGCAGGTTTTCGAAGGTTTTCACTATGAACGAAGAAGATTCGAAAGAGGAGGGTGACGACTCCCCTGCTCTCGTTTTACCAAAGGAAATCGACGACTGGGTTTAAAATTTCACACACCAATGTTTCATGAACCATTGATGCATTACAGACCCTGTGCGGCCCTGTGCAACAGAAAGAAAACATGGATTAAGCGCAGAAAAAGAGTATCAGCGCTGAAGACCAGGATGAGCCAGAATAGAGAATTAATGGACAAATTAGTGGGGATTACGGCTAATACAGTTATCAAAAGCCTAATCCCCAATCTAAAACACAGTTTAAATAAAAACCTAAAGTGTTTTATCAGGAAAACCCTCCACTGCCACAAATGGAGGCGAATTGATTCCTCCCAGTGACTAAAGTGCCACCTGTGCCTCAAAGTATTCAATCAGGAACAAAATTTATTGATTAGGATCAGATATTTTACCTCGACGCAGCCGAAGAAGTTACTTCTGCCAGGAATTTAATTAAATAATGTCTGTAGAGTAACCCTAGCACCATACAAAGCCTCAAAGGTGAACAAAAGCTCCCACCAAGCTTAATTCATAAGTGTAAACCAATTAATATAGTGAAACACCTGTACAGTTTCTTCATTGAGCCTCCAAAAGGCCAAGAAAACATTAACTCTGTATTAATTATATTTGAGATCATTAATCAGATCTCACCTCCTCATCCTTCTATATATACTTCAGTAGAAGATGAGTGAGGAGTTGGTTGTTGATGTAATTGCTGAAGCATTGTAATGTAATTGAGCTGAAGACTCCTGGTTGTAAATAGTGTTTTCACTGGCTCTTGGAGCTCTGCTTGTAACATATAAGTTAGGTTGTGAAAGAAAGATGAATTAACACACTATACTTGAAGATTGTAACTGGTTTGGAGCGTCAATACAAGTTGATTTATGGGATCTTGGTCTATGTTGACGGTGATGTTATTCTTATTGTAACTTTTTATTTTATTCCTATTTTCATTATATTTCACTTCTTCTGTAAAGAACAGTTTAAATAGTGTTAGGACCTACTCCATATCAGTAACCTTCATTGGCTGAGAAATATTTATTTAAATGTTTTCTTTCAACTGTGTTATTTGGAAATGATTTAATTCAGTTTAAGCGTAGGAATGATGGTGTTCCCTCATCTTATTGTCTTAGCTGAACATCATTTTTGAATGTTACTTTCAGTATATGTTGTGTGAAGATGAACTGAGGAAATTATGGTGAGCCTTGGACCCAGTCTTGTTTGCATAACTATTTGATTGTTTCCCTTAGAATGTGTTAAAGGCTGGATAGTTTCAAAGTACTTACCAGATCCTAGGCCATTCTGTGTTATCTCTGTGATTGTCTTGGAAGTAGCCAAGTAAAGATGAGCTAGGAGAGGATTTGTGGTGAGCTCGGCCCGCTAATCTCTACTCCAAAGGTTGCCTTCAAGTTTCCCTTAGTTTCTGTATGTTTTCTATTAGAAGTGTATCAAAAGGCTAGAGAGTTTCAAAGTACTTACCAGATCCTAATTTGCTTTCATGTCTTTCTTAAGTGCCTAGTCAAAGGCTGGCTAGTTTCAGAGTACTTACCAGATCCTGGGCTGCTCTTTGTTCTGAATCTGTTTATTTCCCCTTCTTGATGTATCTTTCCATTCCATAAATCAAACCTTAAAGAGATCCTTAGACATAGATGACTTGCCCCATGGACCACTCTTTCCTCTTGCTGTTCCAATTAAATCCTCTTATGACTCCATAGCCCAATGGACTGAAAACCTGCCATCATCTTTCTTCTTGATCAAAACTTACTCCTTTGCTTGCAACTTCTCAACTTTGAACCTCTTTACCTTTGGGACTTTTCACCTCTAACAACAATCATGTTCAACCATCCAAAAACAAACAAAACCCTTGGACTTCATAACTAGCCTAATACCATAACCTCAAACTTCAAAGACAAATCTATCTTTGTACATATTGGAGAGATCCCTCTCCGGATTTAGGAGGGCTAGATCTTAGAATCCCAAAGTTGGTTGGAATGATGTTGCTTCTATAGATGGAATCTGCCATTCTTGCTAATAAATTACAGAACACCAACATTTCTGGCGACTCCGCTGGGGATTGAGTTGAGTTTTCATCTCGTTTTCCCTTGATTTTCACACAAAACTTTGAGAGTAAAAAACAACTTTTTCAAGCACTACCAAGGAATGGTAATCATGATGAAACTTGTTTGAGTCAGTGACAAACTAGGTCAATCCTAGGATTCTGATAAGGTTTCATATACCTTGAAATAAACAGCTAGCTTAGCCATAAGAATAGACTGTCTTTGTCTCGCAACCGTAGCTAGGTTTTGAAACAAAGTTAGGACATTCTTAGAAACCACACAAAGAAAAATAACTCAGAAAATACCAAAAACATGTCAGATTGGTAGTAAAACACTTACTCTTACATATCATTTACCTTTTGGTTGTGTTTTACCTCATACTCTTAGACAGAGTCTGGAAAGGGCCAGGTAGCCTCCGGATCTCATCCTCTATTGGAGGTGAAATATCTGGTGAATGCCCTCCCAGTCAATCTCTAGTTAGAGTTTGTTGTGTTTCGGGATATCCTGAAAAAGGATGTTTCATTAACACCGTGGTGGACAGTGTATCTCTTTGAAAACACTCTAAAATTTCCACCTAGCGACTCCACAATCCTGAACAGACCTTAAGACTCCACTAGGAATAACCCTGATCATTGTAATATCTTTCAAACTCAGTTAGAGGACTGTAGGATCAATATTGTGAAAACAGATTAGTTGACCTCTTAAAGATTGTCATACTCGGTTGAAATTTTCTTGTTTATTTGGGTCTAAAAACATGGCATAGTGGCTCCTAGAAAGATTCACACTAGAGCCCATCCTGACCCTGATCCACCTGAGATAGTTGATAACCCAGAAATAATCCTTAGGAAGTCTCCTAAGATAGAATCTTCAACTGTTTTCAAATCAACCCTAAGAGCTAAATCAGTCCCTGAAAATCTTTCATCTCTACAACAATCACAAGCTGACTTAGTCAATCCCTTTAGGACTAGGTCATTCGGTGATTTAGATTAGTTAGATTCTGAGTCTTCACATTCATCTCCTGAAACAAGTGAACATCTTGGGAGTAGAGAAACAACACCTCCTGATTTACATTTTCTTCATAATATAGGTGTCTCTCATCCAAGGTCAGCTTAGCAATCTACTGCAGTCTCATTCACTTCTTTTCATCCTTCATCCGTCATTCAAACCACTTCACTTCAGCCCACACCCCCTCTTGTCAATCCACCTCCACCACATATCATGGCAGCATGGTATGCTCCCTTAGTCCTTCCTGTACCATTAGTCAATCTTCCACAGAACTATCAATCCAAAATTCCATTATATGATGCTAGCAATGCTACAACAGCATCACAACATGTGGACAACATGAATGACTACTTTGACAGAAATGAAATTGATGATGATTCTGTCAAACTCAAATTGTTTGCTCAGAGTTTAGGGGGAGAAGTAAGAAAATGGTTTAAAGCCCTAGCCCCCCACAGTATCAACAATCTCCAAGGCTTCCATCAAACATTCTTAAACAAATGGGAAGTGAGGAATAATCCTCTCCAAGTCCTTGCTGACTACAATAATCTCCATAGAAACCCCGACGAAAGTGTACAAGCCTATTGTACTAGATTTAAAAGTGTGTATAATGCACTCTCCCCAGAATTAAAACCTCCACAAGGCTCAGCATTAAAAAAGTTCCCCGAAGGGTTTGACGCTGACATGACCTATTCACTCAGAGAGAGAGATTTTGCAACCCTTTAAGACAAGCAAAGAGGTGCTCTTTCTGTGGAAGTCAACCTAATGGAGAAGAGGGCCAGGATGAAAGCTGAAAAGAGAGTATCATTTAGAGAGGAATCCATGCCTACTACCTCAAGCTCAAAGATGGAAAGAATGATGGAAGAAATGATGAAGAAAATGAGCATTCTTGAGAGAGCACAAGCAAGTCAAAATCAAACTGCTCCTCAAAACAGAAACCAAAACCAGAATCATAATATAAGAAGAAACCAGCCTCCAAATAGACCCAGGGAAGATGAAAATAGATCGCTCCTCCCTTTCATCAAAATTATGTGAGTCAGGTTGAGGAAATAGATGAAATGACAGAGGGAGATGATATTAACCTATTTGGGGTAGATGATGATGACTTCGAAGTTCATTATGATAGGAAACAAGGTCTTTATACACCTTATGATGACAAAAGAGATGATAATGAAAATTGTTGTCAAGACATGGAAAATTCCATCACAGAACCTTCAAAAGAATATGAACTCAGAAATCTAGTCAACAAAACCCCAACACCAAAACCTCTGACAAATCTTCTCAAAACAACACTGTAACCAAGCCTAAAACAGTCAAACAAAAGGACAAAACAGTGGATGTTAATTCTGGTAAAGGTAAAGGAGAAGACACTCAAGATATTGAAAAGCAGAGTGCAAACATCAGTAGTACTAACACTTTAGCTAGTACTCCCTTTTCAACCATTGTGTCAACTGTAGATAAAACAAATCAGCAAGTTGTTGTTGCTGACAGAGTGGCAGTAAACAAGGCTGAAACCAGCACCTTAAAGAATCAAATTCCTTTCAGCCTGGAACAGGAAATCTCAAAGATCAAAATTTCCATCCCTTTGACTGAGTTAGCTGCCCAACATGTATATAGATCCAAAATTTTGAAGGATAACATAGTAGAAAATGAGGATACACTCAATCTTAATGATGACCAACCAGAGTTGATTTTTGGTCCAAAGATTGAAGGTAGATTTCAAGAGGGACCTGTCCCTCCCTTTTACGTAAGTCTGAACGTTCATGACAAAATTCTACACAATGCTATGCATGACTCATGCACTTCTCATAATTTAATGCCAAAAGCTGTAATGGAGAGCCTGGGTCTTGGAATCACTAGACCTTATAAAGATCTTTACTCTTTTGACTGAAGCAGAGTAAAGTGTTTAGGATTGATCAAGGACCTTTATGTTAACTTAGCCCAAATTCCAGCCAAATGCTTAGTTATGGATGTTGTTGTGGCTGATGTACCCCCAAAGTATGGAATGCTTTTATCAAGATCTTGGGGAGCTAAGTTATAGGGGACTATGCAAATGGACATGACCTATGCGACTATCCCTGTTTTCAATCATACTAGAAGACTTTATAGGGAGTCTCATATGAAATACATAGTTACAAGTCAAGACAGACCTCAAAAATATCCTCTCTATTCTGTAAGTACAGGCCTTGATTCTTTTATCATGTTTAATGATGAATCACTCACTGAACAAATCATTTTAACAGGATCAATGGCTGAAACAGAGGATGAGGAGCACAGCACTGAAGTTTCAAAACACTTTTATGTATTTGAAAACATTAGCAAACCAAACACAGGTCTTGAACTACAAGTCATCAATCCATTAAACTTAAATCTTGACAGTCAAGAGAACAATCCTCAACCCATTTAGAAACTTGAGGAATCAAATCATGCAGAGGACATTCACCAAACTGATAAAACTGAAAAGGATCCTCTCTAGAATATGTATTTTGATGGGTCATGCACTAGAACAAATGCTGGTGTAGGTGTCTGGATTACTAACACTGAAAGAAAGAACACAGAATGCATTTCTTGCAAATTAAACTTTCAGTGTTCAAACAACATAGCGGAGTACGAATCCCTGCTCTTAGGCTTACATTTGCTGAAAAGGTTAGGAGACAAGAAAATAACTGTGTATGGGGATTCTAAGTTAATAATTAGTCAAGTCAACGGGGAGTATAATGCAAATCATCCCAGACTTAGGGCCTATCGGAATGATGTCGTGGATCTTTTGAAAAAAATTGAGGAATCCACACTAAGTTTTGTCCCGAGGAAAAGGAATATTATAGCCCACAATTTAGCCTTTGCAGCTAGGACACGTTTAACGCCATATGAGATCGATGATTGTTCACCTCAGATAAAATTTAGACCAGCTGTGCCTGATAATAAGAAATATTGGCAGGTGTTTGATGGAGATAAAAAAATAGAAGACTTCATGCAATTCAGAAATGAATTTGAACTGCATAGTTTAGGTTCAGACTATGATACAGACTGCAGTGAAGAAAATTTTCTTGGTGAAGAAGAACCTTCTCCTAAGCTTGTCACTATTAACCTTTAGACTTGCAAACTTAGAAACGAAACAGAATTGAGTGCAGAATCAGAAATAGAAGAATTAGAAACTCTGCATTCTAAGGATGAAAGTTTTCCAAGTGGTCTAACACCTTTAGAAGAATTGTTCGATTTTAATGATGTGGCCAAAAACCTAAATTGGAACCTGTAGAGACTGAAGTGAAAGAGTGTAATATTGGCAGTGAAGAGAAACCGAAAATGATCAAACTGTCCAAAACTTTGCCAGCTCACATTAAACTCAAATACATAAAGCTGTTCAAAGAATTTTCTGATGTTTTTGCATGGAGTTACGAAGATCTGAAGTCCTATGACACTGAAATAATACAGCACAAAATCCCTCTTAAAGAAAACCAAAAACCATTCAAACAGAAACTGCACAGAATAAACCCTGTACAGCTGCCTTTGGTTAAGAAGGAAATCATGAAGATGTACGATGCTAGTATTATTGTCCCTGTTAGATATTCTGAATGGGTATCTAATTTGGTGTTTGTTAGGAAGAAGACTAGAGAAATCAGGCTTTGTATAGATTTTAGAGATTTAAACAAAGCTTCATTGAAAGACAACTACCCTTTACCAAATATGGATCATATTTTACAAAGGGTGGTGGGGTCTAAAAGAATTTCTTTGCTTGATGGCTATTCAGGGTATAATCAGATCTTAGTTCACCCTGTTGATCAATTAAATACAGCCTTTACTACACCATGGGGCACTTTCATGTATGTGAAAATGCCTTTTGGTCTAATGAATGCTGGAGCAACTTTTCAAAGAGCCATGGACATATCATTCTCGGAAGAATTGGGCTTCTTCATCATTATCTATCTTGATGATGTCACTGTGTTTTCAAAAACAGATGAAGAGCACTTAAAACATTTAAGAAAAGTTTTCGAGAAATGCAGAAAGTTTGGCATATCTTTAAACCCTAAGAAAACACTTTTTGATCTCCAAGAAGGTAAACTTCTGGGCCACATTATTTCAGAGGAGGGTATTAAGATAGATCCAAAGAGGATTGAGGCCATATTGCAAATCTCTCATCCTCGGAACATCAAGGAGTTGCAGTCTTTCATTGGAAAGATCAACTTTTTGAGAAGGTTCATCCCCAACTTGGCCGAGCTCCTTAGGAATATCACGAAGATGTTAAAGAAGGAGCAAGGGGTAAAATGGACCTTGGAAGCAAAGACATCCTTTGAGCTGGTGAAACAAGCATTAACCAAAACACCGATTCTCATAAGTCCTGATTTTTCAAAATATTTTTATATCTTTTCATTTGCATCCGAACATACCATAGCTGCTGTCCTTTTACAAAAAAATCCACAAGGACAAGAGCATCCCATTGCATTCTTTAGTAAGGCATTGAGGGATGCCCCATTGAAGTACAACATTATGGAAAAGCAAGCTTTTTCTTTGATTAAAGCTTTAAAATATTTCAGGGTATACATCCTTCACTCACACATCATCGCCTTTGTCCCAAATTCAGTTTTTAAAGACATTCTAATAGAGGACCCAGATGGTAAGAGAGGTAAGTGGATTTCTGTTATTCTTGAATATGATTTAGAGATAAAACCCACTAAGCTCATCAAAGGCCAAGGTCTAGCTAGATTAATGGCTGAATCAAATTGTGAAGTTCTTGATATTCATATGATTAATGCTTTAGATGATCAAAAGGAAATCTTGACACCCATTGTTGAAAACCATTTTATGAATTCCTCTTGATATGCTGATATTGTTTATGTTTTTCTTAATTTAAATACACCTCCTGGCTTATCAAAAACAAAGGCAAGGTTCTTGAAGTTGAAAGCAGTAAACTATTGCATTATAGATAGATGTCTTTATTGGAAAAATGCAAGTGGTATATTGCTTAAATGTTTGCCTGAGTTTGATGTAGAGAAGGTTAAGCAAGAATTCCATGAAGGAGAGTGTGGAGGTCATTTGTACTGGAAGTCAACAGCCAAAAAAATTTTGAGGGCTGGTTTCTATTGGCTACTCTTTTCCCTGATATACACAAGATGACCAATACTTGCCATAAATGCCAACTATTTGAAGGCAAGAGAAAATTGCTACCCCTTCCTCTGCATCCAATCACAGTTGAAGCTCCTTTTCAACAGTGGGGACTTGACTTCATAGGAGAAATCCATCCACCATATTTTGTCCAGCATAGGTGGATCCTTACTGCCACAGACTATTTCACTAAATGGATAGAAGCCATTCCTTGTAGGCAGGCCAATGATTCAGTTATCATAAAGTTTATGGAAACTAACATTCTCTCCAGATTTGGCTGTCCTACCAAGATCATCACTGATAATGCAGCGGCATTTGGATCAAAGAAGATGGTTGAGTTCTGTCATAGATATCAGATATCATTGGGGCATTCCACAGCCTATTACCCTCAAGGTAATGGACTTGCAGAATCTTCCAACAAAGGCTAGTGAACATAAATAAGAAACTGTTGGAGGACAACAAAAAGTCTTGGCACATAAAGCTGGTCCATGCACTTTGGGCTGACAGATTAACTTTGAAGAAATCTATAGGTATGTCACCTTTCCAGCTTGTGTATGGTACAGATGAAATTTTTCCAAATAGCCTTGGTTTACCAGTTATGAATTTGATTCAAGAGTTGCAGACTGAAGAAAACGACATGATCAAAAGAATAAATCAGACCATTCATCTTCAGCAGACTAGATAAGAAGTGTATAACAAAGCATTACAGAAACAGGACAGCATCAAAAATATTTTTGACAGAAGAACAAAGGCCAGCAATTTCAATATTGGGGACAAAGTTTTAAAGTGGGACTCAAGGAGGGAAGAAAAGGGCAAGCATGGAAAATTTGACAACCTATGCCTTGGCCCTTACTCTATTCATTTAGTTGCTAGTAATACTGCATTTTTCTTAGAGGAAATGGATGGAACAGAATTGTTTGGGGGTCCTGTCAATGGCAGGATGCTTAAGCATTACTTCTCTTGATCCATTTCTGTGTTTTGAAGCCTTTTTATCTTTTCCATTATGAATATTCCATCCACCATTGCATTCAAAATTATAAAAAATCAAGAAAATACAAAAACAAAGAAAAGAAGAAAAGAGGGCAGAATGAAAACAAGAAAGGCAAAGCCCCATGCCAAAAAGAGAGACAAATTCTGAAAGTGTGCAAGCTCAAATGCCACTCCTCAAAAACACACTTCTAGCTAGTCAAACTGTTTAAAATTGACTAATTAGTTTTAAATTTTCTGCTGATAGGATAGTGAATTCGATTTGCCAAACTGTTCAATCTTTGCTTATCAGTAGATATATTAGGTTAGAAATTGAAGGTTCAAACAAACTCAAAATCTGAACCAAAGTTTCCAAAGGAGATGACTCAAATCTTTGTTAAATTCTGAGTCAAAGAATGTAAAGATCTGGTTCTAATTAGCCTAAAACCTGAACCAGAAGAAAAGAAAAAACAAAGCGGTGAAGAAAAGAGAAGGCCATGATGAGAGACTTTCATATCTTAAGCCTTCCATTTTGATTTTAATTTTCTGCAAATAATAATCTATGTGCAGCTTGTTTTTATGCCGTAGATCACAGCAACTCAAACATCTTAATCTTGACTTGGCTGTTTGTAAATTTCTATTCTAGAATTTAGAGAATGAAAGTCTGCTGGACAGTTTAATCCCAACAGACAGTAGATTAGGTAGAGAATTATCTGAGCTCAACTGTTTAATCTGAGTTCAGGGAGAAATAAGGAGTAGAATTAGATTCTTTTTTATGCTTTCAAAAGAATAAAATGTTGTGAAAAGAGTTTGCCAGTCCAAGTGCACTCTGATGAAGAAAAAATGTTAGATCAGTTGGATTGGGTAGGTTGAAAGTTGTATTGATGAAGTCCATTATTTTTCATAACTGATACTATTTTTCAGAGCAAAGTGAGATCATCCAGAAAAAGAAGAGCAATCCAAAGGATGAGGCACCTGGTCAGCATCCCAGAGAGAATAATGGATCAGGTACAAGTCAGCCTCCCAGAGAAATCAAGTCTGAATTCTTGATGCCTTTGAGAAGGCACCATCCCCAAGTGGAGCCACTATTAGCCACCTGTAAAATTTGATTATACCAAAGATGGCTAAATTTTTTTGAGCCTTCAAGGAACAATTTTTCCCTATCAAAAACTGTTGGCTCTTGAAGAATCTTGAAGGCCTTACGCCTCTGTCCAGTTCCCCATACTGTTGTTCTCATCTCAAAAGCCTATGAAATCCTACAAAAATCCAAAATCCAATACTGCTGCAAACATCCCTTGCACCTTCCTTCCCCTCAAAACTAAACTCCTTCTTCTTTTCCTCCATCCCCTCATAAAAATCTCTCATTTCCATGTTTCCCCTATTTTCCCCTCATCAAAATTCATTTTACAAGGTTAAAAACCCACTTTTTAACCTTACCGCAACCTTCATTTCCTTTAAAAAACCATAGAAAACACATATTTTCTATGTTTTTGGCTTAAGCCCCCACGGGCTAAGCCTCTAACCCTTTTCTTCCATACACTCGCACCCTGGAACCAAGTTCTAACCCTTTTGGTGCCAATCGCAAAATCGAAATCGCAAAAAATGTGATGGGTGGATTGAAAGACCATCACAAATTGAAATTTTGCGCTGCGATAAACCCCTTCCCTTTTGACCCCTGGTCATATCATCCTCCATGCGCCCTAAGGCCTCGCAGTCGGGCGCTTACCCTTTCCAATATTTTCTCTGCCCAAAACATTAAAAACCTTTGTAAATTCATGTTTTGGGTTTTTAATTCATTTCCAAAGTTTACGTCCATATAAGTTATGGAGCGCGCCTTTCCTATGGACCCCCCCCCCCCCATCTGTGCGCTATTTTCCAAACCCACCTGGTATCCTTTGCACTGCCTACAGGCCAAAAGCTATTTTCTTCCATTCGCCAGTGATTCCATATGACGGTTGACGTCTGTCCCTTGTGCGATTTGAAAACCACCGTGCAACCTTCATCCATCGCGCATTATACTTTGTACCAGGACGCCCAATGAAATAAATCTCCGCCATCTGATCTGGGCCGACTCATCCAATGGTTGTCGATCGCCGAAAGTGTTCGATGGATAACCAAAGTCCCCGTGCGATAAACAGGCCCTCGTACAGCAGCAGATCAATCCCCACCGTCGATCTGATCTGCAGATCGACGGCCTATATTGCGTCGCCCGATTCCATTTCCCAGTCAACGATTCTTCGCCGCTGACTTTCCATTGCCCACTCCCGACCTTCGATCATGCGTGATCAACGGCTCTGATTTGATCCTCCTTCCCTCATGCTTTTTCGACCATTCTGTGATTAAATCCGGACCGTTGGATGATGCCATCCAATGGCCCTCCTTCCTCCGCACATCCTCTGATGCAGATTGACCTATAAAAGCAGGATTTTATAACGTTTTGTTTTTATTTCGCAGGTTTTCGAAGGTTTTCACTATGAACGAAGAAAATTCGAAAGAGGAGGGCGATGACTCCCCTGCTCTCGTTTTACCAAAGGAAATCGACCACCGGGTTTAAAATTTCACATTCACCAATGTTTCATGAACCATTGATGCATTACAGACCCTGTGTGGCCCTGCGCAATAGAAAGAAAACATGGATTAAGTGCATAAAAAGAGTATCAGCGTTAAAGACCAGGAAGAACCAGAATAGAGAATTAATGGACAAATTAGTGGGGATTATAGCTAAGACAGTTATCAAAAGCCTAATCCCCAATCTAAAACACAGTTTAAAGAAAAACCTAAAGTGTTTTATCAGGAAAACCCTCCACCGCCACAAATGGAGGCGAATTGATTCCTCCCAGTGACTAAAGTGCCACCTGTGCCTCAAAGTATTCAATCAGGAATAGAATTTATTGATCGGGATCAGATATTTTACCTCGACGCAGCCGAAGAACTTACTTCTGCCAGGAATTTAATAAAATAATGTTTGCAGAGTAACCCTAGCACCATACAGAGCCTTAAAGGTCAACAAAATCTCCCACCGAGCTTAATTCATAAGTGTAAACCAATTAATACAGTGAAACACCTGTACAATTTCTTCTTTGAGCCTCCCAAAGGCCAAGAAAACATTAACTCTATATTAATTGTATATGAGATCATTAATCAGATCTCACCTCCTCATCCTTCTATATATACTTCTGTAGAATATGAGTGAGGGGTTGGTTGTTGATGTAATTGCTGAAGCATTGTAATGTAATTGAGCTGAAGACTCCTGGTTGTAAATAGTGTTTTCACTAGCTCTTGGAGCTCTGCTTGTAACATATAAGTTAGGTTGTGTTAGAAAGATGAATTAACACACTGTACTTGAAGATTGTAACTGGTTTGGAGCATCAATACAAGCTGATTTATGGGATCCTGGTCTATGTTGAAGGTGATGTTATTCTTATTGTAACTTGTTATTTTATTCCTATTTTCATTATGTTTCACTTCTTCTGTAAAGAACAGTTTAAACAATGTTAGGACCTACTGCATATCAGTAACCTTCGCTGGCTGAGAAATCTTTATTTGATTTTTTTCTTTCAACTGTGTTATTTGGAAATGATTTAATTCAGTTTAAGCGAAGGAATGCTGACGTTCCCTCGTCTTATTGTCTTAGCTGAACATCATTTTTGAATGTTACTTTCAGTATATGTTGTGTGAAGATGAACTGAGGAAGTTATGGTGAGCCCTGGTCCTAGTCTTGTTTGCATAATTGTTTGATTGTTTCCCTTAGAATGTGTTAAATGTTGGATAGTTTCAAATTACTTACCAGATCCTAGGCCATTCTGTGTTATCTCTATGATTGTCTTGGAAGTAGCCAAGTAAAGAAGAGCTAGGAGAGGATTTGTGGTGAGCGCGGCCTGCTAGTCTCTACTCCAAAGGTTGCCTTCAAGTTTCCCTTAGTTTTTGCATGTTTTCTATTGGAAGTGTATCAAAGGCTGGATAGTTTCAAGGTACTTACCAGATCCTAGTTTGCTTTCATGTCTTTCTTAAGTGCCTGGTCAAAGGCTAGCTAGTTTCAAAGTACTTACCAGATCCTAGGCTTCTCTTTGTTCTGCATCTGTTTATTTCCCCTTCTTGATGTATCTTTCCATTCCATAAATCAAACCTTAAAGAGATCCTTAGACATAGATGACTTACCCCATGGACCAATCTTGCCTCTTGCTGTTCCAATTAAATCCTCTTATGACTCCATAGCCCAATGGACTGAAAACCTTCCATCATCTTTCTTCTTGATCAAAACTTACTCTTTTGCTTGCAACTTCTCACCTTTGAACCTCTTTACCTTTGGGACTTTTCACCTCTAACAACAATCATGTTCAACCATCCAAAAACAAACAAAACCCTTGGACTTCATAACTAGCCTAATACCATAACCTCAAACTTCAAAGACAAATCCATCTTTATACATATTGGAGATATCCCTCTCCGGATTCAGGAGGGCTAGATCCTAGAATCCCAAAGTTGGTTGAAGCGATGCTGCTTCTGTAATTGGAATCTACCAATCTTGCTAATAAATTACAGAACCCCAACATTTCTGGCAACTCCGCTGGGGATTGAGTTGAGTTTTTATCTCGTTTTCCCTTGATTTTCACACAAAACTTTGAGAGTAAAAAGCAGCCTTTTCAAGCACTACCAAGGAATGGTAATCATGATGAAACTTGTTTGAGTCAGTGACAAACTAGGTCAACCATAGGATTATGATAAGGCTTCATCTAACCTTGAAATAAACAGCTAGCTTAGCCTTAAGAATAGACTCTCTTTGTCTCGCAACCGTAGCTACGTTTTGAAACAAAGTTAGGACATTATTAGAAACCACACAAAGAAAAATAACTCAGAAAATGCCAAAAACATGTCAGATTGGTAGTAAAACACTTACTCTTACATATCATTTACCTTTTGGTTGTGTTTTACCTCATACTCTTAGACAGAGTCTGGAAAGGGCCAGGTAGCCTCCGGATCTCATCCTCTATTGGAGGTGAAATATTTGGTGAATGCCCTCCCAGTCAATCTCTGGTTAGAGTTTGTTGTGTTTCGGGATATCCTGAAAAAGGATGTTTCATTAACACTGTGGTGGACAGTGTATCTCTTTGAAAACACTCTAAAATTTCCGCCTGGCGACTCCACAATCCTGAACAAACCTTAAGACTCCACTAGGAAGAACCCTGATCATTGTAATATCTTTCAAACTCAGTTAGAGGACTGTAGGATCAAAATTGTGAAAACAGATTAGTTGACATCTCATATATTTTCATACTTGGTTGAAATTTTCTTGTTTATTTGGGTCTAAAAACACGTCATAGTGGCTCCTAGGAAGATTCACACTAGAGCCCATCCTGACCTTGATCCACCTGAGGTAGTTGATAACCCAGAAAGAATACTTAGGAAGTCTCCTAAGATAGAATCTTCAACTGTTTTCAGATCACCCCTAAGAGCTAAATCAGTCCCTGAAAATCTTTCAGCTCTACAACAATCACAAGCTGACTTAGTCAATCCCTTTAGGACTAGGTCATTCGGTGATTTAGATCAGTTAGATTCTGAGTCTTCACATTCATCTCCTGAAACAAGTGAACATCTTGGGAGTAGAGAAACAACACCTCCTGATTTACATTTTCTTCATAATCTAGGTGTCTCTCATCCAAGGTCAGCTCAGCAATCTACTGCAGTCCCATTCACTTCTTTTCATCCTTCATCTATCGTTCAAACCACTTCACTTCAGCCCACACCCCCTCTTGTCAATCCAACTCCACCACATATCATGCCAACATGGTATGCTCCCTTAGTCCTTCTTGTACCATTAGTCAATCTTCCACAGGACTATCAGTCCAAAATTCCATTATATGATGCTAGCAGTGCTACAACAGCATCACAACACGTGGACAAGATGAATGACTACTTTGACAGAAATGAAATTGATGATGATTCTGTCAAACTCATATTGTTTGCTCAGAGTTTAGGGGGAGAAGTAAGAAAATGGTTTAAAGCCCTAGCCCCCCACAGTATCAACAATCTCCAAGGCTTCCATCAAACATTCTTAAACAAATGGGAAGTGAGGAAGAATCCTCTCCAAGTCCTTGCTGACTACAATAATCTCCATAGAAACCCCAGGGAAAGTGTACAAGCCTATTGTACTAGATTTAACAGTGTGTATAACACACTCTCCCCAGAATAAAAACCTCCACAAGGCTCAGCATTAAACAAGTTCCCCGAAGGGTTTGACGCTGACATGACCTATTCACTCAGAGAGAGAGATTTTGCAACCCTTGAAAACATGCAAAGAGGTGATCTTTCTGTGGAAGTCAACCTAATGGAGAAGAGGGCAAGGATGAAAGTTGAAAAGAGAGTATCTTTTAGAGAGGAATCCACACCTACTACCTCAATCCCAAAGATGGAAAGAATGATGGAAAAAATGATGAAGAAAATGAGCATTCTTGAGAGAGCATAAGCAAGTCAAAATCAAACTGCTCCTCAAAACAGAAACCAAAACCAGAATCAGAATATAAGAAGAAACCAGCCTCCAAACAGACCCAGGGAAGATGATCAACAGATCGCTCCTCCCTTTCATCAAAATTATGTGAGTGAGGTTGGGGAAACAGATGAAATGACAGAGGGAGATGATATTAACCTATTTGGGGTAGATGATGATGACTTTGAAGTTCATTATGATAGGAAACAAGGTCTTTATACACCTTATGATGACAAAAGAGATGATAATGAAAATTGTTGTCAAGACATGGAAAATGCCATCACAGAACCTTCAAAAGAATATGAACTCAAAAGTAAATCTAGTCAACAAACCCCCAACACCAAAACCTTTGACAAATCTTCTCAAAACAACACTATAACCAAGCCTAAAACAGTCAAACAAAAGGACAAAATAGTGGATGTTAATTCTGGTAAAGGTAAAGTAGAAGACACTCAAGATATTGAAAAACAGAGTGAAACATCAGTAGTACTAGAACTTCAGCTAGTACTCCCTTTTCAACCATTGTGTCAACTGTAGATAAAAAAAATCAGCAATCTGTTGTTGCTGACAGAGTGGCAGTAAACAAGGCTGAAACCAGCACCTTAAAGAATCAAATTCCTTTCAGCCTGGAACAGGGAATCTCAAATATCAAAATTTCTGTCCCTTTGACTGAGTTAGCTGCCCAACATGTATATAGATCCAAAATTTTGAATTTTTTGAACATAGAAGAAAATGAGGATACACTCAATCTTAATGATGACCAACCAGAGCTAATTTTTGGTCCAAAGATTGAAGGTAGATTTCAAGAGGGACCTGTCCCTCCCTTTTACGTAAGTCTGAACGTTCATGACAAAATTCTACACAACGCTATGCATGACTCAGGCAATTCTCATAATTTAATGCCAAAAGCTGTAATGGAGAGCCTGGGTCTTGAAATCACCAGACCTTATAAAGATCTTTACTCTTTTGACTCAATCAGAGTAAAGTGTTTAGGATTGATCAAGGACCTTTGTGTTAACTTAGCCCAGATTCCAGCCAAATGCTTAGTTATGGATGTTGTTGTGGTTGATGTACCCCAAAAGTATGGAATTCTTTTATCAAGATCTTGGGGAGCTAAGTTACAGGGGACTATGCAAATGGACATGACCTATGCGACTATCCCTGTTTTCAATCAGACTAGAGGACTTTACAGGGAGTCTCATATGCAATACATAGTTACAAGTCAAGACAGACCTCAAAAATCTCCTCTCTATTTTGTAAGTATAGGCCTTGATTCTTTTATCATGTTTAATGATGAATCACTCACTGAACAAATCATTTTAACAGGATCAATGGCTGAAACAGAGGATGAGGAGCATAGCACTGAAGTGTCAAAACACTTTGCTGTATTTGAAAACATTGGCAAAACAAACACAGGTCTTGAACTACAAGTCATCAATCCATTAAACTTAAATCTTGACAACCAAGAGAACAATCCTCAACCCATTGAGAAACTTTGATGCAGGCCAAGCCTGCAATAACCAGGATCTCCATCACTCATGCATATAATAACATGCGCTTCAAATAATTACTCAATTCAACTTCAATACACAGAGGCTATCTTCAATAAATGGTTCAAAACCCACAACCCAACCATCTTCTTTTCAAAGGTTTCAATAGCATTAAAATCCCCTTATACAGTCCTATAAAGACTTTTAACAACCGTCAGTTTCATTGTTTTAATTTTAAAACCCCCAATGCTTCTCATTTAATCATGTGCTCAATTCAACAACCTTCATGTCCTTTCCAAACTCAATACAATCTGAACTTCTAACTTAATGCAGAAGTAAAATCAAACACTACTCAATAAAATTATTCCATTCACATATGGCTGGATTTTAATTCAAAAGCTTGGCATTTCACTCACTCTTGGCCATTATCTATATGTTTTCCATTTCCCATTAATTTGCATAAAGTTTTGTCTCAACCAAACTTCAATATAATATTCTGGTTTTCCATTTCCCTTTTAATTCTGGGTTTAAGCCCAAAATATTCTTCTTGAATCATTTCCACAATCATTTATATATGAGTTTTAGTATCTGATTTCATATACTCAGAAGTCAATAAGACAATGCCCCATCATTCAATTTTAACATTATTTTAATTAAACCAATATCAAATATATAAGTGCGCCTTTCCCATTTCTCTTACCAGCTCTTAAAATTGAATGCCAAAATCTCATACCTTGACATTTACAGTTAACCTCATGCAACTACCTCAATACTACTGTTGAGACTTTGCCAGCTTTTAATCTTTCAGCGCCTTTGTTTAATAACTTTGCCAGACTTGTTGACTTGTGATCTTTTTCTGCAATTTCAAATGTTAAATTGCTGTCTAATGGCCCACAGGCAGAATTTGGATGATGTTACCAACGCTGTCATGATTCTGGACTTAGAATAGTGTTAATAGCAAATGGAAATTGGAACATTAAAACTTCATTTACCAAATCGAATATTCTTCAGCGCTGTCCAATTGAATTTATTCGATTGCAGACCATCAATTACTGTTGAAATTTTCAACCCAATTTAACGCCTCCTCCAGCAATCCTTTAAACGCTCTACTGCATTTCTTAACATTGTAATTCAATTTGCCAGTTAACTTCTGCAATTGCCGTGGATATTACATCCCAATTGTGCACTGTCTGTAATGTTCATAACATCGGCATTATTTAAATAATATCAGAGTTTGCCTAATTAACAACATCGATTTTCCCAAATTATGTGCAGAGTCATACAAATCGAATTCATTTCTGAACAAATTAGTGATTACGGCAATAGAACTGGTTCAACATACACTACAGCCACCATGCCATTTATATTCAATCCCATCAAACAGTGTTCTCCATCAATCGAATGCTATTTCATTTATCAATTGACAGGACATAAGATTTGATTCAATTATAAACCTATGCGTACACTCCAGAAAATGCAAACTGCCGAATTTTACATTGGAAGGAAAGCCGCTCTTTGTTAATGCGTTTACCCACAGCATTGACTTATTAAAATTGAATCGATTATTCAGATCGATTTCCCTTTAGATTGTAAAAATCGACTCATTTAATGGCATTAACCTATAAACAACGATTTCACCACCAGATTTTATAAATGTGCATTCTCCATTTAAAACCCAATTGCAGAAAATATACTCCACTCCAGAAATCAACTACACAATCCTGAAACACTATTTTTTTCCATTAACAATGAAATCACTTACAGACTTTGTCTTTTCCGGGTCTTCAACAGTAATGGCCTTACAACTGCCGGAGGTTTACAAGCTTTGGCTATCCAAGTTTGTTTTCTCCTTTCTATTCTATCCTATCTGCCTAATTGCCTTTGAGGCTTTGTTGAATTTATACAATTTTTAAAATGATCTAATTAAATGCTTTATCCCTTCAATTCCTCAACAAACCCCTAAATCTCTCAACATCCCTAAAAGATAGATTCTTATCCCTAAGACTTAGAAACTAATTCCAACTTAGGCTCCATCATTAATTCTAAATAATCTAGAAACTGAATTCTCATAAAATATAATTAATCACTCAAAATAATATTAATATTTACATTTCTTCAAAACATGAAACCCCCTAGCTTAGATAAAATACAATATGTTTTTCGGAGCTGATGCTCCTGCATCAAACTTGAGGAATCAAATCATGCAGACGACATTCACCAAACGGATAAAACTGAAAAGGATCCTCTCTGGAGTATGTATTTTGATGGGTCATGCACTAGAACAAATGCTGGTGCAGGTGTCTGGATTACTAACAATGAAAGCAAGCACACAGAATGCATTTATTGCAAATTAAACTTTCAGTGTTCAAACAACATAGCGGAGTACGAATCCCTGCTCTTAGGCTTACATTTGCTGAAAAGGTTAGGAGCCAAGAAAATAACTTTGTATGGGGATTCTGAGTTAATAATTAGGCAAGTCAACGGGGAGTATAATGCAAATCATCCCAGACTTAGGGCCTATCGGAATGATGTCGTGGATCTTTTGAAAAAATTTGACGAATCCACACTAAGTTTTGCCCCGAGGAAAAGGAATCTTATAGCCCACAATTTAGCCTTTGTAGCTAGGACACATTTAACGCCATATGAGACTGATGATTGTTCAGCTCAGATAAAATTTAGACCAGTTGTGCCAGATAATAAGAAATATTGGCAGGTGTTTGATGGAGATAAACAAATAGAAGACTTCATGCAATTCAGAAATGAATTTGAACTGCATAGTTTAGGTTCAGACTATGATACAGACTGCAGTGAAGAAAATTTTCTTGGTGAAGAAGAACCTTCTCCTAAGCCTGTCACTATTAACCTTTAGACTTGCAAACTTAGAAACGAAACAGAATTGAGTGCAGAATCAGAAACAGAGGAATTAGAAACTCTGCATTCTAAGGATGAAAGTTTGCTAAGTGGTCTAACACCTTTAGAATAATTGTTCGATTTTAATGATCTGGCCAAAAAACCTAAACTGGAACCTGTAGAGACTGAAGTGGAAGAGTGTAATATTGGCAGTGAGGAGAAACCGAAAATGATCAAACTGTCCAAAACTTTTCCAGCTCACATTAAACTCAAATACATAGAGCTGTTCAAAGAATTTTCTGATGTTTTTGCATGGAGTTACGAAGATCTGAAGTCCTATGACACTGAAATAATACAACACAAAATCCCTCTTAAAGAAAACCGAAAACCATTCAAACAGAAACTGCACAGAATAAACCCTATACAGCTGCCTTTGGTTAAGAAGGAAATCATGAAGATGTACGCTCCTGGTATTATTGTCCCTGTTAGATATTCTGAATGGGTATCTAATCTAGTGTCTGTTAGGAAGAATACTGGAGAAATCAGGCTTTGTATAGATTTTAGAGATTTAAACAAAGCTTCATTGAAAGACAACTACCCTTTACCAAAGACGGATCATATTTTACAAAGGGTGGTGGGGTCTAAAATAATTTCTTTGCTTGATGGCTATTCAGGGTATAATTAGATCTTAGTTCACCCTGCTGATCAATTAAAGACAACCTTTACTACACCATGGGGCACTTTCATGTATGTGAAAATGCCTTTTGGTCTAATGAATGCTGGAGCAACTTTTCAAAGAGCCATGGACATAGCATTCTCAGAAGAATTGGGCTTCTTCATCATTATCTATCTTGATGATGTTACTGTGTTTTCAAAAACAGATGAAGAGCACTTACAACATTTAAGAAAAGTTTTCGAGAAATGCAGAAAGTTTGGGATATATTTAAATCCTAAGAAAACACTTTTTGGCCTCCAAGAAGGTAAACTTCTTGGCCACATTATTTCAGAGGAGGGTATTAAGATAGATCCAAAGAGGATTGAGGCCATATTGAAAATCTCTCATCTTCGGAACATCAAGGAGTTGCAGTCTTTCGTTGGAAAGATCAATTTTTTGAGAAGGTTCATCCCCAACTTCGCCGAGCTCCTTAGGAATATCACGAACATGTTAAAGAAGGAGCAAGAGGTAAAATGGACCTTGGAAGCAAAGACATCCATTGAGCTGGTGAAACAAGCATTAACCAAAACACCGATTCTCATAAGTCCTGATTTTTCAAAAGATTTTTATATCTTTTCATTTTCATCCGAACATACCATAGCTGTTGTCCTTTTACAAAAAAATCCACAAGGACAAGAGCAGCCCATTGCATTCTTTAGTAAGGCATTGAGGGATGCCCCATTGAAGTACAACATTATGGAAAAGCAAGCTTTTGCTTTGATTAAAGCTTTAAAAGATTTCAGGGTATACATCCTTCACTCACACATCATCGCCTTTGTCCCAAATTCAGTTGTTAAAGACATTCTAACAGAGGACCCAGATGGTAAGAGGTAAGTGGATTTCCATTATTCTTGAATATGATTTAGAGATAAAATCCACTAAGCTCATCAAAGGCCAAGGTCTAGCTAGATTAATGGCTGAATCAAATTGTGATGTTCTTGATATTCATATGATTAATGCTTTAGATGATCAAAAGGAAATCTTGACACCCATTGTTGAAATTTTTTTTATGAATTCCTCTTGGTATGCTGATATTGTTTATGTTTTGTTTAATTTAAATACACTTCCTGGCTTATCAAAAACAAAGGCAAGGTTCTTGAAGTTGAAAGCAGTAAACTATTGCATTATAGATATATGTCTTTATTGGAAAAATGCAAGTGGTATATTGCTTAAATGTTTTCCTGAGTTTGATGCAGAGAAGGTTAAGCAGGAATTCCATGTAGGAGAGTGTGGAGGTCATTTGTACTGGAAGTCAACAACCAACAAAATTTTGAGGGCTGGTTTCTATTGGCCTACTCTTTTTCCTGATATACACAATATGACCACTACTTGCCATAAATGTCAACTATTTGAAGGCAAGAGAAAATTGCTACCCCTTCCTCTGCATCCAATCACTGTTGAAGCTCCTTTTCAACAGTGGGGACTTGACTTCATAGGAGAAATCCATCCACCATATTCTGTCCAGCATAGGTGGATCCTTACTGCCACAGAATATTTCACTAAATGGATAGAAGCCATTCCTTGTAGGCAGGCCAATGATTCAGTTATCATAAAGTTTATGGAGACTAACATTCTTTCCAGATTTGGTTGTCCTACCAATATCATCACTGATAATGCAGCGGCATTTGGATCAAAGAAGATGGTTGAGTTCTATCATAGATATCAGATATCATTGGGGCATTCCACAACCTATTACCCTAAAGGGAATGGACTTGCAGAATCTTCCAACAAAGGCTTAGTGAACATAATTAAGAAACTGTTGGAGGACAACAAAAATTCTTGGCACATAAAGCTGGTCCATGCACTTTGGGCTGACAAATTATCTTTGAATAAATCTATTGGTATGTCACCTTTCCAGCTTGTGTATGGTACAGATGCAATTTTTCCAAATAGCCTTGGTGTACCAGTTATGAAGTTGATTCAAGAGTTGCAGACTGAAGAAAACAACATGATCAAAAGAATAAATCAGACCATTCATCTTCAGCAGAACAGAGAAGAAGTGTATAACAAAGCATTACAGAAATAGGACAGCATCAAAAAAAATTTTGATAGAAGAACAAAGGCCAGCAATTTCAAGATTGGGGACAAAGTTTTAAAGTGGGACTCAAGGAGGGAAGAAAAGGGCAAGCATGGAAAATTTGACAACCTATGCCTTGGCCCTTACTCTATTCATTTAGTTGCTGGTAATAATGCATTTTTCTTACAGGAAATGGATGGAATAAAATTGTTTGGGGGTCCTGTTAATGGCAGGATGCTTAAGCATTACTTCTCTTGATCCATTTCTGTGTTTTGAAGCCTTTTTATCTTTTCCATTATGAATATTCCATCCACCATTGCATTCAAAATTATGAAAAATCAAGAAAATACAAAACCAAAGAAAAGAAGAAAAGAGGGCAGAATGAAAACAAGAAAGGAAAAGCCCCATGCCAAAAAGAGAGACAAATTCTGAAAGTGTGCAAGCTCAAATGCCACTCCTCAAAAACACACTTCTAGTTAGTCAAACTGTTTAAACTTGACTAATTAGCTTTAAATTTTCTGCTGATAGGATAGTGAATTCGATTTTCGAAACTGTTCAATCTTGGCTTATCAGTAGATAGATTAGGTTAGAAATTGAAGGTTCAAACAAACTCAAAATCTGAACCAAAGTTTCCAAAGGAGATGACTCAAATCTTTGTTAAATTCTGAGTCAAAGAATGTAAAGATCTGGTTCTAATCAGCCTAAAACCTGAACCAGAAGAAAAGAAAAAACAAAGCGGTGAAGAAAAGAGAAGGCCATGATGAGAGACTTTCATATCTTAAGCCTTCCATTTTGATTTTAATATTCTGCAAATAATAATCTATGTGCAGCTTGTTTTTATGCCATAGATCACAACAAGTCAAACAGCTTAATCTTGACTTGGCTATTTGTAAATTTCTATTGTAGAATTTAGAGAATGAAAGTCTGCTGGACAGTTTAATCCCAACAGACAGTAGATTAGGTAGAGAATTATCTGAGCTCAACTGTTTAATCTGAGTTCAGGGAGAAATAAGGAGTAGAATTATATTATTTTTTATGCTTTCAAAAGAATAAAATGTTGTGAAAATAATTTTCCAGTCCAACTGCACTCTGATGAAGAAAAAATGTTGGATCAGTAGGATTGGGTAGGTAGAAAGTTGTATTGATGAAGTCCATTATTTTTCATAACTGATACTATTTTTCAGAGCAAAGCGAGATCATCAGGCAAAAGAAGAGAAATCCAAAGGATGAGGCACCTGGTCAGCATCCCATAGAAAATAATGGATCAGGCACAAGTCATCCTCCCAGAGAAATCAAGTCTGAATTCTTGATGCCTTCGAGAAGGCACCATCCCCAAGTGGAGCCACTGTTAGCCACCTATAAAATTTGATTATACCAAAGATGGCTAGATTTTTTTGAGCCTTCAAGGAACAATTTTTCCCTATCAAAAACTGTTGGCTCTTGAAGACTCTTGAAGGCCTTATGCCTCTGTCCAGTTCCCCATACTGTTGTTCTCATCTCAAAAGCCTCTGAAATCCTACAAAAATCCAAAATCCAATACTACTGCAAACATCCCTTGCCCCTTCCTTCCCCTCAAAACTAACCTCCTTCTTCTTTTCCTCCATTCCCTCATAAAAATCTCTCATTTCCATGTTTCCCCTATTTTCCCCTCATCAAAACTCATTTTACAAGGTTAAAAACCCACTTTTTAACCTTACCGCAACCTTCATTTCCTTTAAAAAAACCATAGAAAACACATATTTTCTATGTTCTAGGCTTAAGCCCCCACGGGCTAAGCCTCTAACCCTTTTCTTCCACACACTCACACCCTGGAACCAAGTTCTAACCCTTTTGGCGCCGATCGCAAAATCGAAATCACAGAAAATGTGATGAGTGGATTGAAAGACCATCGCAAATTGAAATTTTGCGCTGCGATAAACCCCTTCCCTTTTGACCCCCGGTCATATCATCCTCCATGCGCCCTAATGCCTCGCAGTCGGGTGCTTACCCTTTCCAATATTTTCTCCGCCCAAAACATTAAAAACCTTTGTAAATTCGTGTTTTGGGTTTTTAATTCATTTCCAAAGTTTCCGTCTGTATAAGTTATGGAGCGCGCCTTTCCTGTGGACCCCCCCCCCCCATCCGTGCGTTGTTTTCCAAACCCGCCTGGTATCCTTCGCACCGCCTACGGGCCAAAAGCTGTTTTCTTCCATTCGCCAACGATGCCATACAATGGTTGACGCGTGTCCCTTGTACGATTTGAAAACCGCCGTGCAACCTTCGTCCATCGTGCGTTATACTTCGTACTAGGACGCCCAGTGAAATAAATCTCCACCATCTGATCTGGGCAGATTCATCCAACGGTTGTCGATCACCGAAAGTGTCCGATGGATAACCAAAGTGCCCGTGCGATAAAAAATCCCTCGTATAACAGCAGATCAATCCCCGTCGTCGATCTGATCTGCAGATCGACGGCCCATATTGCGTCACCTGATTCCGTTGCCCAGTCAACGATTCTCCGCCGCTGACTTTCCATTGCCCACTCCCGACCGTCGATCACGCGTGATCAACAGCTCTGATTTGATCCTCCTTCCCTCATGCTTTTTCGACCATTCTGTGATTAAATCCGGACCATTGGATGATGCCATCCAACGGCCCTCCTTCCTCCGAACATCCTCCGATGTAGATTGACCTATAAAAGCAGGATTTTATAATGTTTTGTTTTTATTTCACAGGTTTTCGAAGGTTTTCACTATGAACGAAGAAAATTCAAAAGAGGAGGGTGACGACTCCCCTACTCTCGTTTTACCAAAGGAAATCGACCACCGAGTTTAAAATTTCACATTCACCAATGTTTCATGAACCATTGATGCATTACAGACCCTGTGTGGCCCTGTGCAACAGAAAGAAAACATGGATTAAGCGCAGAAAAAGAGTATCAGTGCTGAAGACCAGGATGAACCAGAATAGAGAATTAATGGACAAATTAGTGGGGATTACGGCTAAGAGAGTTATCAAAAGCCTAATCCCCAATCTAAAACACAGTTTAAAGAAAAACCTAAAGTGTTTTATCAGGAAAACCCTCCACCACCACAAATTGAGGTGAATTGATTCCTCCTAGCGACTAAAGTGCCACCTGTGCCTCAAAGTATTCAATCAGGAACATAATTTATTGATTGGGATCAGATATTTTACCTCGACGCAGCCGAAGAAGTTACTTCTGCCAGGAATTTAATGAAATAATGTCTGAAAAGTAACCCTAGCACCATACAGAGCCTCAAAGGTCAACAAAAGCTCCCACCGAGCTTAACTCATAAGTGTAAACCAATTAATACAGTGAAACACCTGTACAGTTTCTTCATTGAGCCTCCCAAAGGCCAAGAAAACATTAACTCTGTATTAATTGTATTTGAGATCATTAATCAGATCTCACCTCCTCATCCTTCTATATATACTTCAATAGAAGATGAGTGAGGGGTTGGTTGTTGATGTAATTGCTGAAGCATTGTAATGTAATTGAGCTGAAGACTCCTGGTTGTAAATAGTGTTTTCACTGGCTCTTGGAGCTCTGCTTGTAACAGATAAGTTAGGTTGTGAAAGAAAGATGAATTAACACACTGTACTTGAAGATTGTAACTGGTTTGGAGCGTCAATATAAGCTGATTTATGGGATCCTGGTCTATGTTGACGGTGATGTTATTCTTATTGTAACTTGTTATTTTATTCTTGTTTTCATTATGTTTCACTTCTTCTGTAAAGAACAGTTTAAACAGTGTTAGGACCTACTGCATATCAGTAACCTTCGCTAGCTGAGAAATATTTATTTAAATGTTTTATTTCAACTGTGTTATTTGGAAATGATTTAATTCAGTTTAAGCGTAGGAATGCTGGCGTTCCCTCATCTTATTGTCTTAGCTGAACATCATTTTTGAATGTTACTTTCAGTATATGTTGTGTGAAGATGAACTGAGGAAATTATGGTGAGCCCTGGTCCCAGTCTTGTTTGCATAATTGTTTGATTGTTTCGCTTAGAATGTGTTAAAGGCTGGATAGTTTCAAAGTACTTACCAGATCCTAGGCCATTCTTTGTTATCTCTGTGATTGTCTTGGAAGTGGCCAAGTAAAGAAGAGCTAGGAGAGGATTTGTGGTGAGCTCGACCCGCTAGTCTCTACTCCAAACGTTGCCTTCAAGTTTCCCTTAGTTTTTGTATGTTTTCTATTGGAAGTGTATCAAAGGCTGGATAGTTTCAAAGTACTTACCAGATCCTAGTTTGCTTTCATGTCTTTCTTAAGTGCCTGGTCAAAGGCTGGCTAGTTTCAAAATACTTACCAAATCCTAGGCTACTCTTTGTTCTGCATCTGTTTATTTCCCCTTCTTGATGTATCTTTCCATTCCATAAATCAAACCTTAAAGAGATCCTTAGACATAGATGACTTGACCCATGGACCACTCTTGCCTCTTTCTGTTCCAATTAAATCCTCTTATGACTCCATAGCCCAATGGACTAAAAACCTGCCATCATCTTTCTTCTTGATCAAAACTTACTCCTTTGCTTGCAACTTCTCACCTTTGAACCTCTTTACCTTTGGGAATTTTCACCTCTAACAACAATCATGTTCAACCATCCAAAAACAAACAAAACCCTTGGACTTCATAACTAGCCTAATACCATAACCTCAAACTTCAAAGACAAATCCATCTTTGTACATATTGGAGAGATCCCTCTCCGGATTCAGGAGGGCTAGATCCTAGAATCCCAAAGTTGGTTGAAATGATGTTTCTTCTGTAATTGGACTTTGGCAATCTTGCTAATAAATTACAGAACCCCAACAGGTCCAAATGCCTTCTTTCTACAAGAGTTAGATGGCACAGATCTGTTTGGGGGTCCTGTCAATGGCAGGGTCCTTAAGCATTACTACTGCTGAGTTCGATTTTAAAGCTTTCACTCCCATTATAAATACCATTTGCTTTATTCAGTCTCATAAAATAAAAATTACAAAAACAATAGAAAAGAAAGAAAGGAGGGCAGATTGTGAAAAAAAAAAGGTATAGCCCCTTACCAAAAAAGAGAAACAAATATGAAAGCGTGCAAGCTTAAATGCCACTCCTAAATAACACACTTCGAGTTAGTCAAACATCCTAAACTTGACTAATTAGCTTTAAAATTTTCTGCTGATAGGGTAGTGAATTCGATTTTCCAAACTATTCAATCTTGGCTTATCAGTAGATAGTTTAGGATAGAAATTAAAGGTTCAAACATGTTCAAAATCTGAACCTATGTTTCCAAAAGAGAGATGACTCAAATCTGTTCTATTTTTCTGAGTCAAAAAAAAGTAAATCTGGTTCTAATTAGCTCAAAATCTGAACTAGATAAAAAGGAAGAAATAGCTCAAACAAGAGCCGAAACAAAGCTGTAAAAAGAGAAGGCCATGATAAGAAATTTTCAGATCTTAAGCCTTCCATTTTCTTCTAAAATTTCTGCAAAATAAATGTCTATGTGCAGCTTTTTTTTATGCCATAGAACAACATCAAGTTAGACTGTTTAATCCTGAATTGAATTCTTTTTAAATTTATGTTGTAGAATTTAGAGAATAAAAAATTTGTTAGACTGTTTCATCCTAACATATTGATAGAATAGGTAGAGAACCATATGGGCTCAACTGTTTAATCTGAGTCCATGGAGAAATAAGGAATAGAAATAGATTAGATTTCCTGCTTTCAAAAGAATAAAATGTTGTGAAAAGATTTTTCCAATCCAAGTGCACTCTGATGAAGAAAAAATGCTAGATCAGTAGGATTGGATAAGTGGAAAGTTTGTATTGATGAAGGTCCATTGTTTTCATAGCTGCTAATATGTTTTCAGAGAATATCATCCCAGCAAAGGAAGGGCAGCCCAATGGATCAGGCACAGTTCAGCCTCCCAAAGAACACAATGGATCAGGCACAGGTCAGCCTCCCAGAGAATGCAGGTCTGAAGTTCTTAATGCCTTCAAGAAGGTACCATCCCCAAGTGGAGCCACTGTTGGTCACTTGTAATATTTGTCCTATCAAAAGGTCGCCAAAACATTGTTCAATCTTCAAGAAAGAATTATTTTGCCAAAATTTTCTCTTGAAGCCTATGGAAGATCTCATGCCCTTATCTGAAAATCTTCATTACTGTTTCCTTTCAGAAATTCTGCTAAAACATTCCATGAGAAAAACTGTTGTAAAACCATCATTTTTCCCTCCCCCTCCTCCAACTTACCTTCATTTGCTCCCCTTTTTCTCCATAAAAACCCCCTTTTTTCATGATTCTTCTTCTTCCCCTCATGAAAAACAATTTTATAAGTTTAAAGACTCATTCTTTAGCTTTTCCAAAACCTTCAAAATCCATTGTAAATCTTGAAAAAATTCATAAAAAATACATGTTTTTGCATAAGGCTTTAGCCCCTTTGGCTAAACCCCCTAACCACTTCCCCACATGTGCCCTTGTCATAAAAACCAAGCATTGAACCTATATAGCACTTATCGCATCGGAAACTTTCGATGGTGCGCAAGTCCTGTGTTCCTTTTTTCCCGATGCGATCAACTCTTTTATATAAACCTTCCCGATCGCATCGCAAAAACTCAGCGCACCAGTTTGTTTTCAAATCCTCTAAATTTCTGATGCGATTAAACCCTGTGCTTTTATCCTCTGATTATATTATTTTTCATAATAAATTTGGGCCCAACCCGGCGTTTAAACCTTGTAAATATTTCATGCCCGATCCATTTTTTTGTAAAGTCTCAAAACCCACTTTTCCAAAGTTTTAACTAAAAAATCAAAGTCACGTGTTGAAATATTTCAATGGGTAGATTAAAAAGACGGATCGCACAATCACAATTAGAGAATACACAATGGGTTGATTGAAAAGGCCGCATCGAAACTTTCTGATGCGATCAGGACTTATACATAAAAAAAATTCCCCGCCTTTTCATTTCATGTGACTTTTCCCCGGGACCAAGTGTTAAAGATCACGGGTGCCAATCGCATCGCAAATGTTTTAATGGGTTGATTGAAAGACCTGGCCCGATGGCTCGATTGCGATTGGCCCTTGTTTTAATACACCCTAGCCATATCATAGTTCATAAAGCCCAAAGGCCCCGTAGATGGGCGCCTATTCGCCTTATATATATATTCCGCCCGATCCACCAAAAACTTTGTATTATTCGAAAAAATTTGGGTTTTATGAAGTGTTAAAAGGTTTTCCGCCGTTGCAAAAAATCAAAAGATATTGACTATTGATCTAAAGCTGATCAACGACCCGCGCAAATCGCATCGCAATGTTTCAGTCGCATCACAATGTTTCAATTGCATCGCAATGTTTCAATTGCATCACATTTGTTTGTCCCCCCGATCTCCCATCCCTCTGATTCATTCCCCGCCGTTGATCTGATCCTCAGATCAATGGTCATTGATCAATCGCATTGGCCCTCCCAATCGCACAATCACATCAAATATTTTCATCACACCCTTATTTTCCTCCCGCCGATTGTGATCCTCCTATTGGATCTGGAACTTTCACATGTACAGATCGAACGGCCCAGATCTAATCTCACTTCATACCATCGCTTTCCACCTTCCGCCAAGAGGATTCCAATGCGTAATCCCCACCATTGATCTGCGCGCGATTGACGGTTCTGATCTATTCTTTTCCTCCAATATCCTTTTGACTATTTCTAAATGATTCCCAACCATTGGATGATGTCATCAAACGGCTCTGCTCTCATCCCACGCCTCTGAAGCAGTAAACCAAAAAACATAGGATTTTATGATATATTTGTTGAATTTTGCAGGTAAGGAAGGTTTTCCATTATGTTGAAAGAAAGGGCTGAGGGCTGGGAATGACAATTCCCATACCATTGATTCATCAATGGAAACCATTCACAAGGTGTAGATTATCTGTTTTCATCAGCATTTCATGAGGCATTGAAGCCTTGTAAGCCTTGCGCGGCCTGCACATCAACAAGACACATTGTTTTTGAAATCACAGTTAAAGAGTATCAGTTTATACCAAAACAGAAGACCGAAGAAATAGGCCAAGTGTGATCTATCCTGAGAACACGGAACTAAAGTAAATAAACCTCTCCAACTCCCAAAGGGTACCTACAGCCTCATGGTAATTAAATAAGGCTTAGTCATTATTACAAACAAGAGGTTTTTTCCCAAAGACAGTCGAATAATTAATATTGCTCAAGGATCTTATCCCTAATTGTCAGCAAAACTATTTTAAAGATTAAAAGCAGCCCGGAAGCTAATATTTTCGATCATTAGACCTCGGGAAGCAGCAACAGAGCTACTTCTAAGATGACACCGAGCCTCAAAAGTCAACAACGGCTCCCACTGAACTCAATTCATAAATGTACCTCAATTTAATACATACATATTATCTGTTAATTACTTTATTAAGCCCTTCAAAGGCTGAAGAGTCATCCATCTGTATTAATTGACCCAGGAGATCTTTTAACAGATCCTACCTCCTCATTCTTCTATAAATACTTCTGTAGAATATGGGCAAATGTTGGTCTCTAGACATCTGAACGCATGTAATAATTTCTGAAGCTCCTGATGCCCTGTTTGCCACTTGAAGATACAGAAGTTGATATGAGAAGTTTGAAGTTGTAGAGACCCACCAGGCTTGCTGATTGTAACTGGTTTGAAACATCAAATACAAGCTGTTGATTTATGGGATCCTTATTTATGTCAATGGTGATGTGTTCCTCACTTTCAATTGTTATTTTGCTTAATGTTTTCACTCTGTTCACTTTCTCTGATAAAGAGCAGCAAACATAGAGCTAGGATTTACTTTCAACAGTACCCTACTCTTATTGAAAGCTTTATTATCTATTTTTTCTTCATTTGAATGTTCTTTTTGAAGAGTACATCAATGCAGGTCGGTTTAAAGGCACTTGCCTGATCTAAATTTCTCTTTGTCCCTATTATCTATGGTTTTCTTATTTGAATATGCTGAAAGCAGGGTAGTTTAAAGGCACTTACCTGATCTTAAGCTTTTCAACTATATTTTAATGTTTTCTAACTAAAAGTACTTCAATGCAGGCCAGTTTGAAGGCACTAACCTGATCTCAGAATACTTTTATGTTTTTCTTATTTGAATATGCTGAAAGAAGGGTAGTTTAAAGGCACTTACCTGATCTTAAGCTGTTCAAACTATTTTTTAATGTTTTCTAACTGAAATTACTTCAATGCAGGCTAGTTTAGAGGTACTAACCTAATCTCAGAATACTCTTATGTTTTTCTTTAAGTACATGCTGAAGAAAGATAGTTTAAAAGAAATTACTTGATCTTAGGTTGTTTCACTATTTTTTCATGTGTTTTTTCTTCATTTCCTATCTGTTTCATTCCATAAAATCGCCTTAAGAGATCCTTTGACATAAATGACTTGCCCCATGCATCCTGCTTGAACCTTGTTGTCCAATTAAAATCCTCCTATGACTCCATAGCCCAATGGGTTAAAACTGTCTTTGCCTTTCTGTCAGCCAAATCATTCCTTCACCTGCAGACACCTTCACCCTTCATTTTGAAACTGCCTTCACCTTCATCATGTCTTCGCCCAACCAAAACAAACAAAACAAAACCCAAGCTCTTCATAACTAGCCTAATATCAATTTCAGCTATTAAAGATCACATCTTTTGAACCCATTCATAGAGAGATCCCTCTCTGGATTCAGGAAGGCTAGATCCTTGAATCCCAAAGTGGTCTGATGTTCTCCCTGCAGTTGGAATTTTTCCAATCTTGCTAATTACAGGGTGCTAACACTTCAATTGTCCAATCATATACATACTAACCCTTCGAGAGAGGGATGTTCTTGTAACTTACAGGAAGGGGAAGGAGAAACTAGCAATGCAATACAAATAGAATCTCCCAAGCATAATTCTCCTAAAGGAGTGTTCGAGACAAAAATACTCGATATCCCAGACCAGGGAAGTGCTGTAAAATTTCCTCTGTATTCACCTCCCAATCCCTCCAGAATTACTCCGCCACAACAAGAAATTCCTGAAGATTGCTGGCACATCTTTGATCAAATGGCAAACAATCAAAACAAAAATTAGAGGCAGACATCAATGTTGTAGTATCCCATCGTTGATCATGCTTCAAATTCCCACATGAAAGCTATCCCCTTACAAAGCATCCCCACCTTCCATGAGTTGACCACAAAAGATCCCGATTCATTCTTATTTCAATTCAATGTTCTATGTAGAGGGTATCACTACACCACCGACCCTCAGAAATTAAACCTATTCCCCTCTACTTTAAAGGGAGCGACCTTACGCTAGTTCATGGGGCTAGGTGGGGGAACCATCAATAACTAGGACTAGATGAAGAACATTTTTCTTAATAAATATCAAGAGTATTTTTGGACTCGAGAACTAAAAAATGAAATCTGCAATATGTCTGTAGGGGACAATGAAACAATAGAGGAATATGTAGAAATATTTCAATACAATCTACAAAGGTCTCCATATGCTACACTATCCCAAGAGATCTTAAAAGCTACACTGATTAAGGGAATGAAAGAAGAATGGGTTGAAACACTTAACATAATGGGAAAAGGGGATATTTCCTAGGAAGGATATGATGAGATTATTTCCCTGTGCATCAGGTGCTCTTGGGGAAATACGCGTAATAAGCAAAGTCAACGCGACTCAATAAAAAAGGACCTTAGGTAGCTCGGTGGCAACAAAACTAGAGCTGAGTTTGGAAATCTCTTAGAAAATTTTAAAAATGACATTTTGGTTACTTTTACAACGCAACTTAATGTCTTACAGGCCAAGCAGAAGCAAGCTATAATAGAGCATAATTTGGCCATCCTTTTTCCACGCTGTTTGAAGAAGCATAGCCAAAGGGAATTCCCCTTAGATGTGGTTTAGACCTGTGCCATATGCACTAAGGATCATGCCAAGGACCATTGACCTTCACTCCCGAGGTTGAAAGATGTTTTCAAAGAACCGGAAGAAGAAAAAGAACCAATCTACCTAATGACTCAGCGTCGCCAATGGCAGACACGGTTAGGTATGCCTCAAGACCCACCCCAGTTATTTTCTCCTCAGCAGTTTAACTAGCAAAACCCTTCAGTAGCATGGCAAAGTGAAAACCCTTTCTCTACTTGGTCGAACCAGTTGTTCCCTATACCACCCTAGACAACACAACCTTCAACATGGAATAATTGGGCAAGCTTTCCTTGTTCCCCTCCTTATTGGAAAAACACTCCATACCAAGGCCAGTGGCCAGCATCCCCTTCCCAAACCACTAATTGGCCTCAGAATTAGCAGAAACCCCTAAGAATGACCAACATACCAATAGGAGTAGGGGCCCAAAATCAACCTACATTTCCGGCTCCATACCCAATTCAGCACAACCCCCAGCCTAACCTATGTCCTCAATTACCAGCTCAACCCAATCCTAATCCCAATAACAGGCCAGCTTAGCTGATCCAGATAATAGAAGATCCACACCCTGACACTAGACTAAGGCAATGAAATGAAATAAGGCTGAGATCAGGACGTACTATATCACCAACAGAATTGGCAATCCCACCTCAATCCAACCCTGGGACTTCAAAGGAACCTAGCCAGGAAAATATAATAGAAATAGAGGGCAAGAGAAGAAAATGAGTGACCAAGGGAGGCCTGAAGAACTTAGGGTATTTTCACCTCCATTCCCTGAAAGATTAACTCTACCTACACCTATAGCCTCTCCAGGTTTTGACATCCTCGAAGAGTTAAGAAACCTTTGTATCAAAATTCCTCTTCTCCAGGCCATACAAGACATTCCCATCTATTCAAAAACAATTAAAGAGCTATGCAGGAAAAATAATGTAAAAAAAATTAAGGTTGTGCCCACCGTTCATGTGGTAGGGATGCTTTTTGACTTATTACTGGGTAAGGAACCACTTGTAAAATATGAAGACACAGGAAATCCCATAGTAACTTTGCAGATCATTGTACATTTCTTTCCAAACACATTGATTGACTTAGGGGCGGCCATTGACATCCTAACTACAGAAACCTACGAAAATCTAGGCATATCAACGTTAGAACCAATGACTACGTTGTTGGAGCTTGCTGACCGGTCTGTCATCAGACTAGAAGGAATAGTGCAGGAAATCCTGGTCTCAATATAATCATGGTAATATCCAGTTGATTTCTTAGTTATTAACCCGAAGAATAGGATGGACGAGCACCCATTGATTTTGGGGCAACCTTGGTTAGCAACAGCCGATGCTTACATAGGCTGCCAAACAGGTAGCATGACCATCACTAGAGGAGACTCCATAAAAAACATCACTATTTATCCTCCAGCCAAACCTAGCTTACCCATGGTAAAAATTCACAAACATCCATATGCATATTGGGAGCAAAACATTCATCCACCTCTGACATTAGTAGAAGCTCTCGAATTTAAAAATCAAACCGAAGACGATATAAGAAATAATTTTATGAACCAGCCACCCTCGTCTGAAAAATTAAAATGAAAAATTTTGAAAACAGTTCTTGAACATGGAGTTTAAGAGGACCCCTTGACAGACCTTGATGATCAATATATTCCCACAACCACCATGAGTAACAACACACCCATTGAGATTGAGCCAGGGAAGATCCTAAACATCAATAACAATTTGGATAGCAACCAAAAGAAAAGTCTCATAAAAGTTCTACAGAAGCATAAAGGGGTGTTTTCTTGGGACTACCTAGACATGAAGGGTTTAGATCCCAAGCTTTGCACCCATCACATTTATACAGATAAGGAAGCTCGACCCATTAGACAACCTCAGCGGAGGTTGAACCCACACTTGAAGGATGTTGTAAAAGACGAGCTACAAAAACTATTGGATGTAAATTTCATCTATCTTATTTCAGATAGCAAATGGGTCTCACCTCTGGTAGTCATCCCTAAAAATAATGGGAAATGGAGAATTTGTGTGGATTACAAAGAACTAAATAAGGTAACACAGAGAGACCACTTTGCCCTCCCTTTCATTGACCAAGTCCTTGACACATTCATAGGGAAGCGGTTCTTATCCTTTCTTGACGGGTTCAGCGGCTACAATCAAATCCAGATATCCCCCGAAGACTAGGATAAGACAACCTTTACCTGCCCATGGTGTACTCTTGCTTACAAAGTTTTACCATTTGGGTTATGTAACGCCCCACCAACATTTCAAAGGGCCATAATCAACATTTTTTCTGACTTAATTGATGAAGTACTTGAAATATATATGGATGAATTCACACCATATGGTGAGGACTTTGATCAAGCTTTAGAAACATTAGAAAAAGTGTTGGAGAGATGCATTGCTACTAGATTATGTTTAAGCAATGAAAAGTGTCACATGATGATGACCAAGGGAGTGATCCTAGGTCACTACGTCTCTGTAGCCGGAATACAGGTAGATCCAGCAAAAATAGAAGTAATCCTTCTATTAGCCACACCTTGTACACAAACAAAGGTATGCAGTTTTTTGGGATATGCAGGATATTATTGTAGATTTATTTAAAAAAATAACAAATAGTTGCACCTTTGTATGCATTGACTGGAAATGTTTAATTCCACTGGACTGATAAATGTGACACCACTTTTACAGATTTAAAGAAAATTTTCTCAACATCACCAATTCTACGAGGACCTACTGGAAACTGCCTTTCCACATCTCTTTAGATGCATCTGAAACTTCAATAAGGGAATTTCTTGGCCAAGAAGAAGACAAAAAACCTTATGTTATTTATTATATCAACAAAAATATCACTCCTACCAAGTTAAATTATATAGTGACTGAGAAGAAGTTCTTGGCTGTCATTTGTGCTATTAATAAATTTAGACATTATATAACTAGTTATTAAGTACTCGTGTATATTGATCACTCTACCATTAAATATTTAGCTAATAAACCAATCACGAATGGGAGAATAACTCATTGGTTGTTTTTGCTGCAGGAATTTGACATAACTATCAAGGATCGTCCAGGAAAAGAAAACGTGGTCACAGACTTCCTGTCCAGAGTTCCAAATATGGACAATACACTAGCAGTTGATGACCAATTTCTTGATGAATATCTATTTGCGGTTGTGGTAAAAATGCCTTGGTACGCGGACGTGGCAAATTATTTGGCAGTAGGAAAGTTGCCTAGACACTCAACATCAAGAGAATGGAAGCTAATTGTACAGTGCAGTGCAAGGTTCTCCTGGGTAGGTGGATACCTCTTCCATACGACGTCCAATATGCACATACATAGATGCATCAGGGAGGACAAAATCTATGACATCTTATGGGCCTGTCATGATGAACCTTGTGGTGGCCATTTCGCAGATCGTAGAACAAGGCAAAAAGTGTTACAATTAGTCTAGTATTAGCCTATGATTTTCAAAGATGCAAAAAAATATGTCCAAGCCTGTGATAGCTGCCAAAGAATGGGCCGCCGAAGTCAAGAAGATAAAATGCCACTATAGCCACAACTGGTGATGGAACCATTCGAAAGGTGGGCACTAGATTTTGTTGGGCCATTCAACCCACCATCAAACCAGAAAACCTACATATTGGTTGCCACTGATTACGTAAAATACTGGGTACAAGAAGTGGCCTTATCAAGAGCCATGGAGGAATCTATGATTAATTTCCTTTTTAAGCTATTCATATGATATGGTTTGCCGCGAGAAGTAATAACCGATGGGGGGGCACATTTCGTATGTAACAAAATTATAGCCACCCTAAAAAATCATCATATCAACCATAGAGTTACATCTCCTTACCACCTGTAGGCAAGCGGGCAGGTGGAAAGCACCAACAAAGTTCTGGAGGCAATTCTTACCAAAACTGTATCAACACATTGTAGGGACTGGGCCACCATATTACCAGAAGCCTTATGGCCCTATCGCACAACCTGGCGGAACACCACTGGATGCTCCCCATATCATCTAGTATTTAGGAGAGAGCCTATTTTCTCTATTGATTTCGAGATCAAGACTCTAAGAATAGCCCAGGAGGTAGGGTCGGACTTAGAAAAAGCCCAAATTAAAAGGATCCAATAAATAAACGAGCTAGATGAAATTTGGCTACTAGCTCTACAGTGAACAACGATCGTCCAACAACAGCGAGCTAAGTGGCATGATAACCTCATCAAGAAGAAGATATTTCAAAAAGGAGATTGGGAACTTCTCTATGACTATAGATTCCAAGATTTTCCGGGAAAATTGCAAACAAGGTGGCTCGGTCCATACGAAATTCAAGAAGTACACAATAATAGTACACTCACCTTGACCACCATAGATGGGTTTGGTTCTACATTTCATGTAAATGGACACAGATTACACCTGTATCACAAACCTCTCATGAAGGAATCTTTTTTCCAGTAGGTACAAAATGATCCTACCATCTGAGTTATGGTTGGAGGGGGTGATAACCCCACAACCTCAAGTACATGATAAGTTTGCTACCATCATTTGTAAATAATGTATATAATTTCTTTACAATTCCTAGTTCTTATTTTTTTATACATTCTTCATACCTGAAAACATATTTTCTCTCTTTCCTTTATTTTTCTGTTGTTGTTCAAACTCTTTGGACGGCTGTTGTTCAATCTAATTGAACGACTGCTGTTCAATCAGGTTGAACAGTCGTGTTTTTGTGTTTTTTTATTTTGTTGTTCAAACTCTTAGAACGACTGTTGTTCAATATAATTGAACAATTGTTGTTCAATCAGATTGAACAACCATGTTTTATTGTTTTTATTATTTTTCTGTTCAAACTCTTTGAATGGATGCTGTTCAATCTAATTGAACAGCTACTATTCAATCGGATTGAACAACCGTGTTTTTTCATTTTTTATTTTTCTATTCAAATTCTTTGAAAGACTGCTCTTCAATCTAATTGAACAATTGTTGTTCAATCAAATTTAATAGCCATGTTTTTGCATTTTTTATTATTTTGCTATTCAAATTCTTTGAACGGTTGATGTTCAATATAATTGAACAGTTGTTGTTCAATCATATTGAACAACCATGTTTTGGTGTTTTTTATTATTTTTCTGCTCAAACTCTTTGAACGGCTACTGTTCAATCTAATTGAATAGTTGTTGTTCAATCAGATTAAAAAACCGTGTTTTTCCATTTTTATTATTGTGTTGTTCAAACTCTTTCAACAACTGTTGTCTAATCTAATTGAACAATTGTTGTTAAAACAACCATACTTCCTTCTTTTGTTGATATTTCCCTTCATCCACACCTTAACTATGAAAGGCATCTCACAGGAGGAAGTGGCAGTGGAAGAAAGGAGGAGAATAGTAAAACTTACCAGTAGGATGATTCTTTGACATTCTAATCTTTAAATGGGAAGCTGACAGTGCACATATATGAAATGAATGGCTAAGTCATTCCCAGCTCAATTATGTTATCATACAATACATGATATTATGATGGTACATCTTTCTACACTTTCGAGTAGTATTTCCCTCCAATATGAAGGAATGGGAATAGGGGATATTAATTGTATTAGCATTCTTTTACTTCTCTCACCATCCCTAACTCTTAAGGAGTTAATGAGCCTCCCTTCATGTATAAAGAATAACTATTATTTTTTCATACTGATTTTTAAGAGATGATAAGGGGTCTCATCACGTGCCAACTTACCATGATCATAAGGGTCTAACAAGTGACATGCCCACAATGGCCACCACACTAGGGTGATGACCTTATCATCTACTTGAAGGACAGGAGGTCTCATCACGAGCCGGCCTGATCACTCTATTTCAATCCTAATGAATGGCACTGTGACTATCTAGCCATCACACCAGCACAGTGACCTCCTTATAAATCAAAATGATTATGTTTCAAACTATGCTTCCATGCAAATTTTCAAAAGAGGATAGGGGGTTTTATTACGAGCTAGCCTACCATTTTCATAAGAGCCTAGCAAGTGACATTCCCACAATGGCCACCACACCAGGGTAATGACCTTCTCAACTACTTTAAGGACAGGAGGTTTCATCATGAGTTGGCCTAATCACTTTGCTACAACTTTGGTGAGTGGCACTATGGTTATCTGGCTATCATAGCAGAATGGTGATCTCTTCACAAAATTAGTAGAACAATTACTTCTACACGAGGATCCTGGCTCATTCTTTTGGGTTAAAATAGCAACCCTGTCGAGGCTATGAATGCCTGCTGGCAGCAGTGGCTCTGCTTGTGGTATGAGAGTATGTGTCCTCAATATCAAAATACTCTTATACTTCTATATTATTCTTCTTCCATAAGCCACTACTCGAATGAATGATGATTCTAATCTAGAACATAAATAACTATAAGGGAGATATGCTTACATTTTTGACCCTCAGGATGACAGAGCCAATCATTACCCATCTCAATCTTGCTTCCGTCACATTTATCATTAAAGAAGGACATCATATCATAATAATAGTTATATTGTTCTCTCTCCCTCTCCGGTCACTTCCACATGAGATGCATTCATGCCAAAACATCCAAATCTGACCTTTATGCTACGAATTCTCATAATCACTCAATTTATCCTCATCACCCGAAACTTTGAAAGCCATGAACTATTCTCTGATGTACCGACCATGATTATCGAATCCTAACATTTCATGTTCGCATTCATGACTGGCCAGATCCCTCTTGTACTTGAAGATGTGGGTTCCATTAGTTCGATGGAGGGGGTGTAATTAGTCATAAATTACGAAGCATGTGGAAATTCTACACAAATCCCGTTAGATATATCGATAAGACCAGAAGAGCATCACAATTAAGGCATGAAGTTCCCTACGCATGACCGTAATTTATCTTTCTCTTACATACAACATTCATTCGAAACAACAAAGCTAAAATAGAATACAATCAGAAGAGGAAAAAACACAGGGAAGTATGCCAGGAATGGGAGGAAATTATGTTCGGAATGAACCCTCAAACTTCCCAATTTCAGATACAACTAGCGCTACCCTCCAGCAAGCCAGCTAACTGATATATGTACACTGATTATAGGGATTTGATACAGAAGTAGCAATTGAGTTCTTGCAAAACCTGCAAGAAGGGCAGACCAGAATCAGGGTAAGAGTTATACCAACCACAGAGGAGATTATTACCAAAGTCTCTGGAATACCAGCGAAAGGAGAGAGATTGATAGAGAAACACCTCCTCTTATGAGAGGCCGTTGTAGCATATCAAGATCTAGAAGAGCCATTGGAGCGAAAAGGAAAATGGATCAACCCTATATATTTACTCCAACCATGGCAGGAACTGACGACATTCATTCAAAGATTCATAACATGTGACAGATGCCAAGACGTGGTAAAACACCCATCAACTTAAAATTTTAGCTGTACTTAAGCAAAATCTTTCAGTTAATCTTCCTGCTTTCTTAAATTCCATATTGCATAACACTGATGTTTGAATAAGAAGGGCTAAAAACCCCCAAGTAGTTGTCAGTTACCAAAGACTAATCAACCTAATCACCATACATGAGTTGAACAAGTAGTAGATATCCTAGGGAAATTTTATTAACCTTGACTCACAGATACTTGAGGAAAACCTTGGCGAAACTGAAATTGAGCTCCCAGAATAAACCTACCTAGAAGAAAAAAGACCCGCACCACAATCTCAGAACCAAGCAAGAAAAAGCGGTCCAAAACACTTCAGGGAACCTCAGACTTCATAGAGATGGCAAGGCCATCCCATTCACTACCCTCAAGCCCCCAAAATGCACCCTTACTGGACTTCGAGGAAGAGATGGCTTGATTCCTAGAGAAATTTAGGGCAGACCATGAATCGAGAAGCCTATCAGAAGCAAAAAAACAAGGGGAACCTATAGACAAGTCTGCCACTGGCAGTAATTATGGCCATACCGAAATCCTACCCTATCAAGAAGAATCATAGGCCTTTGGGGATCTGTCCCCTCTCAAGAATTATGAGACAATTACTAAAGGGCAGATAGGGGGAGAGCGGAATCAGAAAATCAGTCAGTAGACACTGTCCCTCTGGAGCAAAACGCAAGCATAGAAACAGTCCTTTTAACACCTGAAGGTAGCATTGTCCTGCCTAGTCAAGACCTGCATACAGAATTAAATTCAGAAGCCCAAATAGAAAAATCCACCACAGGCCACCCTGAGGTTAATAGTACCGTCCCTGAAAAAGAGAATGCTACTTCTCCACCACCTGCTGAAATCAGGCCAGGTGAAAATTCAGCTGAAAAGAAGATTAAGAAACTAAGAAGGGTCTACAAGAGATTAAAGAAAATGGTGAAATATTTGAGAAAATAACTGAAAGAGGAAAAATGGGCCGGAAATCCAAATAAGGAAACCACCATCATAGGAACTCAGACAGAATTAGTCGCCAACTTGATAAACACTGTTGAAGCCAAGATGTAGACTGACTTAGCTAACATCATTGAGGCTGAGATACAAACTGACTTTGTAGCTACTACAGAGGCTGAGGTGTAGACCAACTTAACCAACACTTCCTAGACTGTGATACAGACTAACCAAGCAGGTATTATCGAGGCCGAAATTCAGACAGAACTAGCAAACACCATTGAAGCCTCTACACAAACTAAGAAGAAAATTACATAAGAGAAGGAGACCCAAATAGAGGAATCCCCTGCCTATGCCCGCCTGGTAGAGAAAGTTGTTAATCAAAAATTGCATAATGAACTGGTACAAACACAGCATGAGATAGCACAATGTAGGAAGGAGGTGGTGCTAGCACAAGAATATCAAGCACTACTAAATAAATTCACAAACCTCTCCTCCACAGAAGACGAGACATTTTCCCAACTCAGAGAGGAATAGTCAAAGTTAAAAAGGGCACAAGAATAGGTGGAGCAAGCCAAGAAACAAATCACTATGATTTTTTCTCTGTATAATGATCATTAACATGCAGGGCACCGACCACCAACTATGCCATGTTCTTAACAGAACGATATTTACCTGCTGAAAGTCAAGGCCGTCAAGGAAGGGAAGTCTACAACTTTTAGAACCATATAAGATTTTTTCCACTGCTACAATGATGAGGATGAACATGTCCAACACCTTTTATGTGAAATCTACATGCATAATTTATTTTTAGAATAGGACACAGACAGAAATCCTAGTCCCTTTATAGGGGATGTTCAGTTTCAAGCCTTCCTCTCATTCACTAAAAATCAGATTATGTGGGCCAAAGCTTATAATATCTTCCAAAAGAGAAAGCATGGCTTAGACCTGTGGGTCAGAGGAGAACCTACAAAACCCCTGCAACTGTTATCCAACACAAGAGCTTCATGAAAAGGGAAGGTGTAAGGACCAAGCTGGGGCCCATCCATAAATACATCATATAAAATGGATGAGAATATTTTGAGGAGATTCAAGAAGCAGCCTTGGCATCAGAAAAGCAGAGATGAATGGCCTCCACTAACAGTGTGAAGAATAGGGAATTGTTTGGCTATAGAAATTTCAAGGTAGCCACCTCCAGATTCCTCTCATATAGTAACCTGGTCTTCAGCATGGGTCCTGCATGGTTATGATGTAGATATAGATGCCCTCTTATCTGGTACCCTCCTGAGGGCTATGATCATGACTATGAGTTGCCAGAAGGGCACACAACCACTACCTTTGTAAGAATTAGACAAAAGTGTTAGGATATTCTGACACATAGGAAATAGTTAAGAATAACTTAGTCTAGTGTAGATTTAGGTAAAGTGTGTTTCTTTACCATGTACATTTGTAACTTATAATCCGACGGTCATGATTTGTAGTGATCCGACGGTTATCTCTCACCTCGGTATTAACAACACTTGATCCGTGGCTTAACACTCGATTGGTCCATGATCTCTATTTAAAGAGCATGGACGGTCATTTGTCCTGTAATCGTTTATGAGAGAAACATATGTAACTTTTCTTTTTATATCAATAAATTTCGTGAAGTGGCTGCGTTGGCTCAGGCCGTGGACTGTTTCCCTCTTTGAGGGTTTTAACCACGTGATTATATTGGTGTACTAATTTGTGATCTGTTTGTGAGAGATGACCTTTGGTTCTTGATCTAGGGAACTTACCCTGTAAATTCCTACATGGTATCAGAGCTATTTTGAGGGTCGCGTCCATTGTTGATCAAAATCCGAAGCCGGTTTGACTGCATGCAAATGTCGTTTTGTAGATATATTATTTTTGAACATTTTTGGGCTTGGAGAACTACTCGGTTGTGTCTGGAGCATCTATTACAGTGAGTAACACCTTTCTTTTCAGGAAAAAAGTTTTTCGGCTGCCCAAGTTATGACAGTTTAGATCTGGAGGTATAAAGCATATGTTTTGCAGTTACATTTGTCAATAGTTCTGCTTATTTCGGTTCCCTCTATTTATTTTCAGTTTTATTTTTTTTCATTTTCCATATCTATACCCTCTTCTTTGTGTATGCTTTTTGCTATGCACTGTGTACGATCTCAGCAAAACAGAAACAGGAAGAAGGGATTTTTTTTGCCAAGTATGCTTTTTCCTGCGTCTTTGTGCGATCTCGGGAAATCAGAAATAGTGAAAAAATTGATAGTTGCCGGTAAGGCTAACCAAAAATCTAACATTCTGCCACAAGGCTTTGCATTTCATTTTTTTTTGCTCATTTTTTTTTTTCGTGCAGGAAAAGGCATGCACACTGAAGAGTTAAAAAAAAAAAACCACCTTCCTCCTTTCTTACAATAACGTGATCCTTTTAATATCTTACTTGGTGAGGGGTTAGTTTATGAGAATAGAAGTATTGGGTTCAAGTCTCCTTCTCAAGCTTCTTTTGTAAAAAAAAAAAATTCAAGGGGTCGATTTTTTTTTGAAAAGCCGCACTTCATCCCATTCCCATAACTATTCGGCATCTACAACTCAAATATTTCAAAATGCATAACTTCTGCATCTGGAAGCCATTTTTCGAGCCATTTTTTTTTTTAACAGTCTAATGTTTCATGATATTTTCATTGGAGAAGTTAGTTTCAGCTTTTCTCAGCTTCAAGTTTTAAAAAAAATGGAAAGTGCATGCCCAGTTATTCTTAACAACACCAATTATTTCCAATGGCTACCTCACATGGTAGATATACTTAGAAGTAAAGGGATTTATAGAATAGCCACAAGACAAGAAACTAAACCTTCTGATGATGATAAAGTTTCTAAATGGGAAAATAAACAAGATCAAGCATGAGGGTTGACAAGAATGTCCATTCCTCAAGATCTTCTATTTCATATCCTTGATATTGACAGCCCTGGAAAAGCTAAAAACTGTTTTTGGCATTCAAAATCAAATCAGTGCCCACCAGCTTGAAAATGAGTTGCTTACTTTGGACCCCAATAATTTCTCCTCCATTGAAGATTTTTTGTCCAAATTCAAGACCCTCAGAATTCTTTTAGAAGTTTGTAAGATCAAAAAGGATGATGGTAGCCTCATCTATTGCATTCTTGCTAAGCTTGGCCCTGCATACTCTATTTTTGTTTCCACCTTCCATTCCACCAGAGAAGCCATCATTTCTTCAGGAACCACCTATAAGAATCCCTCTTTTGATGCCTTTTGTGATTCTTTGATAAGAAAACAAGAAAAAAATTTACACCTTGATCTTATCACTGCTAGAAACGCTTCTAAGAAAGCCTTAGCAGCCCAACAACAACCATATCAAAATAATCCCAAGAAGCAGTATCCTAAAAAATATGGTCCTAAATCAAACAAGGGCCCTAAGAAATTTCAGCCGCAAATTGAAAAATAAAATCACCAAAATAATAAGGAAAATCAAAACAAAGGGAAGAAGATAGATAGACATTGCAAATTTTGCAATCGAGATGGCCATATAGAGTCCAAATGTTTTAAGAATATGGAAGCCTTAGAAGCAACAATGAAGAAGCACAACATCAATTTGGAGCACTCTTCACCTTCATCTTTAGGCATGACACTTTTTGCTTGTGGTTGTCAAGCATCAAGCTCTGGTTATGCATTAAATGTATCTTCTTCTTCTCCTTCTCATGAGTGGCTCATTGATTCTGGAGCTTCTTACCACATGGCTAAAAATAAATCCATGTTTTCTTCTTTAAATTATTGTAACACCAAACATATTTATGTTGGTGATGATAGATATCTTAGTGTTGTAGGATCTGGAACCATTCATCTAGATAATGGTCAGTTTAATGATGTACTATGTGTTCCTACCTTGTCACGCAACCTTCTATCTGTTTTTCAGATAACTCATTTAGGTGAAGGGAAAATAGTATAATTCTCACCTCATGATGTTGTAATCAAGGACCTCAAAGATCCTAAACATATTTTAGCTACTGGCATTGCTGATGATTCCACAAGGTTGTATAAGTTTGACAACTTTGGGTCATCCTCTCTTCCCTCTGTTTTTGTTGCTCATAATGATGATGTGAGCAAACTTTGGCATGAGCAATTTGGTCACTTAAACTATCGCTCTCTTCAAACTCTATGTAAGGAAAATATGGTGACGAGCCTTACTATGGTATCTTGTCGAGATGGTGTTTGCTCTGGATGTGTACTCAGTACCACTGGAGCTGATAAACGTACCGCACGCTCATCCTCTTTGTGGTCGTGTACTATTTATGTGGTCTACTGTTGCTTTCTCTTCCAAGCAGGCATTCTTAACTTTCATTGATGATTTTTCTAGATGCACTTGGGTATATTTCTTAAAACTTAATACTGAATTTTTTAACATGTTCTTGGCCTTTAAGGCCTTTTTTGAGAAACAATCTAGACATCAAATTCTAAAGTTAAGATCAGACAATGGCGGATAATATGTTAACAAAAAATTTATCAACTTCTACACTAATCATGGCATTCAATTGCAACATACTATTCCATATACTCCATAACAAAATGGTGTAGCTGAAAGGAAGAATCGCACCTTAAAAAAAATGGCTAATTGTATGCTTCAATCTAAAGGACTTGGTCTCAATTTTTGGGCAGAAGCCATTAACTATGCAAATTACATAGTAAGTCACACTCCTACTAAGGTTTTAAAGAATATAACTCTAGAAGAAGCTTGGAGCTCAATCAAACCAGATGTAAGACACTTTCATGTTTTTGGAAGTGATGCTTGAGCCCATATTCCAGATGCGAAACATAAAGCCTTAGAACCTAAGAGTGAAAAATGTATTTTTGTTGGATATTCTGAAGATGTCAAAGGATATAGAATCCTTCAACCAAAATCCAAAAATATTATCATTAGAAGAGATGTAAAATTTGATGAAAATATATTGGCCTGCGAGCCTAGTTTGGCAAGTGTGCCACCTTTGGCCTACAAGCCTGATTCGGCATATGTGCCACCTCTCTCTCTCCCTCTTCTATTTTTAATAGAATTCCTTCTAGTTTAGATGATGACAATGAGGATGAAAATCCTCCTCCACCTCGTGAAATTGTTCCTTATACTCCACCGCTTCCAAGATGTGTCCACTCTACTCGGGATGTAGCAGGTTCTGTTGCAGGTGACCCTGTCAATCGACAACGTACACATTCTCAATTCGGATGAGCTTCTTCCTTGTTGGCTCAAGTTCCAGAAAAAATTGATCTAGAACCTTTGAAGAAGCCTCCGGTCATCCAGATTGGGATGAAGCTATGAATGAAGAGTATTATTCCTTATTGGAAAATGATACTTGGGATCTTGTTCCTCTTCCAAAAGGAAGAAAACTTGTGAGATGCAGATGGGTTTACAAAACCAAGTTTGGACCAAATGGAAAAGTAGATAGACATAAAGGTCGTCTTGTTGCTAAATTATTTTCACAAGTTGAAGGCATTGACTATACTAAAACCTTCTCCCTTGTTGCCAAAATGAATTCTATCCACCTTGCTCTTGCCCTTGTTGCCTCCTTTAAATGGGAAGTCCATAAAATGGATGTTAAATCCACCTTCTTACATGGAGATTTGCATAAAGAAATCTACATGGAACAACCCCCTGGCTTTATCCAAAAATACTCTAGCCTTGTTTGTCGCCTTAGGAAGTCTCTCTATGGTCTCAAACAAGCTCCTCAATCTTGGAATGCCAAAATGGATAGATTACTCTTAGATTATGGCTTTTCTAGGTGTCATTCTGACAACACTGTCTACACCAAAAAAGTGGGTAATTCCTTCACCATGCTTGTTCTTTATGTTGATGATATTATCCTTACTGGTAGTGATCCAAACCATATAAACCATGTAAAGTCTAGCCTAAAAAATAATTTTGAAATGACAGACTTAGGACACTTGCATTATTTCCTTGGTATTCAAGTCTTGCAATCCAAGGAAGGCATTGCCCTCTCTCAGTCCAAGTATGTCTGTGATCTTCTACACCACTTTCACATGGAAGACTGTAAGCCAGCCCCTTCTCCCTTTCAGTCTGGAGTCAAGCTTTCAGTCAACTGTACTATCCCTGACGTTGATGCTACCTTATATTGTCAACGTGTTGGTAAACTTCTGTATCTAACCCATTCCCATACTGACCTTTCCTTTGTCGTTGGTCTTGTCGCTTGGTTTATGCACCAACCTCATGAAAGTCACTGAAAATCAGCTAAAAGAATACTTCGATATATTCGAGGTATAGTTCAGTTCAAGATTCATTATAGTGCAGGAGTATCTCCATTGTTGATTGGTTTCACTAATTCAGATTGGGCTGGTGACCCTGATGATCAAAAGTCTACTTCAGGCTATGTATTTACTCCTGGTTTAAGACCTATTACTTGGTCTTGTAAGAAAAAAAGTGCCATCTCTCTTTCTTCAACAGAAGCAGAGTATCGTGGTGCAGTTGAAGCCAGCAAGGAAGCCACATGGCTTCATCAGATCCTGTCTGAATTTGGTCTTCATCAGCAGCATCTAACTACACTTTGGTGTGATAATCAGAGTGCCATTCAGCTATGTAAAGATCCAATTCAGCATCAGCGTATGAAACATATTGAACTCCACATACACTTCATCAGAAATCTCATTCATGATCATGTTCTTGAAGTGCAGTATTTTCCAACCAATGATCAAAAATCCGATATCTTTACTAAGGCTCTCACAGAAGCAAATTTTACCAAACATCGATCCATGGTTGGAGTTCAGGAAAGTTGTCATTAAGGGGGGATCGGCTCTAATGCCTCCTTCCTTCTCCTATTGTGTCACTTTTTTAAATCCTTCAATCTTATCCCAATTTTTTCTTAAGGGGGGATGTTAGGATATTTCGACACATAGGAAATAAGCTCCTTTTGTGTCACCTTTGTAAATCCTTCAATCCTATCCCAATTTGTTCTTAAGGGGGGATGTTAGGATATTTCTACACATAGGAAATAGTTAATAATAACTTAGTCTAGTGTAGAGTTAGGTAAAGTGTGTTTCTTTACCATGTACATTTGTAACTTATAATCCGACGGTCACGATTTATAGTGATCCAACGGTTATCTCTCACCGTGGTATTAATGACACTTGATCCATGGCTTAACACTCGATTGGTCCATGATCTCTATTTAAAGAGCATGGAGGGTCATTTTTCCTGTAACCGTTTATGAGAGAAACATATGTAACTTTTATTTTTATATTAATAAATTTCATGAAGTAGCTATGTTGGTTCAGGTCGTGGATTTTTTCCCTCTTTGAGGGTTTTAACCACGTGATTATACTGGTGTACTGATTTGTGATCTATTTGTGAGCGGTGACCTCTGGTTCTTGATCTAAGGAACTTACCCTATAAATTCCTACAAGAAGCAAGGTTTCAGAGCATACAAGGAAAAGGTCTACCCTACCTACTCCTTAACACAAATACATCTCAACCATATGTTTGCACGAGGACCTACAAATAGGTAAGTGGGGGAGTATATTGGGCCGGAAATAAGTTATGTTTTCACATATAATCCCTTCGAATTGTGACATAGTTTTGGTAGTTATATTGCATTTTTAATAATAAAAATAGAAAAGGTTTATGAAAATCAGGGAAAGTGGGCTAACGAAAAAAGGAAACACTTTTATAATGGAAATTTGACTTATTTTATCTTTGTATACAAGAAAACAGAGCAGCTGAACAAACGTTAAACGGAAGACAATTGGCAGGCACGGACTTATGGAATCGCAATAGCTTCCAGGTACTGGCAGAAGACAGAAAGACGGATCCAAGCTCGAGAGCCAAAACAACATCCACACGCAGCGGCATGTCGTCTGGAGAATACTGACTCACTGTGTGAAAATGCCTTTAAAAGGAGAAAGGATGAACAAAAAATAAATTAGTATTTTTCCCCTTCTGTAATCAACTCTCCAGGATAGAACTACTTGATTGTACCCCTGTATTATCTTCTGATTCAATAAAGAGTCTTGATGTTTTGAACAATCATATTTTTAGTTTTTCATTACATTAGATCTTCTGGTGGTCTGGGCCCAACCTCTAGGAGTACTTTGATAGTTTTCGTGCTATGCGTTAATTACATAACCAATCTCCAGATACTTGATGCGGTTGTAAATTAGTTCTCCATGCATTAAATTTGTGGTTTTTCTTTCTTCAGAGTAGTAACATTCATGCTTCTTGATTTAATATTTTACTGCATTCATGCTTTCAGATTTGTAATAATGCTTTATCGTTGTTAGATACTTTCATTCTCTCTCAGTGCCTTGCAGTCGATTTACGAATCGTATAATAATTACTGGTCAATGTTATTAATCTTCATAGATTATATTGTTCCTTTAAGTACGATAAGACGTCCAATTCTTGATTATGCACAGTAAGATGTCAATTAGTCAGTTTGTAAAGAGAATTCCATTGCAAAAGTATATAAGTAATTTTTGATTTAGTTTATTTAGGTTGTTGTTCAATTCACTTAAGTTGTTGTTAAATTCGATAAATTGTTGTTCAATTCACTTAAGTTGTTGTTCAGTTCGATAAGTTGTTTCTCAATCCATCATTGTGCTGTTCAATTATAAAGTTTCTCTCCTCCAAAGCTAGGCAGAGTAGTTAGCTGCATTTTGCCATTTTCATGTCTCTTTGAGTTGATTGAACTTTGAGAATTAGAAAATCCCTTTCTTAAGCATCATAGAGTAGCTATCATTCGATCTCACTTTCATATATTGTGCTTACACCCTTGAAATAAAAATGCTTACCCTAGGTTGACAATTGAATGAGGAACTTAGAGGTTGCCTACAATAAGCCACCTTTTTTAACCAACAAAGTCATGTTCATGTTTATCTACGATTTGTCCCTCGTAAGATCTGTATGATGTAAGAAAGTTCACTATATCTGCATCGTTATTAAATACTCTCCAATTTGTTACATTATCAGGAATGAAAGGTCTAAAAATTAACTCAATTGAAAATATGTCTGGGCTAAATTCTTCAAATGGTATTAGCTTAGATGCTACATTAGCAATTAAATTAGCACTTCCATTTTGTAATCTAGGAACTGTGAAGATATTGAATGCAAAAAAATGGTTTTTAAGGCTTTGAGCTAAAGCTTGATAGTGTTTCAAATGTCCATAAATACAATGAATTGTGTTTCTGATTTGTATAACACGTATCTCAGAATCTCCACATACCTGCAAATATTTAACGTTTAATCCAATAGCTTTGTACAGACCTTGAATCAATGCTTCATATTCAGTGGTATTATTCATGCATTGAAATTTGAGTCTGCCAGCTAGCATTGTTTCCTCTCCCTGTGGATTGATTAAAATGCAACCTGCTCCTGCACCATCTTCTGATTTTGAACCATCAAAGTATAAAGTCCAAAACAAAGAATGTTTTGAAATTTTATTGCTAAGATTAATACATTTAGAAGTATCTATTTGAGAAAAGTTTTCAATTTGAGAAATAGTAGTATTTATTAAAAAAGGTGAAATCTGGGCATTGAATGATCCAAGAAATGATTCAGTTGAGTAATTTCCAATAATATTATTAGTGAAAGCTACAGGTTCATTTGTTTCTTCAAGTTCAGTGACTGTATGTTTCATAAATTTTTTGCAATCAACTCTGATTTGATTTGGTTTACCATTGTATGGTAACCACATATGTGACCAATTGGTAGCAAAATATCCATGTAACTTTTTAGACCAATCCTAGCTTAAACTAAAACCATAAAATTCGGGGATATTAGAAACCAAAATGTTAATTACTTTTAGTACCTTTGGAATGGATGATAATATAATGGATACTGACAACATTTCTCCAATGAACTCGACTTTTTTTCTATCTAATTGAATTATATGTACAACATATTTTTGAGGAGTGACATTCAGTTTTGTGCACACCATTCTTGGCATGATGTTTGAAGAAGCTCTTGAATCAATAAGACAATTATGAACATTTTTGTTGAAAATCTCATAAGTCAAAAGCAAAGGAGGAGTGTGAGAAATAGATCTATCACCAATTAAAACCAGATCATCGAGATTTACTTTGTTTGAAGATGATGGAGGTTTTCCCATATCTTTAGAAGCTTGGGCTATAATCGGTGGTTGTATAGGATCTACAAGGATTGCCTTGAGTTCTCTGAGTTCAATTTTTTGCTATTGTTTGAGTTTGATAATTTCATGTAATGAAATATTTGCTTTTGTATTTTTCATATCTTAAACTATATTGTATTCCAATGTATGTAAAAGTATTAAATTTTTGGAAGTTTTAAGAGGATCTACTGAAATAGGATCTATCTAAACAATTTTAGATTTTTTGGTTACTGTTTTCTCCTTTGTGGGGAGAGATTTCTGTTTCTAATTTGATATAGTTGAATCAGAAGAAGATTTACTTCTTGTAGACATGGGCATAGCTTCCCCTTCTTCTTCTGTAGGGATAACGTAGTCCCATAACCCATTTAGTTCAACTTCTTCTTCAGACTCTAGTTCTTGTTCAGATGGTGAGGGATCTTCAATAGCTTGATCGGATTCAACATTTGAAATCACATTTGGAGGTTGAGATGGTGAAGAGGAGTTTTTATTATATGGGCGATACGATTTCTTAGCTGCTGGTGTTTCCACAACCTATATCTTTATCTCAATCATGTCGTTTGACATAGTTTTTAACACTTTTTGAAGACCTTCAATATCAAATGGATCTTTTGAGACTTTCTTTTTGGAACCTTGACTAAATGTCACTTTCTTTGATTTCCTATCTTCTATCTCTGATCGTTTTTCCAAAGCTAAGATTATTTTCTCTACAGATAAAGCTTCTTTCATGTTTTCTAAAAGGGTAGCTTTACCAGTTCTATCTACAAAAATAGCTATATTAGAAGGCAAAGAAGAAATATACCACTCTATTTGTACATCAACAACAGGCTTGGAAGCAGTTGGGATTTTGTTTAATAACTCATTACATCTAGAGTTGAAATCTTTGATCCTTTCGTCTGAGTTTTTTTTTAGATTGGAAAGAGCATTGATTAAATATGCAACAGTTCTATCATCTCCAAATTTTGCAAGAAAAAGTTGTTCAAAAGTTGCCCAATCTGCAATAGATCCTGCAGATCCTTGTAAGGTATAAGGAAACAATCTTACTACAATATCTTCATGAGGAACTACATTCAGATTCATGGCCAACATAAAATTATTGATATGTTCTTCAACAGGAAGACCATCATCTAGATTATATTTAGGTAGCCATTTTTCTGGATGATTTGGAAGGGCATGTGGATTTGCAACCAATACAGCACCAGGATTAGTCCAAGGCCAATTAGCCATAATTGGATTTGAATTTTGCAAAGATACAGAAGCAGATATAGAAGTAAGGGGAATGGATGTAGGACTTACAACTGGAACAATACTACTTGTGATAGTACTGATTGTTTGAGTAGAATAAATGGAAGAATAAGAAGATGTAGATTAAGTAGGAGGATGTGAGGAAGTAACTGAAGGGAAAGATGACATAACTTCACTCATTTCTAACTTAGATATGGATACAAAAATGTTTTTGCGATGTGATTCTATTGGGAACTCGGAAGGAGGAATTCCAAGTTTCTCACTTTTGGATCGGGTTAATATACCAGTTTCTTTAAATAGGGAAGTAATGCTTTCTTTAGAATATTTCAGATTAACAGGATTTTCAGCAAAAATAGATATTCCTTGTAATTTCTAAATTAAAGACTAAAATTTGGGAGACTCGAGAGTATATTTTGAAGCAGATGATTATCGAGATATTTCAGGGGATGAGGGGAAGGTCTCCACAATTTCCTATTTCTGAGTTGGTGATTTAGAGTTTGATTGAGAAGAAGTAGGATTCTTTTAGGGAGATTGAATATTATGAGGGCTTCTAGTTTGTGGTTTAAGTTTGTATGCCATTCATATTCAGGCCCTCCTTCTAGTGCCAAAAATGTTGAGACCTCAGAAATATGTGACAAAAACAAGCAGGATAACCACCTGGTCCAGACCTTAAAGCAACTCCTTTTTTGTCTGGGATAGTGGCTCCAATTAGAGATAATGGGACCAATTTCCAAATTTTGGGTTTTATATGATCGTTGGGTTTCCTTCAAATTATTTACAAGAAGAATAACTAAAAACTAAGACAACTTTATTCTAGGATGCAAAACTTTGAATTAAATATGATTTAATCTAACCCAGGATAATGCTGATTTTATGTGATCTAAAATGATGTCTATTGATTCTGTAATGATTTAGATCAATCACATACTTAATATAATTAAAACTTTTGTAAGATAATCCTTTTGAAAAATAGTTAATCAGAGGAATATGTGAAAAATATCGCATATATTCTGATGATCATACATAAAACAAATCAATTTATATTATGATATCGTACAATAGTGCAACTAACACTTCAAATAGAAATAATTGATTTCATACATAATTCATGAAAGCTAGATTTACCACTAATATTAAAATAGAGTTTAGCATACATGATAATAGTACCACATGTGTGTTGTACTGCTCATTTGACCAGTCATAATAGGCCACAATCAATCTTCTATCAATAAGTCTTTTAGAGAATACAATAACGCATCAATGGTGATCAACGAAGATGATATATAGTTGAAAATACCATGCTCCATTATATTATCAAGACATCCACACAAATACAGTAATGAATTATTTGTAAATGTTCTTAATAAAATTCCTGGACCCTTCTCTAAATGCATGAGAGGGGTTTAAATACTACATTAACTACTTACAAAAATAAATTGTACAAAATATTTTACGAGGAGGTTTCTAAGAACATTCCTCATTCCTAGTATCTAATTACTAAAATTGAAAATTTCAAAAAAAATTAACTCATGATCATGCTTGATGATCGCCTGGTGCCAGCTCTGCTTTTCTATTCACAAATATCGGACATTGGTTGGACTTGTGGAGGCTTCCCGAACTGTGTTTTCATATGTCTAGTAAATATAGCATCAAGTAAAAGTGACAACATTTTTTGTATGGAATCTAGAGAAAATTTCAATGTCATTATTTGACTATGAGGCTTAACCAAGAATTTCCATTCATGGAATATTTTAGGGGTGAATTTTAGCCCAAGGGCGAAATTTAAGGGGTTTTAGATTTTAGAGGGGTGATTTTTTTATATAAAACCTTTTTGTATAGTTTTGTATAATTAGACCCAAAATTATTTTAAAAATAAATAATTATTATGCTTTAGCCCAAAAAAATAAGGGCACATAAAACATGAAATGCTGGATTTGCCTCCGCATTTACTGCTCTGGACAGTTTTGGTTTGTATTCGCCTCGATTTACTAGGCTCAAAGGTTTTGGAACTGCTTTCGCCCCCAATATCCAGTATGACTGCAGGGTAAAGGTTGCCTCTGGACTAGAGTTGACAATGGAGTCTTCTTCTGGGTCTGGAAAAGAGGTGTCTTCTCATATCAATCCAGCAACCCTTCGGCCACATATGGATCCGCCATCGAAATGGGTGAATAGGGCTGCTGGGGCTGCGTTTTTTTTGGAGGTGCTTAGTCATATGGGTGGAATTTTCCAAACCCAACATGGAATGAAGTTATTGTTGTTCTTGCCCCTGGTTGGCCTGGTTTGTGTTGGCCCATGGTTCCTAGATCCTAATTTCCTCCTCTTGCCGGATGGGGACCTGTACCATGGGTTTCAAGACCCTGGGCCTTGCTTGATCTTTGAGGCCTAGCCAATTTTGAGCCAATGGCTAGGAATTTATTGTTTACTGGGCATGTGTTTGAATCTATTGCTTGATCTTTTCAAAAGCTAGTCATTCAGTTTGACAATGGCTCAGAGTTATATGGCTGTGTTCTTAGCAATTATTGTTGTACTCGGATGGGTTGAATATGCCACAGCGGTGTCTGCCGAATATGTGTGTGATCCTTTGATGTTTCAAGCTTTGGGATTGAATATGAAGGATATAACATATTGTGATAAATCATTTCCATTTGCAGAGCGTGCAAAAAACTTGGAGAGTAGGTTGACTTTGGCTGAGAAAGCTAACCAGATGGGAAACACTACTATTGGAATACAGAGGCTCGGAGTTACCAAATATGAATGGTGGTCTAAGGCATTGAATGGAGTGTCTAACGTTGGTCCTGGATCTGTATATAATGCCCTGATTGGCGCTTTTTGCAAAGCAGGCAAAGGGTCCAAAGCTGAAATTCTTACTGCCTTTATGGAGAGGAATGGTTGCCTTCCAGATGTGGTTACTTACAATACTTTGATCAACTATCACTCCCAAGAAGGCCATTTGAATGAGGCTCAGAGGCTATTTCTTAAAATGACAAATAAGGGTATTGTTCCTAACAGCTATAGTTACAATGAGCTAATTGTTTTCTTTTGCAAGGCAAACAAATTGGACAAAGGCTATCTGCTAGTATCTCAAATGATGGAGGTTGCTATCTTAAGTGATGTTGTTTCATACAACACACTTATTAATGCACTTTGCAAACTTCGTAGAACTAGTACTGCTTATAAGCTGCTGAGTGAAATGTTACAGAAAGGTATTGTTCCAGATATTGTCACCTACACTACACTGATAAATGGGTTTTTTGAAGAAGGTCATCCTGACCTCGCAGAGGAGATTTTCCATGAGATGTGGACAGAAGGTTTTATGCCTGATGTGATTACCTATACCACTGTGATTAATCACTTCTTCAAGATGGGTAGGACTCAGCAGGCCTGTGATCTACTATCTGAGAAGGTAAGAAAGGGAATTAATCCTAATGTGGCTTCATACAATGCTTTAATAAATGGGCTTTTCAAATCGTTTAGAATAAGTGAGGCTGTTGAAATTTTTGAAGAAATGATAGAGAGTGGTTGCTCTCTAGATGAGCATACTTATAGTCTGGTCATTGGAGGTATTTGCTGAGAAGAAAAGCTGAGAAAATCTTGTAAAATTTTGGATCAAATTATGGACAAAGGCTTCATCCTTGATTCAAGCACTCGTGAAATTTTGGTCGACACTATTCGAAGGAAGGGCATGATTGAAGGGAATACAAAATGGGTACTATTATAACTTTCCAAATTTTGTGTACAATACATGTTCTGTGTATCACACATCACTCTTCCTACTAGCTGAAAATAGGGATACTTTTAAATGTTTCTTTTCAATTTATGCGTAAATAAATAGAGATCAAAATTAACTCCTCTTTGAACAAGCTTATGCTAAGAACTTGAGATCAAAATTATCTATCTTCCTTTTTCCCATTGAACAATTTGTTCCATTAAAATTTGGTTCATGGCTTTCTTTAATTTGTATATATTTACTTATTTTTATGGTGAAGCTCTTGTAAAGGCTGGAGTTCTAGGATAGAGAATGGGTTGTCGTTCAATCTTTCTTAGTTTCTAAGCAAGCAATATTTCAACAAGGGATTTTCAGACATGCTAATTAGAAAGAAGTACACTCATGGGCATGACTACCGTACTATTTCTCCTCGGTCAAACAGGTTTGGATGATACTTATATCTGTAGTTAACTTTTTTCTACCCAAAATTTTTTTCTTAGTCCCTAGTAGTATGGAGAAAATCCAATAAGAGAATTCCTAAATCCTGTTTGGGACTTGTAATGCAGGTAGAGATACATTTGTCTTTATGGTGGCATATATTTCATAGAAGGTTGGCCATGATGATGGTATTTTTGAATTGGATGGGGATGAATACAGTGGTTCACAATGGCCCTGGGATGCATGTTAGCTAAAATTTCCTCATTCAACCGTATAAGTAGGCTTTATTCTAACCATGGTCATCAAGACTAATTTTCTACCTTTCAAATGTTTTTACTCATTTGCTTGTGTTTCAACTTTTCCATTGTGCCAGAATTTAATGGAAAGCTATTGTTGTCCAATGTATGGATTTTTATTTCAGTTCTTCTTCCCGTCACTATTTTTTTTATTTTTCTTTACCCAAAAGAAAAAATTCATTCATATTTATGAATATACATGTTACTGTCCACCTAGGACTGATCATAAAAAACTTCCCTAATAGACCTTTTACCATACTGGCTCTGAGACTCTTCTTTCTTACCTAAAATCAGACTTAGACTTTACAAAAAACTGAAAATTTTCTTCATACATTAACTCAAAACTAGTACAAGCTACCCAAAATAGGACTTACTTAGATTTTTTGGTACATAGGCTTAAAAAGAAATACAGTCTCCATTGAAAAATTGTTAGCTAAAAGGATCATAAACTAAAGGTGAAACTCCATGGCCTCGGGATCTTGGCTATCCCTAAATTCATAAAGCCACAAGAAGCAGAATGCATTGTCTATGCTTCCTTTGATAGCTCATCTGCTTTCTGATTCAACTTTCTGTAGACATGTCTGAAGGAGGTCCATTGAAAAAATTGTAAATTGTTTTAAATCTCTTGCAACAAAGGACAAAGGAATGCATTCTTCATCACAGTTTTTTTGCATGCCGAATCAATCACTATTTTATAATCTCCCTTAACTTGATTTTTGTTTATACCCTTCCTGTTAGCAAGGTATAGAAGATTCCAAAGTGCAATTAACTCCATTTTTTTGTTTGTGCCCCTTCCAAGGGCATACAGAATATGGAAATAACGATTATGGTTCAAGTGTAAGACTACCCCAACCCTGCATTTGGGCAGGTCTCCCTCACTTGTGCCATTGAAGAATCCCCATGGAATGTCCAAGTCCGTGGTATGATTAGAAACACTCTTTGTTTCCTCTGTTTTGGCTCCATATTATACTCTTTGGAAATATTTTCAATGAGACCTATTGTTACCTCTGTAGGGACTTCCTTATCCTGAAAGATATTGGAATTGGGAGCCCACCATAAACCATAAAACTTGGAAAGCATCCATATGTTTATTGGGTGTGTGTTTGAATCTATTACTTGATATTTTAAAAAGCTATTCATTTAGCTTAACAATGGCTCAGAGTTATATGGCTATGTTCTTAGCAATTATTGTTGTACTCGAATGGGCTGAATATGCCACAGCAGCGTCTGCCCAATATCTGTGTGATCCTTTGATATTTCAAGATTTGGGATTGAATATGAAGGATCTGGCACATTGTGATAAATAATTTCCATTTTCAGAGCGTGAAAAAGACTTGGTGAGTAGGTTGACATTCGGTGAGAAAGCTGACCAGATGGGAAACACTGCTACTGGAATACAGAGGCTCGGAGTTCCCAAATATGAATGGTGGTCTGAGGCATTGCATGGAGTGTATAACATTGGTCGTGGTGTCAAATTCGAAGGCCCTATGTCTATTGCAATGAGCTTTCCTCTTGTCATTTTAACAACTGTTTCTTTTAATGAAACTTTATGGAGAACCATTGGAGAGGTAAGTACTAATTGTTTATTAATTAGTATACATTTCAGCACCCAGTGCCCAATCAAAAATTTCAATTCTAGACTATTTTTGAAAGGATCTATGGGATGACAATTAAGACTTTGAATTGAATAGAATAGCATTGAATGCAAGTGGAGTCCACTGAAGCACGATCCATGCACAACGTTGGCTTCGTAGGAAATGATATATTGGAGTCCTAACATTAACGTTTTAAGAGATCCAAGATGGGGGTGTGCCCTAGAAACTCTGGGAGAGGATTGTTTTGTTGTTGGCAGATATGCTGTGAACTATGTTAGACATTTGCAGGATCACCCAAATCCCTCATTTTGGAAATTGAAAGTTGCTGCCTGTTGCAAACATTACACTGCCTATGATCTCGACCAGTGGAAAAACTACACTCGTTATGACTTTAATTCACAGGTGGGTAATTGATGATAGTTATAAGCCTGTATGAAAGAAATAAATTATACCGATTTAATTTTGAGTGTGAAAATATAACATTAAATTTGAATTGATTTTGATTTTGATTGGAATGGATGCAGGTCACTCAACAGGACATGATGGATACTTTCCAGCCTCCTTTTGAGGAATGCATTAAATATGGGGATGTTAGTAGTGAAATGTGTTCTTACAATCAGATTGATGGAATTCCCAACTGCGCAGATCTAAATCTTTTGGGTGAAACCATCAGAGGGGAATGGAATCTCAATGGGTAAAAAAATAGTGATATTAGTATTGAGTACTTTAGAAATTCAAAGCTATGATTATGGTACACTTAAACTAGTTGTCATGATTATAACTTATGTTTTTTAGGTACATTATGTCTGACTGTGACTCTATTGAAGTATTATATGATGACTAGAACTATAGAGCAACTCCAGAAGATGCAGTGGCATCTGTTTTGAGAGCAGGCTTGAAATATAGACAATGTTGCAATGGTCTATATTATTCTCAGTCTAGTGTCTCATAGCAATGAATAATTCACTTCATTTCATGGTTTTTTCCTCTTATTCAGGATTGTACTTGGACTGTGGATTGTTCTATCCAGATTATCTAGAATCCGCAGTTCTATAGGGGAAGGCCAAGGAATCGGATATGGATAAAGCTTTGATAAACATGTACTTCGGTTTGATGAGATTAGCTTTCTTTGAGGTAGATGAGTATTATGCCAATCTGGGGCCCAAGGATGTCTGCAGTGCTAAAAATCAAGAGTTATTTGTTGAAGCAGCCAGGGAAGGTATAGTTCTTCTGAAAAATGATGGATCATTTCCCCTATCAACAAATGAGATTAAACATTTGGCTGTGATTGGACCTCATGCTGATGCCACAAAACCTATGATAGGAAACTATGCAGGTACATTTTCTGTTTGTCTTTCATTTGAATTACAGTTGATAACTCTCTAGATTTATGAAGTTTTGAAAATGAAATTATTAAGGGTAGGTTAATGGTATGTTGTTGCATTGCAGGGATTCCTTGTAAATACATCTCACCTGTACATGGGTTGGGAAAATACACTAAAGCTGTATATCGACCTTGATGCTTGGACGTGGCATGTAATGATTCAGGTTTGATACCTACAGCAATAAAGGCAGCCAAAGAATCTGATGCAACTATTTTGGTTGTGGGGTTAGATCTAAATCAAGAGGCAGAATCACATGATAGACAAATTCTATTGTTACCTGGATATCAAATGGAACTTGTAACTTCAGTGGCTAGTGATTCCAAAGGACCAGTTATAATGGTCATCATGTCTGGAGGTGGAGTGTCCATTCAGAGGAGGATTTTGATATAAAAATTTCTTGAACATGTCCCATGATCCATTGTCACATTGGTTACGAACCTCTTCTCGTGTTAGTGACCCATTTTTTTCAACCAGCATCACCATATAGAAATTTGGATCAACGAGATTGGGTAAAACATGTCCTTTTAGGCCAAGGTTTGGTTCAGGTCTAATTCAAAAAATCACATCACCTGTATCCAAATTGATTGCAAGGTCTCTAGGATGATTCAAAGCTAAACCTGCCAATCTATTTGGATTGTCTGCAAACCACTAGATAACCAAACAATTTTTTGTCAAACATGAATTTGTCTACAAAATATGACCTTAAACTACCAGCAATAGCATATGATGGAGCCAATGGTGCAAGCTTCTTTTCCATGTTTGGAGTAGTGGCCTCTAAGGCTTCCTCAGACCAATTTCTTTCTCTTAGATCCATCAAATTCATCCCTGCTCCATCAGTTTCATCAATATTGGCATAGCCACAAATAAAAAGGGATGTCATGAAAGAAATTACAGGAGAAATTATTTTAGTGTTATCATAGATATCCTTTTTTTTCTGATATAATTTCCATATCTGAGGTCCTGTATATCTTTCATGTGCACAAGACCCAGTAAGAAAATCCAATTCAAGTATTGCGGCAAAAACTTTCTCAATTTCTCTGCACTGTGATGTTGTACTACTATCCATACAAATAGATGATTCATTTGTGGAGAAATCATCTTGAAGCTAGAAAACCAAAGGATCTTTTGGATTCACTCCTTTTATAATGGATTCCAGGGAACCATTTCTCCAATAAACACTACCAGGATACTGCCCACTTCCAGATTTAGCCTAGATTTTATCAAAATTTAAATTCTCCTTCTTCAATTTGTTCAGTATGAGGTAAAGAGCTTCTACCCATATCAAAGGTGATGACACAACACACCCATTTCCCTATGGATATCTATATACTCCATGCTTTGTCTTGTAATGTGGTAAATTTGAATCAAAATGAATTGTTTCAGAGAGGACAATACACATATTATAGTCCAAAATAGTTGTTTTAAGAGACCTTCATAAACTAAAATGTGTTTTTCTATTTTAGATATCCCATTTTCTTATAATATTATTTAATGCATTGAATGCTATATTGGACCTTATGGCCTCCTCCCTTGACTGGTTGATGTAAACAGTTGCTTTGATTGTCAACAAAATCATGTGAAGTATATAGAGGAGTCGTCCTAAAGCACCTTGTACTTTCTCCAAAAAGTTTCTTACAGTTATTCAAATTGGATTCAAACCTTTTTCCACCAAAGTTTGGAACATTGGAATTTTGACATGCATAAGGATAACTAAAGATATTCAGAGTGCTCATCCCTTCATCACCATTTTTCTGCCTCATAAATGTGGTTGTAGAAAAGCAACTTGCAAGGGTCACAGATGCTATATAATGTGGTTGGTACCTATCTTCATCTGAAATTGGGTATTGAAGTTGTTGTTCTAGGTATTGAACTTTATTATTCATTTGTAACTGTTCTAGACAAATCTTTTCATATTGTTGAGGGATTATTTCAGCAACATTATCAAGTAACTCATTTTCTATTGAGATAAGTCCATTTTTCATATCCCGTAAATGTATTGTTGCTTCTGCACAAACAGTTACCTGCACACCATGACTACAAAAATAATTTTTATCATATTGTATTGGATTTCTTGAACCATGCACACTAGCTTCCCGAAAATATGACTTTTTCTAAGTATCAGAGGGAGTAACACTAGGTTCTATGCTTGGAAATTTAAAAAATAGAGTCTTTTGTGTTAAGTTTTTCACCAAAAAAATTATCCTCACTGGCCTCTCCAATTCTCTTGCAGTCCAAAAGATGCACCAATGTGGGATTTCTTTTGACATCACATATCTCTGAACCAAAACGGTGTTTGAGCATGCTCACTTATTTCCACCTTTAATATTTAAGAATAATTATTAAAATCCATTTAATTTCCATGGCATTTGTTTCATAAAATCGTGGGAAACATTGCAACTTAGTTGTGAAAAATTTATATTTTCCAGGAAACCCAGAAGATGCTTCCCTCTGTGGGGTTTCCAAAAAATATCTACAAGTGTCAATAAAAATTTACAAACTTATTATTGTGTTGAAAAGGTTGAATTGGTGTGCAGATGTAGTGACATTTTATTGCAGTCGTTTTTTCCATTTTTTAGGATTCGACAGGTAACATTGTCACTATATATTATGATATTTGTAGGCAGAAGCATGGTAAGAGTGGAGGTGATGTAACAAATTTTGAATACAGAAGCATGGTAACCTAAGGTGATGTGACCTGATTTTTAGGTGCTTTTTACTTTTCCAGCTTGTTAAGCAGAAAAACCTTTTGGGATTGAGAAAAAAGGAAATAAATTATTGAGTAACATGAACCTATTATCCCAGTCTATTCCATTATCAAAAGTCTAGATCGCATTAGAACTCTTCTCAGTAACCTTCCCTGGTTTTGTATATTACTCACTATAAGCATCTTAGAATTAAATGATATGATATGGGACTTAAAGTGTTTACAGAGATCTGTTACTTTTGTTTAGTTCAGTTTGGGTATTTTCTTTATTAATATTTTTTCAGTAGTGAATTTAATTGGTAAATTTTTTTTATTAACTTCCTTGTTGATACAATGTTACGAAATGAATCATAAACCAAGCAAAGCTAAAATAGTGTTTGGGGGCCTTTTTTACATCCACACTCCTTTAGAAGCTTAGCAACAAGTATTTCAGGGATTGTTCCGCTTGTTGAAACTTGAAATACTTATTTGAGATACCTAATGGATTAGACAATTTTATAGTTTTAGTGAAATCAAAGATTTTTTCAAAAGCCAATGTTGATAAGACATGGACCGTTTGTCATTACAAGATATCTAAGTACTCAAGTAGCCTGCCATGGATCAAGGGCTTTGTCCTCAACTTAGTTTCATGCTGTGAAGTTTAATTCAGAATAGCTGGATATGATTTTCGGCTTATCTTGATATCTCATCTGAGTTTCCTAAAAGTGAAGTACTGTCCAGAAACCACAAGAAAGGAAAAGTAATATTGATCACTTATTTTGCTTGAAGTATCTTATCAATACCAATTCTAATGCAAAAAAGCATTTATTGTCATTTTTTTTGGGTAATAGAAAGATATTCTATTAATATACAAGAAAGATTACAAGGATTTTAGATAGATATACACTAGGATTTTTAACTTCATCCTAAGATGCAATTCTTCCTGGAATCTGGACATAAAAACATGGTTTTGAGGATAAATCAACCTTTCCATTTTAACAAAAAGTACTGAGATTTTGAAAGTTTCTAAAAATAAACCCAAGTGGATCAGTTCTAGCAAGATCTATGCTTCCGATTCGATCTTTTTCATCTAAACAGCCTAAAATGCATTACAGGTTTGATAAGGAAAACTGCTTATTTTCTGTTAAACTATAAATCGGTAAACCAGATTACTACTGTATTATCCCATGTTACTACTTTTGCTGCTAGCTAAAAATGAAATCTCAAAAAGAGAATATATTTCCATGGGACAGAGTTACTCTTGAGCTGCAGGCTCTCCTTGCGTTTGGTTCTCCATTGCTGTAGGATGGATCACAGACTTCATATTGATAGTCAACATATTGACTCCAACTTTTCCCAAATATAATGGGTCATGATCTGGGAGCATGCAGGAATTGCTACTATCAAATGTAGAAGGGATATGTTTTATACCTATCGTCCAAGCTGGGATCCCTCTCTCGCTCGGCGTGATGGACCTGAGCTATGTTGCATGAAGGATCTGAGGTCGGTCATCATTTTGAGAACCAAGTGCCAGTGTCCATTATTCTTGTTGAGCTTTTGTGGTAGAATCTGTGCTAAAAATGCCTATCTTTACTATCTTCTTGATCCTTTTCAAATTCTCTTTCACCTAAGCAACTATCATATGGTCGACTGGCCACTTTAAATTCACTGCTGCTTTGAAAACAAATCTCTAACTTCTGGTACTCTTCAGGTTAATGTAGATCAAATCTCTGATCAAATCTATGAGTATATTGAATGGAAATATCTCTGATCGATATTCACATTTTGGTTAATATTTCCATTCAATATTTCCAGTTTTTGTTGTATTTGCATTATTTTATCATCCTTCTCTTGAACCAAAATAGATACTTCGCCTCCTTTTTCCATTTTTGTGATAGGATATGCTCCAGCAAATTGTGATAGTCGAGTTAGGTTTTCGATTGGGTTTGACGAGGTGCCTTTACATAAAAATTCCATGACCTTATTACCTGGGTGTGTTTCAATCCTTCTTCTCTTTCTCTGTTTCCTGGCTATAACTTTATGAAGAGGGCTGTAGAAAATAGAGGAATATCAGTTACCTTTAGAATAATTTCAACAGTAGGAAATGCAAGAATAACTTCTACATCTTGGGAGCTTGTCCCGAGACTTTCGGTAGTTTCTTTTGCTGAAACTATCTAACCCTAGGGGGGTCTGAAACAGGGCAAATTTTAAGAACCCCCCTAAATTTATAAGTATAATAAATGGGAAAATCCCCATGATACATAGGAAAAATGGAAGGCGATATTATCAATAATATAATATGTATATATATATTTTTAGCGAATCTCTCACCAAATTATATTATCTTGTAAAATCATGGCAAATTTTTCACTGAATTATAAAATCTTGTAAGATCTTTGCGAATATTTCACTAAATAATAAAGGCTTTGTAAAGGGCTAGCAAATTTCATAATGATTATTTCTTGTAGTGACTTGAAGCCTTGTTAAGAAATTCATCAAGAACCAAAAACAACATATTCCTTATAAGTATATTCCTTATATGGAATATAAGGAATATAAAGCCAATTAGGTTTAGCATAGGTGGTAGGTAGAAATCCTACATGTGACGAAGTGATGAACTCATAATGAGTATTTCTTGTAATGGCTATGAACCTTGTTTTCCAAGCAATCCCTCGAGGACTGTAATATGTATATTCCTCATATGAAATATAAATATTTTTATAATGTATTGGTATATAAAGATATGAGCGAGGAGTGGGAAATGAGCCACGAGAAGTCCTTAGAATATTGATAGGAAGAAGATAAGTGAAAAAAATAAAAAAAGGTAAAAAATGCAAAAATGGAGAAGAAATACAGGGAAAAAAATGGTGAAACAACAAATTTATAATCCATGGGAGGAACACTGATTAGAGATAGTGAGGGAAGATTTTCCCTTAGCCTAGGGGTAACAAAGGAAGACATTAGAACTATCACTTATGAAAGTGTAGTTAAATAAACATTAAGCTCTATACCAATCATGAAAGGGAGGAAATACGGGAAATAAATGCAAGAACAAGAATCTAAATGGAACAAAGCATTGGGATTACAATCCTCGCTCACCAAGTTTGGATACTTCCTTTGAGGCCTATTGAAAATTTAGGTTTGATCTATCTATGTATCTTGTTATCTAATTAGTTTGTAAAATAGTTTCCAAGTAGCTATGTTAGAACTTAGAGCATGGATTTTGTGAAAAACAAATTCATTGTCCTGCCCATCTTGAGATGGAGATGGACGGATATGAGTATTGCTGATATAATTCTCCCATTTTTTTGTTGTAACAAGTTTTATAGGTACAACTACAATCCCCTAATTTTAGTTAAAACAATATCCATTAGTGCAAGAAAAAATGTTTGATGTTTTCACCTTGTGGGCCTTTTTATCCCTACCGATGTTTAATAAATCCAAGGATAAGATGGATTTATGTTAGTTTATAGTTTCATAAAATTTAAATATAGAAATTGAAATAAATATGATGTCATTTCATTTTTATTTTATGGTGAATTCTTTAAATAAATAAGATGCTGAATCTTATTTTTTTTCATTTTTTATTATTATTGACACAACCACACATGGGGATCTCCCCCACCCTAGAATATCAAGCACCTTTCTTCCGTTGGCGCAAAGAATAAATATAGCATGAAAAAATTCTGGTTCTTACCCATTTTTAACTTGGAGGCCGGTTACAATTAAATAACAAACATTCAAGCTCTTCTAGTTGATTATTTATCTTTCATCAACATATCCGCTCGTTATAACACCATTTGGCTACTTTTTAAGAAACCATAAAAAATATGACCGATTGCTATGTGAATTTAACTCTCCAAAGAGTCGATGATATGAATATTATTTTAGGCTATCCATACCCTTCAGATATTTAAATCTTTTAAGCTCAACATAAACCTTTGATATGTTTAATTAATCTGATCTTTTTCTCCCAATATTCCATCCCTCCACTTGACATACTTCAACGGTCTCCTTTGTGTTGTTATATAGTTAGGTGTTTGTGCTTCAACCTAGATAGCTAATTTTCTATTTGAAGGATATATATACTTTTCAGTTAATTTTAATTTTGCTTTTAATGTATTTCAGAATCTTCAACGACCTCCTTTATGAAGTTCTATAGCTAGGTGTTTGCACTTCAACCTAGATAACTAATTTTGTTTTTGAAGGATATGCCACCTTTTTAGATACATTTTTATTGTGCTCTTAATTTATTTCAGAATCTTAACAACACTTCCCTCTTTCCTTTCTAACAAAGAATTAATTTAATTCAGAGTATTGACTGTAGTTGGTGCTAATACCACATTAACATCAACATGGATTCAGAATTTTCTTAGACTTGATGTTGAATTTATATCTATTGTAACGAGTATAAGGATGTAAATATTTCTCTCTTTTACCAATTTAATCTCTTTTACTTTTGTGTACTCACAGTCATCCAAGAATCGATGAACAGAGATGGAAAAAAATGATACAACAAAATTTAGAAGTGTTGCGCCAGAAATATTATTTTTGCATAGTTGATCATCTTGGTCACGCATATTATTTCAGATAGACTCAAGACTTTAATAAGAAAGATGATATTATAACCTGATCCTGCTGTGTAGCTCCTTGTTTGATGCATCCTGAATTCATTGAATTTTTTATGTAGGTGAGTTAAAGTGGAACACCTTTGCAACTTAGAGCCTGGAGATTCTGAATTTTATGAACTTCTATTAAGCATTCATGTTGCAGATGGTAGGTGGGATAATGCAAGAAAAGTGAGAAGAGTTAAAAGGCATTGTATTTCAAATGATAGTGAGTTGCAGTTTGGTGGAGTTAAATGACAGTGTATACAAAGTCATTGTGGGAGTTAAATTAACACCTTCAATTTGAGGAATTTTATGAAAATTTGCCAATATTGGCTGAGCATATATGGAGGTGGTAGGTAATGTTTGTAAAACAAGATTTACACTGCATACCAGGAAAAATTCTTGCCTCCTTAGAGCTTTGTGAATGTTAATGGTCTCACATAATGGGCATTTCCTAAGATGACTGTGGTCCATTATAAAGCCAATATATAACACCTGTAAAACCCCTTATCACTCCTCAATGATAACAATCTATCATAACCACTAACTTCACCCCTTTCCAAAATCCCCTTAGGTATCTGATCTATAATCGATATTTCCACATCTTGTTGCTGATGATGAACAATATCATCTTCCATTACCTACTTCACAATATGAGGTCAAAATGAAGCCATACTCAGTGTTTCTAGATTCTTCTAGAAACAATAATTCCTTGGAATGCATTCTATCAGTATTAGAAAAAAAAATTCCTATTATTAGGGATGAAATCTTCTTGCCTCCTTAAGCTCTGTGAATGTTAATGGTCTCACATAATGGCCATTTCCTAGGATGATCTTGGTCCATTATAAAGCCACTAGATAAGACCTATAAAACCCCTTATCACTGATCAATGATAACAATCTATCATAACCACTAAGTTCAACCCTTTCCAAAATACCCATAGGTATCTGAACTAGAACCGACATTTCCACATCTTGCTGTTGATGATGAACAATCTCATCTTCCTTGACCTCCTCCACAATAGACCCAATTGACAACATAGTATTTGAGATCAGAGAAATAGGATTTTTGACCAACACCTAAGTTCAATATCTCATTAAAATATTTGGATTACCCACAACCATATTAAACCAAAAAGTGAAATCATGGGTTCCTATAATTGTTTGAGACATCACTTTGGATAACATTCAGCTATCACTGAGATCTTATCCTTGGATAGCACTGATATAACATTGAGATCTTATCCTTGGGATAGCACTGAGATAGCATTGAGATCTTATCCTTGGGATAACGCTGAGATTGCAGAAACACCATGAATTGGATGGAACCGAGATCTATGGCATCATGGTGCCAAGGCCCAAGACTCTAGAATCATCATGACTGAGATAGTCACCAAACTGTGATATCAATTAACCACGGTGGCACCGAATTACACCGAGATCCTTACTGTGATATAGTACCAAGACAGTGAGGGAATGTCACTGTGGCATCACAAAAACTTTTCCTAAGTTCTCTGCTCTAGTATGCATTGTAATATCAACAATTACACCAAGATTATGTGTACCCTTATCCGAGTCTCTTCCTGAAATGATAATCAAACTATTAACTGTAATTTTCCATCCAAATTTCAATGTGTGATCGTATCCTTGGGATAGCATTGATATATTCCTTGACCTCCTCCATAGTAGACCCAATTGACAGCCTAGTATTTGAGATTAGTGAAATAGGATTTTTGACCAACACCTAAGTTCAATATCTCATTAAAATATTTGGATTACCAACAACCATATTAAACCAAAAATTAAAATCATATGTTCCTATAATTGTTTGAGACATCAAATCTCTAACTGGTAATTTCATAGCTCACTACATTCAAGGCTCACTACTTCGGAAATAATAGTGCTCTCCCCATGGTAGTTAAAATGGTGTGACGATCTACAACATTAAATATTTTGTAGATAATACTGTCTCCATGACCAGCCCAAATTATTCCTTGATGCAAAATTAAGGTCATAAACATATTAGTTGCATGGGTGGAAGTCCTCTATCTCACATTTTAGGTTCTTTGGATCGACACACTTGTATCATGAAAGACATGACATATATCACCTGTCTGTTAGAATCCTCATAGGAATTTGGTTTGCTACTATGTAACATTTCAGGGGTATCATCTCTATGACCCCCCCTCTCACCAAGTGACTAAGCATCCTGATGCTATCTTTGATGAGCCTTTTCATGGTGAATTCTAGGATCTCTTTTATAGCTCCTTTCTGGTGATGACTCTCAACATGTATCCATGGAACATACCTCTTCTTCTCTTGTTGGGTTGCTTGTTGATGACTTGCAGCTGGTTGTAGTGAACCTTTCCACATTTCCATCTTGGGTTGGTCCACGTATACAAATGTAAGACTCCTTTGAGTTCATCCTTTGTAGTTATTTAATAGTCTATGGGGAGTCAGGACTAAAGGGATTACTTCATCAACTAGTAAATCCTATCCTTTGGATGTTTCTTCCATCCTTCCCTTACTAGAAGAGGTCATCATTGTTGGTACTTAATCTTGAGGTTTAGAACCTAGCAATGCTTCTCCTTCCAGAATGTAGTGATGCCCAACTTTGGGATGATACTATTCATGTGGATGTATAGCAGTTTGATGATGATGGTAACAAACCCTCTACTACACCAGCACATTCTCAAAGAGCTTCAAGAACCAATAGGCTTCACAATAATAAGCCATGTATTCAGATTCAATAGTGCTCCCGAAGTAACAGAACCAAGTAATATAACACTAGGTGTGCATTCATCATACTGCCAACTGAGCTAGTATTAGAATATCCATGGAATCTTATATCCTGACAGTGAATTTCTGACCATAAGTAATAGCATCATAGATATATCTCAACAAGAAACTATCCCCTATGTATTGATCCACACAGAGACATATGATAGGTGTTTATCAAGAGCGCCAGGGATCAACAACTTCTCCATCTCATCATATCTTTAAGTGCATCAGGGCTAGGGCTAGGTCTTTAGATCTTTAACTTCTACTTTCTTTGCAGCCTCTAATGTAACATGGATATGAGCCATCATACTCGGTTGTCATAAAAAAAAATATTGGGCAAGAAAAGTCATGATGGATTTTATAACTCCCTTTGAAGCCTTGCTATGCATCAAATTATCCAATCCATGAGGTGAATTTCTTTGAGCATCCATATCTATAAAACCATTATTGATGAGATCTTGGCACAATGCAATCAAGATGTCAGAGTCAAGGACTTATTCTTGTCAAGACATAGAATTTTTCATGCACTTTCTTCATGGTACCTCTTTCATGTTGATAAGGGTTATTATAAAGAACTGATCCAAAGGGTCATGTTCTTATTCTTCTTGGAGTTCTTCAAGCATGAAAGCTTCAAGTGTGCTACACCCCTGCAATTTATTTTACTAGCAGATCTTTGTAGCTTATTCATCATATATAATCTATCCAAAGGTTAAATCTGTCTTCTTCACAAATTCGTTTGTGAACAAAGCTCTATATAAATTGTCACCAATTTACTGAGGCTACAACATACTGCTACTGTACTGTAATGATCTTATACATAACGCAGGACAAAAAAAAATTGAATATGCTGAGAAGCCATTAGAATTAATGCCATATATAACTAATAAGGTATATGTGTTGTTGTTCCATTTTCTGCCATATGTCACAGGATTGCATTCTAAATCATATCATTGCTACCAGTGGCTTTTTGCAATCCATTGTTTCTGCTAATACTATCATTTTTCAACATCCACTTATTCTAATTCTCTTATTGGCATTCTTCCTTCATCATACCACTGTTCCACTTTTGTCCAGTCATATCTATTGCGTACATTTATTGTCAAATTGTCACAGACATGTTGTCTAAATGTCACTTACATACCAGGATTTTGGCTGCACATGTATCAAAGGATTGATTGACATATGCATTATTGTCTGATGCATAGATACCAAATTTACTTAGACCAAGAACCCCCCATCTTTGAAAAGATATTAATTCCAAGCAAGGTTTACTGTTGATTAAGGTGAGACTATCACCCTATTCTTGTCAAGAGATAATACTAGTGTGATTGTCTCTCATTCAAGGTAAATTCTATACAATTCTTGCATCTAAGTTAATAAGAACGTGCTCAAAGAGCTTCAACAACCAATAGGCTTCACAATAATAAGCCATGTATTCAGATTCAATAGTGCTCCCAGAGTAACAGAACCAAGTAATACAGCACTAGGTGTGCATTCATCATACTTCTTGTGTGTTTTTCACTTTTCTCCAGGAGTTCCTCTGATCCAGCGGTACAATCAGGAAACCCAATAAATGGTCATTCTTAGAATTGATTTTATTATTCATATGCCATATTTTCATTTTGATACACAATTTCACTATACCCTAGGAATTTTTGTATATTTTGTAAACTCTTTAGCTAATAGTGCAAATAAATCGATTTTTCATTTTCCTTTTTTTCTTTGTTTTATATATTTACTCCGTGGGATGAGATGTTCAGAATCTTACCGAGTATTTATGACCGTGGGGAACCAAAAACACATTCGTTTTACTTTATTAAAATTGACTTTTATTGAGTTGTCTTTTTTGAAATAGTTGAATGAATTGATTGCAAAACTATGTTTTGCAAACCATTTCAAATATTGTTATGCTAGGATTTTTAGTTTGATTTTGAGTAAATTGGGCTCTAAAATGATCAATCCCAATCTTCAGTTCTAGAATTAATAAACATGTTTATCATGGAAGCAAATTGGCTCTAGTATTTTTGTAGTCTCAAGTAATAAGAAGCTGAGTCTTTATTTCCTTGATCCTAGAAATATAAGTGCACATTTGCATTGAAATTACATAGCTCGTTTCTAGGAATTTTGCAGATTGTTGCTCTAAAGAAAGCCAAACCCTTAGCTAACACTTAGATAAGAGAAGAAAATGTAAAATTTAAGTGAAAACTATACAGTTTGCTTGGTAATCATGCTAACATGCTTCCTCCTGGAGTAAGAGGTTAAAATTCTTCTGGTTGATTGACTGCAACTTGCCTAGATTCAAAGGCACAAGGGAAGTACCTGAATACCAAAAGCTTGAAGGCATAAGGGAAGTACCTGAAAACCAAGAGCTATCTGGCAGAGTAGAAGCCTGGTTCCCCATTGGAAATATTTGGATTTATTAAGATATTGCTGAGATTCTGTTGTAACACAAGAATACTTGAGAGGGAATGTCTAGCAGGTTTTACTTGAGGCACCAACTATTTCAGATACTTGCAATAGCTTCAGCAAGGTTTCACGCTAACAAGTTTTGTTGCCTACAAAAAAAATAAGTATGTTAACATGCTCAAATCTTATAGATGTGTTGCCAGTCAAATCAAACCTATCTTCTTGACCTGCTATATTGCAGTGATATCAGATTTTGGAATTGGTTGTGTTGGAACCCTGCAGGGACTTTGCAAGGATTGTTGAAACTTGAAATTGGTATCATCTCCTTGTGAAATTTATTTTCTTGCATAATGTATGGTTTGAGTAGGACATGATGACCATTTTTTTGAACTACAAAGGCTTTTTCAGGGTAATGGAAACTAGAAGTTGGAGTTTTCTGCTTGAGATATTGGTTTTTATTGCATTATGTGTTTAAATATTCATGTAGGCCCACCGCTTATTTGAAGTTTGAACTATAATTTTCAGAATAGTTGATTCTTATTCAATTCCAGAATAGATGTGGTTGATCTGACATTTGAGGAACTTTTTGTGAACTTTACTGCGTCCATAATTTTTTATCTCTTTGACAAGATTATCATGCCAATGCTGTCGTTGCATACATTATTTCAACTTTTTGAGTCTGTGAAGAAATGGTGAGAAATTGTGAATGAAAAGCTTAAAATGTTTTATTGTCATGAGTTATTATAGCCCCATTGCTGCTGATGTCATGGAGCTTCAAGTCTTCAGAAGGCCATGAAATATCACATGGAATATATAAATTGTTAAGAGGCTTTAGGTTGCTATGTACTTTACAAATCACTTTAGCCTTTCTTCTACACAGAAAGGCAGTCTTTCTATTTTAAATTTTTTCCTTTTTTACAGTCATGAGGATATTAGTGTGCTAGTCTTTTTGTTTTACGAGGATTTTGTGTCTATAATCATTTATTTGAAATCGGTGGCTCTTGTAGGTACGTGTTTATATAGCAAAGAATGTCTACCAAGAGCTTGAAGTTGCAAAAGAAGAGTACCTTCAAGAAAGCATCGGTATTAGGAAGGAAAACAAAATTCTGCTTCCAAGAGTTTTGGAAGGCTTTTCTCGTGAATCATCTCTGAGTTTATCCAAGCTTATGGATGTGGCATGTCAGTCTCTACCTGAAGCATAAATAAATGCTATAAGAAAATTTTCACAAAACAAGCCTCATAAAATCATTGAATGGTTGCCTTACAATTTCAGCTTCCGATACATATTTTCTAGAGAATTAGCTAGATGGACCCGCCCACTTATTCCATGATGTGAATGAGAAAAGTGATTCTTCATCTGTATATTGGGTTTTGTATTTGATCTACAAATGACCTGAATCGAGAATTTTACAGAGTTCTTAATACTTTCCAACTGCTTTGTGGAGTAAATATTGAAAATGAAAGTGGCACACGAAGTTGTACTTCTACATCAAATCTTGTACTTCAGAACAGTGGCCTTCAGGCTGTTTTCTTTAGTGTAACATAGAAAAAATATATTTTGCAAGGAAGTGTTAGAAGGTCACAGGCGGCATTGTTGATGCTAATTTCAAGGTGGTAGTATGGACGTTCACCGTGTTTTCAAATCAAGGAAGGAATCAATTTTTGAAGATTTAAAGGAAAAGTGGGAATCCTGTCATGCAGATACTTTTTATACAACAATTACTCAAAACAGGTAAATGTGCAGGGATGATGCATGTGCACTAAATTATTGCATTGTCCTCTAGAAAAAAAACATATTCAAAATGTTGAATTCAAAATAGAGGTGGGAAGCGTACTTCTATAAATAAATGCCGCCCCTCAGCTTTGTTGAAGTGTACCTGTGTTGTTGTGGTTGAGGCTTTTTGAATGTAGAAGTTGTTCTTTTTGTTAAACCGGATTCTCTTCTCTAGCACATATATTTTCACACAGTAAATGCAGTTCTCCCACTTGCAATTTAATTACGTACTAAATGTATATCATTATTTGAACACTTTATAAGTTACAAAGATTCTAAATCATAGATGTAAAGTTGTCAATAGATTGAGTAATTTGAAGATTTAAACATAAACAAGGCTCGTTAAAATGATAAGTCATTTGCCTACTTTCTTTGAAGCAAAGATCTGTATATCACTTGGTGTAGTAGCAAAATTTTGATCCATTTACATGGAGTGAAGATAAATGTCAAGGGGCTCAAACACGAGTTGATAACAGTAGTCAGTTAGGCTTTCAATAAGTCCCTCCAAGTTGATCAATGAAATGGGGTGGAATGTAGTCCCTGTGAAAAGAGAATCTACTAGTTGAATTTTGAGGCCATTAAGAGATTTATTATAGTCAAATTGTCTTATAAGACAAGAAACATGGGTAATCAGTTGAATCATTGTGACCTAAAACTGGAAAAACCACAGATTCAGATAGGGTTGTAGAAGACATCTTTTTCACAATGGGCATACAAGGTGCAGAGAGGAAAGATAAAAAATCTTGCACAATGCATAAATTGTCAGTGGGTAAAGAGTATGGATATGGACCTAGTAGGAAACTCGTCTGTGGTCCAAGAAGAAAACTATGGCACAGTAATCAGGGATAATCATGGCCCCCCAGAGTTAGCTATTCCATTTTACATTTTCAATGCTATGGATTAATAGAATTTTAGAATGGAACACTAGAGGTCTTTCAACATCTTACAGACAAATTCAGGAGATTGATTAGAGCTTGGAATCCTTATTATCGTAGTTTACTGAATGCCTCGGCAAGGAAAATCTAGATAGAACAGTACATTGAATGTGGTTATTGAGAAAAATATGGTTTGTTGGAGCAGATGCAGCAGAATGTCAGATATATGGAAGGAAACTAATCCCCTTAAAGTATGTAAGATATATCACAAACAAAAGCATTATTAGCAATAGAATTACAATGCTACAAATATTTGTGTACAATCTTGTATAATTATGTTGCAGCAATCCCAAGGAAAGAGAAAATTTGTGGGAAGAAATGTGGATGCCTTGCTGGCATCAAATATGCAAACTCCAAGATGGCCTTCTATGTAAAGCACCTTTTCAGTTGAGAGGTAACTTTATCGTTTGACTCCTTTACATGTACGTCGACATCAGATGCATAATCTTTGTATCCCCTTCAGGTAGTTTTAGGTTGGTTCTCATTGTCTTTGCATTGAAACTGGCTACCATATTCTAGGAAGAGGATTTGCCAACCTGATCCTCATGACACTAAGATAGAGGAGCACTTCATCTTCAAGGGTTCCTCTGCAATGAGATCAAAGGAAAATATTATTATCTTTTGGGAGTCCTCGAACTCCCTATCCACTTTCTTCTACCTTTTAGGACTAGAGATGTTTGGCACTTTACACGAGGGAGGCCTTCGGACTTGGATCTTGTTCATTTTTCCCACCGCAATGTAGATTGGACCCTATTGTGTCAATTATAGCTTGTTTTTCATGTCTTCAATAGCTAGGGGTACCAGTTTATAGGCATATGTCAACCATCAGAGTTGTGATACCTTGGGAGGCCATCTACACTTGACCAACTGAACCCTTGTGGACATGTTGCCTTGGATCATAGCATAGCTTATATTGCACCAACATCAAAGACACCTCCCCAGATCTTGGGGTGCAACACCTTGAAAATGAGATATCTTAGACCAGTTCTCACTATTCTAGTTTCTTTAGCTAGAGGTTTCTCAAGAGTTTCTTCCATATGACTTCGAAGGATAGAAGAGATACTCTGAATTATCATATAACGATTATGTGGATTAATTTAATTCAGATTATGGAAGAGATACTCTGAATTCCATTTTTCTTGAAGAAGGAACAGGTGGATTATGTTGTTTCTTGTTATAGCTTGTCCCTTCTTTTTCTTCATTTTTCTTTTGTGCATTTAATAACCACTGAGGCAGGCTTGACTTACATTTTGATTGATTTTCTAAAATTTGGAGTGCATCTGATTGGATTATAAGGGAGCCAGGATTATTGGCAGCCTCCCCAATTCTAGAAGTATGTATGCAACCACTATTCATTGGTTTTGGGAAAGCATGTAGTTCTAAAATTGTGCTCTTGCTTTGACTGTAGACTTGGTTTTGGTGGACCCTTGCTAGATCTCTTATATGTTTGGGAGAATTATGGAAGTAAGTACCATGGAGGTTGCAATCTGATCTTGACTGTTCAGTCTGTCCAAATTCAGATGTTGTATAGTTAGAGGAATATTTGCATGCCACTTTGTCTCCTTCATTCACAACATTGTTGGACAGATGGCTGACAGGAGAATTTATTGTGCTACCAATAGCACAAAATGGTGAAGTAGAAGTCCACCTCAGTTGAGAATAAAATTGAATTCTCAATGATTGTTCAAAACAAACACAACTTGTTGGGAATCTCTTTTCTACCAGTTTAGGCACAATGTTATTCAATCTCCTCAGATCTTCAGCTCTATTACATGCAAAATAAGTAACATATAATGAATCAATTAAAATTACTACTGTGCACATTTAGATTTAGGCATAATCAAGTGAGTGATCTTATTAAAAAAAAATTCTACAAGAAACTCTGCCTAAGACCTTAATCTTTGCATATAACAACATTAGAAAGAAAAAACTTTGTCACTTCAATCCAATACATGAAAATTAATCAACTCCTGCAAGAATGACACTAGTAAACTCATAAATAGACTCAATCACTAACACATTGATCTCTGCATACACACTAATATTTTCCATCAATCTTGTATGAATTCATTGCAACCAAGCCTATCAACAATTCAATCAAAAAACCAGTGAAAATAACTGGGTGGTGCGCATAATAAAGTGTTCTTTAGGTTGAAAATAATGAACATTGTTCTGAGTATATAATAAAAATTATCACACATTGCTTCAACCCTCCATGATCACTTGATTGGTAAAAAGAGTTTATCTTGTACATCATTTCCTTCTTTAGACTTGTGCTAGAACGAAGAGCATAAATACCAAAAGAAGAAAAATCATAATCCAAATCAATCCACAACTCTTGCACACCTGACTGATTAGGATACTTGGTTATTTATATCTATTTTCCTCAATATTACCTTGAACAAACCCAGGGATTTATTGATAGTAATATTTGACAGGATCAAATAGACATTGCACAACCTTTCACACATGAATACCTTGAACAATTCTAACGTTCTACCCTGATATTTTTGTTTTTCTTCCCTAACAGACAGTAACGCACCTTGTCCATTCAAGAAGTGAAATATAATTTAGGTGTTTGCTCTATGAGGTGTGTTATAACTTGGGTTGTGTGTTACCAATTCTTCTTTTCATAACTTCACAGTTAGACTTCTCCAAACCTTGTTCAATATTTTGCAACTTCTCTAGACCTAGACCCTGTCCAACCTCGTGTAGCACCTCTGCAATAATATTAGAAGCTATTCACCCTCTTCTTCAAGAATCATAAGCTTCTGAAGCTGCAAAACAGGTTGCAAATTTTGCCTCAATGTATAATTATTTCCTTGCATCTCAATGTCAATGAATATTATATTCTCTATAATAATGTGGAAAATTTTTCCAAAAGAATGGGGTTGATAGGGTCAATGAGCATCTCTTCAAATTGATTTGGGCAGGAGAGGAAATAGGGTTTTTTTCCTGGTTACATGTTGTTTGAGGAGGAGAAATGATGGAGAGGTCGCTTAGAGGCACAACAGGAATAGATAATGATACTAGAAATTTTTTCGGTTTTATGTATGGGTAAGCTTCATGAAAAGTGGAGCATAATTGCATGTGGTTAAGTGCATCAATCCTTTCATGAAAGAAACGATGTGCATGATGGATATGGTTGTTGTGGAATTGTTGGGAAGTTGAAGAGGAAGCCACATGGGGGGATGATTGTACATGGAAGGTGGGAGGTGAAGAAAGGTTAGAGTTTGGAAATGATTAATTGGCGTGTGAAAATGGAAGGGGAAACATAAGAGGTGGGGTGGATGATAGGGGAGGGAGACTAATATGGGAAGGAATGGTAGTTTGGTTTGGGTTAGATTGAGAGGTAAGGTTGGACTAATGACTTGTTGTAGAGAATACAATGGCATGCATTTATTCTATCCTTGTCAAGCATGTAGTGGCGTCATCATTGTTCCTTCTACACATTATTCTCTGGGGTGGTTTGCATAGCTACTCAAACAATAATTTTTTTGTCAAAATTAGAGGTGTAAGTGAATTAGGAGCAAAGGAGAGTTAAGCATGCATATGAAATGGAAAGTAGGCTATGGAGCAAAATAATTGTTGGTTTGAAGCAAGAAAAGACACTTTCTTTTTTCCCAATTGAAAATTTCTGTAAAAGTAATAACAGAAAGGCTAATGGTAGTGAGATAAAAAAAATGTTTCTTCGTAAACAAATAATTAATATGAACAATTAAGAAATAAAGGACAAATACATGTCATGTGCTAAGTTGAAAGAGTAGGATGTGTTTTTTTTTTTTTGGATATTGTTTATTTTGTTTTTTGTGATAGATGAAATCTTCAATCTCTAGCAGCTGAAGCAGACAATATTAAATTCGACAGAGGATTCCCCTGCAGAAACAAGAAATGACTGGATTACGTGTGTACTTGATAGAATCAATGGACATGATTGCAGCATACAGGTGAGGAACCAATGATCCATACATCAGGGTACACTACGGGAATTTAAAGAAAGAGAAGAGCAAAGGTTGTCTATATGACGCTCCATCCTCAATAATATCAAACATTTTGGTGCATCATGTAAACGATCATAATGTCATATTGCTAGCATAGAGTATTGGTGATTGTATTGCTAACTCCAAGAGAAATGGTTGACAAATGGGTTCATTTAGAAGATCTTACGAAGGAAAATTCATGTTCAAGTGACTTAAAGGGTGCCAGAAATGTCTAAGAAATCAAGATTGTCATAGCAGAGTTCCAGCATGCCGATCTTAAAATCAATCAGCAACTATGATAAACACCTTTTAACTTCCTAAGTGTTGGTGCTAGCTCAGCTATTTACGGGAAATATAACCAGCAGGAAAAGACTTATTCGTGAGCTGATCCAGCTACAATAACTAGGTGAATCAACAGCCAGGAGTCACCAATCCATTGGTGTAAACAACTTCAGTAAAACAGCGAGAAAGAAGTGGCTACAACATTTTCAGATTTTCAATGACATCTCCAATACTCACAGCAGAGCGAAGAAAGCATGGTCAAAGATATAAATGCTTCATTAGAAAACACCCTAGAAATGATGGGCACAACCCCCATTTGAGAGAAATTTTGTAATTCTAAAATGAACAAGGATTACAACAATCGAACCTGACTCAAACACCTGATTTAGGAACTCAAGAAATCATTTCATATATTCAATGATTCTCAATCAGCTAAAGAGAGAAAAAATGACAACAATTAAAAACATGGTGTAGATAGTAATTTGTCTTCTATACCTAACCTCGGAAAAAATCTTATGCCAAAGGACACTACGCCCCTGTCCTGGCAGAATTCTGCTGGAAATCTAAAGCAGCCATAAAAATTGCAATTGGATTTCCTGGTGAAGGAGGAGTCTATTGCAATACTGAAACATATGAACCAGCTTTACGTTGAGCACTATCATCTGTTATAAAAAAAAATATCCAAATTTTCAAGTCCTATCTGCCTTTTGATTAAGTCGACATTTTCTTGTAACACTTGCATCTCATCAAAATGAAGTTTTACATCTAGGGCTTGAGGGCCAATCTAGGGCTTGAGGGCTAACAAATGTTCTTCTGGGCCAACAACAAGTGTTTCATCCTTTTTGAACTTCAAGAAAGGCATCACCAGTTTTAGAGCACTGTTGCACATAACTTCCAAGCCCCTTCCAAGCCCCAACCACCTCTCCGACCCAGTAAATCCGGCGAAATTTTTGTTGCACCTCAAACTTCCAAGCCCCAACCAGTGAAAAAATGGGGCAAATCACTCCAAAGCCTCCCTTCGACCCAGTAATTCCAGGCGAATGCCATTGAAATCTGCTCCAAACAAAAAAAATTGGAGTGAATGCCATTGAAACCTACTCCAAGCAAAGAAAATCGGGAGCGAATTCCATTTTTTTATTTTTATGGGAATTTATTTTGGTGGGCTAATATTCAATAATTAATTATTTTTAAAATAATTATAGGGCTAACTTTATAAAACTATAGAAAATGGGTTTTATATAAAAAAATTTCCCTATCAAAATTTAAAACCCCTTAAAATTCGCCTTTGGGCTAAAATTCGCCCCTAAAATTTTCCCTGGTCTGAAATCCTGTGTTTTTCTGTGTGGATGATCCCTCGGGGGTATCCATCAATGTATTACTAACTAAATTCCACAATTTATCTAGCTCACTTTCATTCTGTGGGTCTTATTCTTCTGTTCTGATCACCTTGCTTGGTTCAGTCATATAACTAGTAGTCAGGATATTTTAAGGAATACGCTTGAGTCTTTCCTCTCTATACTCATGGAATCTTTGTAATTCCTCTGGGTTTAGATTCAATTTGCCAAAGTTTTTAACTTCTTCAAAAGTTTCAATAGATTTCAAAACGTCTTCAAATCTATCATCTGTGTGTATGACATGTTTGAATTTGATTGACTGAGTAAATTTATAAACAATCTTATTTGGGTTGAATTGCCTTGGCGGTAAAATAGGGAGCTTCAAAAGCTGAATTTTATAGCATTCTTTCGACGCACGATTGAAATTCATGAGGGAGAATGAACCACATTGAATTTGGAAACTTTGCCATAAATATTTTTTATTATCTTTCAAAGTTTTAGTGAGTCCATTGTTGACAGTTTGGTAAGCCACTTCACTTGCCATTAGTTTATCTAAAACATATAGAGGAAGCACATGTGGAGGATCATAGCCTCTGAATACTCATATGTATGAAAACTATTCTTCAATGAAACATCTTCCTATCATTTGGAGATTTGTGACGGATTCCTTACTGAACTTGGGGCTCTCTCTATAAAATATTAACTGATGTAACGGTAATACAACCCCATAACATAACCTATGGAGGTGTGGTACAAAATGATGTTCCCATATCTGTTTATGACTTAAATGAATAGGGGTAGGGTCCTCGGGAGTCCATTTCCAACCCATAATTGGAAAGCTGGTGGAGAAACAAATGGCATCAAAAACATATGCGCTCATGAAAAATTGGGGGAAGATTTTGGAAGACATAACTCTTGCCTGGTGATATTCAGTAATCGCTTTGGCTAGGTTTTCAGAAAGAATGGTTTCCCAATTCATGATGTGAGAATTAACACAGGAGTCAATCAAGGGAACCCAATTAATAGAGAACTTGGTGTTATCAAGGAGACCATATAATCTGCACAGTATTGATGCTACAAAATTGTAGGGATTTGCAAGTGAAGTAATAGGATACATACCTGATTTATCATGCTTAAACTTGTTATCCATTTTCCTCCAACCTTGAATCATTTTGAAAGGGTCTTCATTATTCTTTGCAAATTTTTCGACAAACTGGTTATCATAGATGTCTTTTTGGTCGGGAAGTTTTACATGACCTTCAAATCTTTATCTCTAAAAGAACCAAAGATTTCATTCTTAATGGTTATGAATTGTTTGCCTTCAATTTTTTAATTCTCAACCACCCATCTTATCATATCATTATATGATAAAAGCCTGACCCTTGCTGCTATTCTGTGAAGGAAGGAGCACGCGACATCTTTAAACTATGAATATGAGGGCTTTGCATTATCAGCAGCTGCCTTGACCTCCATTACTTCAGGTTTTTCATTTTCGAGGACAGCATAGATGGCTTTCCATGTTGTAGCACCTCCACCTCCATTGCAAACAGTATCTAAGATTATAGATGACATTTATGTACCTTCAAATTATGCAATAGTTTGTTTTTCGTGTTTCTTCATTATCTTGCGTATGGACATATCTTGTGGAAAAATCACAATTTAAGACCCATAAATGATTAAATGATGGAAGATATAGTGAAATGACTGATTTTAAAAGAAAATATCCGGGAAGCAGTTGTATCATTAATTAGCTATAACAAAACAATAATTTTTCGCATTGGGATGATGAAACATGTTTAGTTATTTCTGATATGATTTATTTTCACATTAAAACCTTTATTAAACCCTATCAGATCCGTCACATTGGGTATTTTAAAACTCATTTTGTGAAGCGAATTTATTTAACAAGCTTTACGTCGTGCTATTGGGGTTCCCATTTTTTGGCCAGATTGGAAAGACCAAAAGATGAGACAACATCATAACCACTTTGGGGCCCTAGGATCTAGCCCTCCTGGACCCGGAGAGGGATCTCTCCAATAAGACAAAGAATGGTATGTAATTGAAAGCTCAAATGAGATGTTAGGCTAGTTATGAAGCACAAAGGGGGTTTTAAAATGATTTGGTTGGTTGGTTGCTAGGTTGGTCATGAGATCATAGACTGAGAAAGCAATGGAAGGAAAGGTACAAAACATCAGGATGTTTCAGCAAAGAGGATAGGTCAAGAAAGTGCCATCCATTGGGCTATGGAGTCATGAAAGGTGATTACATGCAACAACTAGCCAAAGCTTTCAGAGGGAAATTCATCTAATACTAAAGGATCTTTAGATTAGATGGTGGGATGGAACATTAAGGAAAGAAAGTGAGAGAAGGAAAGCAACCTAATTTATGTCTATAGATCAGGTCAGAGGTCATTTAACTCCAGACCTGCTTGGACATACTTATAGGAAACTCTCAAAGGAGGGACAAAGGGGCAGCTTATAGATTGGACCAAAGGTCATTTAACTCCAGGTCAGCTTTAGCATGCTCCAAGGGAAAAACAGAGAATGAGTTTAACAAAGAGATCTTAGAAAGGCCAACTAGTTGCAAAAAGATCCTATTGGACGGGGCTAACTCTAATCCCCAGTGTTCCCAAATCTTCCAGCTTAAAACCAACAAGAACATATAAGAACTGATCCATCCAATTTATACATCAGAGAGTAGGTAATAACATCCACTACACTGGTTAAATTGACTGAAATCAACCCTCAGATAACACATTTAGCAGAAAACATAGAAGGCAAGGAGAGCAGAAGCATAGGGTACCTAACAAGGGTAAATCCCATACCATATTTCTGATGCAAGCCAACAGAAAATGAACATTATGAAAATGTAATAAAAAGGGTTAGAAAAACATCACGAATAGTAATAGACTAGGATCCTGTGAAATGTGCTTTGATTAATTGATGCAAAACCAATCACATACACTGAGCTCAATGGTTGTTACAGTCCCAACTTATCCTCCCAGCCTACTACAATCAACTACTATGCTACTCTCTCCCAAGACCATTCTAACAGTCAGAATGCATCCCTCTAACATCAACAGAAACAGCTGAACAACAACCTCTATAATAATTTTCTTATGAGTTTTATAGCAGAAGATGAGCTGAGAAGGTAGGTGGAAACTAAATGAAACATTAAACTCAGAAAATAAAGAGAGGGCCGAAGCCCATTCTTTTTTAACTCTCGGCATTTATCTTTGGTATGGCTTTGATGCACTCTGGTGCTGTAGTACTCTGTAGGTTGCTTGGGAAGCCTCTGTCAGGTCGATTTTGACCTCAGATGTGTCCTTGAAATCCTTTCTATTGTTTGGTACTCTGCGCTAGCCTTCTGAATCTGGTCAACTGGATTAAAGTCTGCGGGCCTCCTCCATACCTCCATTACTGCAGTTCTGATAGTCTTAAGAAGCTTCTGTTAGTGACTTTCATCTGTTTGAGGGCTTGAGGAAGCATGGAGAGCACTGTAGGAAAGGCATACTTCTGAGAGAAAACGTTCTGCTGACGCTGTGTTTCATTTTCCATGGGTTGTTCTGAAGCAAACTAACTCTTTTTATAAATGTCGTTAAAATACAACTGGAATGAAATTACGCCTGCGTGAATGGAAGGACAACAATAGGAGGGAAAGGAGAGGAAACGGGACCCACATAAATTGCAATCGGAATGGAGCAGGAGGGGAGAAATATATAACCAACAGTAATTGCAATCGGAATCGGAGCGGGACGGGCGGAGTAACATATAACACAAAACTCCCGATGTGATGGGGAAAACCCTTTGTAAAAACAAAACAAATGAATTTTTGACTTTTACAAAGGAAAAAAGGAAATTTGGCTATGAATGGCGGAAAGACCATATGGTGGGACTGGTGTACAGATCACAATCATAAATTAGAATCAGGAGGGGTAATCACAACGCGGAGAAAGGACTTGCGATGCGATCAGAAGGAAGGTTGCGACCGGGCAATCAGAACAATCGGAGGGAGGACACGATCGGAAGATCGGGAAAAGGGAGTGCGATTGCGATGATCGGAGGAGAGAGGCGATCGAGGAATCGAAGGGAATGGCACGATCAAACACAATCGCAGTGTATTGCGATGCGATTAATCACGTCGCAAACACTTGCGATTGGAGTGATCGGAACTCTCACAGTAACACCTACGATTGGAAACGATTACGATTGTGACTCATAAGCAGTGGGTTTTATATATAATATAAACTTTATAATAAAGTTTATTGCAATACACAGCGGGGATGGAAAGGGGAAGTGGTTAAAGGTGGGGACTTTATAATACAAAGTTTCTATTATAAAGTTCTACGGGTATGGTCGGGGAAGTGGTTTTATAACAAAGGGGAAGTATATATATATATATATATATATATATGAACCTTTGAAATATAAGGTTTTAACAAGCATGGAGGGGAAGTGGTTAACACATAAATCACATTTGTATGTAAAGTGATTTATAATGCGAATTTATGATCGGAAAGGGGGAAAAGGGGAAAATTTACCCAACAAGGGGTGTGGGTAGCATTTGAAGGGGGTAAGTGGGGAATTTAGAAGGGGAAGGACAAAAGATGAGAACAAATGCTTAGAGGGAATGAAATAAGAAGGAAAAGGAGGCCTTTGGGCCTTTCTTCACAAACAAAGAGGCTTTATAATGGAAATCAGCAGAGGGGATTTTATCAAAGGATAAAGGCACAAGGAGGCTTCAAGGATGATGTGTTTTCAGGGGAAATGCATTCCTTGAAGGCTCAACAACATTTTAGCCCCCTGTTTTCTTGTCAAAAATTTATAGGGGGCTAACACATGCGATATGCGATTTCACGATATCGTGAAATGACAAAATTGCAAAATCGCCTTTATTGGGATATCGCAACATCGGAATATTGATAGTCATGTCTTAAGTTTTGAATGTATATGTGCGATGTGTGATTTATGATGCCACTTGTGAAGTTCAAATCGCAAATTGCAAATCGGGATTTTATGTTTTGTGCTTAACTTTTAATGGGAAAAATATTATGCGAGATGCGATTTGTGATAGCGTGATCACAAAGATATGAAAATGGAATTTACTAATTTTTTTTTTTTTTCCAAAACAACAATGTTTTGGAGTTTTATTTTTTTATTCAAAATGAAAAATACATTATAAGAAGGGTCCCTATTTATATTATGAAATTTTAAACTATTTTTAAAATGAAAATGGGGGGGTTGTTTCACAACACAAAAATTGGCGATTCACTTGGGAGAACCAGATATCTCTGATTGGTTTATTTGATATTTCTAAACTTTCAAAACAAGAAAAAATTTATGAGAATAACAATAGTATGATTCATGAATTAAACAATGTTTTTTCATAATATAATTTATTTACCTATCTCATTTTTTCTTAACCCCTTCAGTGATAACACACAGGTGTCTATATCAGTCAGTACTCACATTTAAAAATATAAAGTAGGTGTTCTCTAAAAATTGGTTTCATAGATTTTTACTCATTTATCAGAGATAGAGCCATTGTTGCCAGCAGGCGTTTATAACCTCGACAGGGTTATCTTTCAACCAATAATGATTCATGGTCCCATCTGAATTTGATTTCTTATTTCAAAGTTTAATTTAAAATATAACTGAATTTCTTTTTTCTAACACATTCTCAAAATCATTTTCCAGGTTTGGTGACCTGATAGTGACAATGCCATTCATTGGTAGTAATTTAGACTGAACAAGCTGGCTCATGATGAGACCCCTTGTCTTTTGATTTTTATAGTCATTTAGCTATTACCCTATTATGGTATGCAGTATTGGTAGTATCAGTCTAGATTATTTCTCTATGATTATGATAAAAAAGCTCGTGATGAGACTTATTTATTTTGAGTTTGTATATTATATATACTTATTTTCTTTTAGAATTATACTTTGAAGAAGAAATTTTATCAGATGGGATGAATCATTAGCTCACTTAAGAGTTTATGGATGATAATTGTAGAGTTGGTAGATAGCTTTTCGTAGAGAATCCTTGCTAAGTTAAAGGTTTCTTTATTGAATGATACATAACATCTATATTTTATGACATTAAGAGTCCTTTTGGAAAGGAAACGTCTTTATTAAATTTCAAAATATTTCAAAGAAATAAGGTTTACTAAATTCTCATAGTTATAATCATCTTTTTACTTATTTATAGAAGCGAAAGGTTAAATAAATTTATCAAAAATTTTAAAAGTTTGAATCAACCAAAAATGATGTTATTTTGAACTTTTATTTTCCTAAAGCAAAGTGAAATTTAAAGCTTGATTTATAAGAGAAATATTTTTTAAGAATTTGACCATTCACAGGCAAGGAGTCTTTCTTACCTAATAAGTCTTGTAACAAAAAGTTAGATAAGCCTATTTTTCTATGATTTGAAATGGACCAAGCCATAGTCTTTGGAATTTGGTATATTTACCTTTTTCCTCATGTGCCTTATCCCATTTCAAAACAAGGTCTCCAATTTCAAAAAAAAATTGGACTGTTAGATGTTGTGTCAAATGAGGCTTTAACTATTTGTTGATGATGAGTATGTATAGCTTTGGATTTTTCTCTCTGTTATTCCATTTTAAGAATTTGGTCTTCTCTAAGTTGAAGGGAAGAAGAAGTATTTTCATTAATAAATTTCACTAAAGCAAATGATGGTATTGTTATATTTTTGGGTAGAATTGATTCTTTCCCATAAACTAATACAAATGGATAAGTACCTATTGAGGCCTTCTGGGTGATTCTATCTTCCCAAAGAGAAAATAATAGTGCTTTGTACCAATTTTTGTGATTTTGTTTGATGATTCTATTAAGGTTTTTATTTGTAGATTCAACCAGTCCATTACCCTGCGGATAATAGTTAGCTGATTATTTTAGTTTAAAACCTCTTTTCAAAGATAATTCTATCATAGCATTTTCAGAAAAGTAAGATGCATTGTCAAATATCATAGCTGATCGGAGACCGAACCTGGTGATTATGAACTGATCAATAAAGTATGTAATATTTTGTGTGTTAACCACCATTAATGGTATATATTCTACCCATTTTTTGAAATAATCTGTTGCAGATATAATATACTTATGCTTTTTAGAAGAGTTTGGAGTTATTTCACCTATGATATCTAACCCCCATTGTTCAAATGGTTGTTGGATATTTATTGGTTGTAGTGGAAATGTTGCTTTCCTTTCTCTTCATATCGCAGTTTGACATAATTTTCATTTTATTGCATATTCATGTGCATCTTTAAATAGGGTTGGCCAATAGTAACCGACATGCAGTATTTTATGAGCTGTGGTGTTTCCTCCGAAATGACCTCCAGCTAGTCCATCATGTAATTCCTACATTACCTTTTCAACTTAAGTTTGATATAGAAATATGAACAATAAAAAAATCATAATTCCTCCTAAATAACACATCATCTATGAGTTGATATTGATTTTCTTTAAGCCTTAGAGCACACTTTGCTGTGTAATTGAGATATAATGGTGCATATCCATCTTTTAAGAAAAATTTCAGATCAACGTATCGTGACTGAGAATCATTTAGGCTTACCTCGGATAGTTGTATTTCATTTGATTGATCTTCTTCTGTTGCTTAATGAGAGCCTCCATTTAACATCCTGCAAAGACCTTGACCTTTAACAATTTTAGCACGATGTATCTCTACATCATATTCTTGAAGTGTGGTAACCTAATTTTCTCTCTTCTCTCCTACCTCTCGTTGGATTAATAATTGCCTTACTACTGAGTAAGGTACTATTATTTTAGTATGTGTTTTTAGGAGAAAAGTTCTAAAATGTTTCAAGGCTTTAAACACAACCAAAGCCTGTTTTTCCACAGCTAAATAATTTAACTCAGCACCTTGAAGGTTAGAACTAAAAAATGAAATAGGTGCTTCAATATTTTGATCATTTAGCTGTGGCCAAACTGTTGCGTATGAAATATCAGAAGAGAATGTGTATATTACAAATGGCTTGAGAAAATTGGGAGTTGTTAAAGAAGGATCTTCCATGATGACTTTCTTAATCAACTCAAAAAAACTTCTCTCATCTTTTCCCCATTTAAAAAATGAGTTTTTCTTGATCATTAATGATTGTAGGGGTAAGATGATTTTGGAAAAATGAGGAACAAACCTTTTTACTAAATTAATTTGTCCTAAAAATGATTGCATTGTTTTTTTATTGTATGGTAGAGGAATATTTTCGATTTCCTAAATCCTATTAGGTTCAATATGGGTTCCTTTTTTGGAGACAATGAACCCTAATAATTTACTTTCTGTTCAGGTGAAATAACATTTTTTAGGATTCAAGGAAATACCGAATTTTTTACATCAATCAAAAATATGTTTTAGGTGATTAACATGATTATTTCTATGCTTGGAGTAGACAATAATGTCATCTAGGTATATAACAACTGATTTGTTGATTAGTCCTCTGAAAGCTATATCCATAACACGTTGAAATGTAGCACCAACATTAATTAGCCCAAATTGCATTTTTTGGTATGGGTATGTTCCCCACTTTGTTTTGAATGTTTTATTTAATATATCATCTGGATGTACCATAGTTTGATTGTATCCTGAAAATCTGTCGAGAAAATGCATCAATTCAGATCCTACAACTGACTGCAATATCTATTCCATGGTAGGGAAAGGAAAATTATCTTTTTGGCAGGATTTATTCAAATTTCTAAAGTCTATGAAAATCCTAATGTCTCCATTCTTCCTTCTAACTGGGACCATGTTTGACACCCATTTTGAATGTCTAACAGGAAAAATAATTTTTGCTTTAAGCATTTTGTTTAATTCAGATCTAATCTGACTTTCTAAGTTTGGGTGGATCTTTCTAAGTTTTTTCTAAATGAGCTTGTCATCTGAGATCATAGGTATGGTATGTTGAATTATAGAAGTATCATATGTCTTGAGATCTGAATAATCCCATGCAAAGATATTTTTATATGTTTTCAACAATTTAATGAATGACATCCTTTCTTCAGATTTTAAACTAAGGCCTAGGTTAATGTTTTGAGGTTTTTCAGGTGTACCAAGATTAATCAATTCAAATTTTAAAGTAGAACTCTGGGTTTTTGAATTGGTAATCTTCTTAAACCTATCCTTCAAATCATAGAGATATTCCATTTTGACTACAGATTTGGGAATTGGATTAGCATTTTGTTTATTTTCAATCTGTAATTCATGTTCATGTTCATCTACGATTTGACCCTCGTAAGATCCTTCTCATGTAAGAAAGTTCAGTATATCTTCATTGTTATTGAATACTCTCCAATTTGCTATGTTATCAGGAATGGAAGGTCTAAAAATTAACTCAATTGAAAATATGTTTGGGCTAAATTCTTCAGATGGTATTAGCTTAGATGCTATGTTAGTAATTAAATCAGCACTTGCATTTTGTAATCTAAGAACTTTGGAGATATTGAATGCAGAAAAATGGGATGTAAGGCTTTGAGCTAAATCTTAATAGTGTTTCAAATGTCGAGAAATACAATGAATTGTGTTTCTGACTTGTCTAACAATTATCTCGGAATCTCCATATACCTATAAATATTTAACGTTTAATCCAATAGCTTTGTACAGACCTTGTATCAATGCTTCATATTCAGCGGTATTATTCGAGCATTGATATTTGAGTCTACAAGCTAGTTTTTTTTTCTCTCCTTGCGGATTGATTAAAACGCAACCTGCTCCTGCACCATCCTCTGATTTTGAACCATCAAAGTATAAATTCCAAAACAAAGAATGTTTTCAAATTTTATTACTAAGATTAATATATTTAGAAGTATATGTTTCAGAAAAATTTTCAATTTGAGAAATAGCAGTATTTATTGAAAAATGTGAAATCTGGGCATTGAACGATCCAAGAAATTATTCATATGAGTAATTTCAAATAATATTATTAGTGAAAGCTACAGATTCATTTGTTTCTTCAAGTTCAGTGATTGTATGTTTCATAAATTTTTCGCTATCAACTCTGATCTGATTTGGTTTACCTTTGTATGGTAACCACATATGTGACCAATCGATAGCGAAATATCCATGTAACTTTGCACACCAATCCTTGCTTAAAATAAGACCATAAAATTCAGGGATAACAGCAACCAAAATGTCAATTACTTGTAGTACCTTTGGATTGGATGATAATCTAATGGATACTGACAACATTTATCTAATGACCTCGACTTTTGTTCTATCTAATTGAACCACATGCACAACAGATTTTTGAGGAGTGACATTCAGTTTTGTGCACACTGTTTTTGGCATGATGTTTGAAGAAGCTCCTGAATCAATAAGACAATTATGAATTTTTTTGACTAAAATCTCATAATTCAAAAGCAAAGGAGGAGTTTTAGAAATAGATATTTCACCAATTAAAACAAGATCATCAAGATTTACTTTGTTTGAAGATGATGGAGGTTTTCCCATATCTTTAGAAGCTTGGGCTATAATCGGTTGTTGTATAGGATCTATAAGGATTGCCTTGAGTTCTCTGAGTACAATTCTCTGATGTTGTTTGAGTTTTATCATTTCATGTAATGAAATATTTTCTTTTGTCTTTTTCATATCTTCAACTATATTGTATTCCATTGTTTCTGAAACTATTAACGTTTTGGAAGTTTTAAGAGGATCTAGTGAAATAGGATCTGTCTAAACAATTTTAGATTTTTTGGCTACTGTTTTCTCCTTTCTGGGGAGAGATTTATGTTTCTGATTTGATATAGTTGAATCAGAAGAAGATTTACTTCTTGTAGACACAGGCATAGCTTCTCCTTCTTCTTTTGTAGGGAGAATGAAGTCCCATAACCCATTCAGTTCAAATTATTCTTCAGACTCTGGTTCCTGTTCATATGGTGAGGGATCTTCAATATCTTGATCGGATTCAGCATTTGAAATCACATTTGGAGGTTGAGATGGTGAAGAGGATTTTTTCTTATATGGGCGATATGATTTCTTAGGTGCTGATGTTTCCACGACTTGTCTCTTTATCTCAAGTGTTGTTTGACATAGTTTGTAACACTTTTTAAAGACCTTCAAGATCAAATGGATCTTTTGATACTTTATTTTTGGAATCTTGAGTAAATGTCACTTTCTTTGATTTCCTGTCTTCTATCTCTGTTCGTTTTTCCAAAGCTAAGATTCTTTTCTCTATAGCTGAATCTTCTTTCATGTTTTCTAAAAGGGTAGCTTTACAAGCTCTATCTATAAAAATAGCTATATTAGAAGGCAAATAAGAAATATACCACTCTATTTGTACATCAACAACAGACTTGGAAGTGGTTGGGATTTTGTTTAATAACTTATTACATCTGGAGTTGAAATATTTGATCCTTTCATCTGAGTTTTCTTTTATATTGGAAATATCATTGATTAAAGATGCAACAGTTCTATCATCTCCAAATTTTGCAAGAAAAATTTGTTCAAAATTTTCCCAATCTGTAATAGATCCTGCTGGAAGTGAAAAGTACCAGGATCCTGTAGATCCTTGTATGGTATAAGGAAACAATATTAATACAATATCTTCATGAGGAACTCCATTAAGATTCATGCCAACATAAAATTATTGATATGCTCTTCAGCAGGAATACCATCATATGGATTATATTTAGGTAGCTATTTCTCTGGATTATCTGGAAGGGCATGCATAGTTGCAACCAATACAGCACCAAGATTAGTCCAAGGCCGATTAGCCATAATTGGATTTCAAGTTTGTGAAGATATAGAAGCAGATCTAGAAGTAGGGGGAATGGATTTAGAACTTACAACTGGAACAATACTACTTGTGATAGTACTGATTGTTTGAGTAGAAGTGTTGTGAAACTAGCTCCAAAAAGAGAAGAAAAGAGATATCAATGCCTTAGAAATAAGCCACTTCGAGGGGGAAACCTCCAATCAATTACATGAATGAACAATTCTTAGATGATACAAATGAAAAAAACTCCTTTCTATATATAGGAGTCCATGGGGCCACAATGTAATCCTAGTGGGGCCACAATGTAATCCTAGCCGACCTAACAATAATAATGTAAGGGCACAATAATAATAATATGGGGGTTACACGGGTACAAAAATAACAATAAGGGAGGCTACACTAACATAATAAGAGACTTAACATGCCCCTCTCCTTCAAAAAAGTGTTGTCCTCAACGCTTGAGTAGCTATGGGTGATTCTATATAAAATTCTCATCCTCCCATGTAGAATCTCTAGTGGGTAAGTTCTTCCACTTGATGAGATACTCTGAAATTGATTGATTTCGTAGCTGTAGAGTTCTTGTTTCTGTGACTGCTTCAGGTTCCAATATTAATTTTCCGTCCTCATCAATTTCTGGAAATATTGTTTGAACTGGAAGGTTTTCACCTATAACCTTCTTTACGCATGAAACATGGAAAATTGGATGCACTCCCGAAGAATCAAGAAGCTCCAATTTGTATGCCATAGTACCAATATTTTGCAACACCTTGTAAGGACCATAGTACTTTGGCAATAATTTATTATCCTTCTTAGGTTGCTTGAGGGACATTTGTTTGTATGGTTGTAGCCGTAAAAATACCCAGTCTCTTACATCAAAACTTCTCTCACTACGATGTTGATCTTCCTATTGTTTCATTCGATTTTGTGCCAAATTTATGTTATCCTTTAAGAGTTGTAGAACTTCTTGTTGATGCTCGATGTGATCTTCCACTGCTTGAACCTTAGAGTTTTCTCTTAAAGATGTTGTGATGGACAGTGGATGATATCCATAAAGTGCCATGAATGGGGTCATTTTTGCTGCAGTATGGAAGGAAGTGTTATACCACCATTCAACGAGAGGTAACCACTTGACCCATTGTGTTTATTTATCAGATACAAAACAACGAAGATATCCTTCCAAAATTTTATTCACTATCTCAGTTTGACCATCAGATTGAGGATGATAAGATGAGCTATGAGCTAATTGAGTACCCAAAAAACAAAATAACTTTGTCCAAAAATTTCTAGTAAAAATGGGATCTCTGTCACTCACAATAACCTTTGAGTTTCCAGGTAGCTTTTGAATTGTGTCCATAAATGTAGTAGCAATTGTACTTGGTTTAAATGGATGAGATAATGCACAAAAGTGTACATACTTGGTAATTCTATCAAATACCTCCATGATGACACTCTTTCCTTCAAACTTAGGTAAACCTGTGATAAAATCCATTGAAATCACTTCCCAACATTGACTTAGAATGGATAAAGGTTGTAGAAGACCTAAGGTCTTAATTGTCTCAACTTTATTCTGTTGGCAAACCAAACATTCCGCCACAAAATTTTGAATATCAGATTTAAGGCCATCCGAAAAAAATCATTTCTTCACCCTGTGGTAAGTTTCTAAAAATCCTGAGTGTCCTCCTAAAGGAGAAGTGTGCAATTCCAAAAGAATATTGTGTTTTAGTTGGGAATTATTATAAATATATAAGCTATCTTTGTACCATAAGAAATCATTTTTCCAAATAAATGTATCAGATGTACTAGGATCTTGCTGCAACTTTTGAATGAGTGTTCATACTTCTTTGTCCTTCTTCCATTCATCCCTTGATTTGGTTATCCAATTTGGTTGGATAATAGAAATGGCACAAAGCAATGCTTCCACCTCTTCATTCTTTCTTAAGAGTGCATCTGCAACAACATTTAGCTTCCATTTTTTGTACATTATTTCAATGTCATAACCCAACATCTTTGTGACCCATTATTGTTGCTCTTCTAAAGATAGTATTTTCTCCAAAAAGTGTTTAAGACTATCGTGATCAATTTTTACCTTGAAGTGTCTTCCCATTAGGTAAGGTCGCCATTTATTTAGTGCATGTAGTATTGCTAACATTTCCTTCTCATAAATAGCTTTTTGTAAATACTTTCCTTTGATTGGATGACTTTCAAAAGCAATGTGTCTTCCTTCTTGCATTAAAACAGCACCAATTCCATTTCCTGAGGCATCACATTCCACAATAAAGGTTTTTGTGTAGTTTGGAGTAGCTAAGACCGGTGCTAGGCACATTGCCTCTTTAAGATGTTCAAAGGCCTTAGTTGCTTCAGGAGTCCATGAAAATGCATCTTTCTTCAATAACGTTGTTAGAGGTGTTGATATTCTCCCATAATTCTTAAAAAACTTGCAATAATACCCTGTTAACCCGAGAAATACTTGCAACTTCTTTATGGTTGTGGGGACTTTCCATTCCTTAATGGATTTAATTTTTTTAGGGTCTACCTTAACACCCTCGTGAGATACAATATGACCCAGACATTCCACCTCTTGTACTCCAAAGAAACATTTGGATGTTTTTGCATATAATTGTTTCTCTTGCAATAGTTTGAGCACCTTGTCAACATGTTGAACATGATCCTTCCAAGACTTGCTGTAGATTAGTATATCATCAGAAAATACTAGCAGAAATTTTCTAAGGAAGGGTTTGAAAATGGAATTCATCAACCCTTGAAATGTAGAAGGTGCATTAGTAAGGCCAAAAGGCATGACCAAAAATTCATAATGACCCTCATGAGTTCGAAATGTTGATTTCAGAATATCTTCAGTCTTCATTCTAATTTGTTGATATCCTAAGCGAAGATCCAACTTGGTAAACAAAATTGCTCCATGTAATTCATCATATATTTCATCAATCACAGGAATGGGAAATTTATCTTTAATGGTGAGGTTATTGAGCTCCCTATAATCCAAACACATGTGCCATGATCCATCCTTCTTGTGCACCAATACTACTAGAGCAGAGAAGGAACTTTGAATAGGTTGAATTATACTAGCCTCTAACATTTCTGCAATCATATGTTCAATTTCACTCTTTTGGACATAAGGATATCTATAAGGCATGAAGTTTGGAGGAACAATTCCTGGAATCAAAAGAATAGCATGATCATGATCACGAATAGGTGGGAGTCCTTTGGGAGTTTCAAACAACTTGGAATGATTATCCAAGACTTTTTGGAGATCTGCAAAAATAGATGATTTTGATGTTGGAACTTCTAGTGAGCATAATTGTGCAATTACACGTCGTTGTTCTTTCTTTAGAAGATTTGTCATGACATTAGAGCTTATTATCTTTCCTAGCTTCCCTGCGATACCCCATAATTCGACATCCTTTCCTTCTGAAAAAAATTTCAAGAAAATTCTTGAAAATTAAAAGCTACTGTCCCCAAAGATTGTAACCATTGTACTCCTAGTACAACATCATCACCTCCCATAGGAATGGAAAGCATTGGACTATTAAATACATATTCCCCCATGGTTAGCTTGATATTATGGCTTTTTTCAAAACAATTTATAGTTCCTCCACTTGCAACCGTCACTTGACATTTTGGTGTTGGGTATAGGAAACAATTCAATTCCTTGGCTACCTTACAATAAATAAAATTATGGGTACTACCCGAATAAATCAACACTATTACCTTTTTCTTCTTGATATGTCCTTCTATATTGAGAGTTTTCAGAGTGGTAATTCCTGCCAATGCATTACATGATATGGTCAGACTCATTTCTTCTTCTTCTAGGGTTGGTTCCTGGTGTATATCCTCTTCTTTTGAAGATTCTTGTTCATTTTCTTCTTCCTCTTCACAATCTATGTAAGACAATTTCTTCTCAGCACACTTATGACCTTTAGTGTATTTTCTATCACAACTGTAGCAAAGCCCTTTTTCACTTTCTTCCAATTGTTGTGGTGTCAACCTTGTAGGTTGTGGAAGTCTAGGAGTAGAAACACTTCCATCTTTATATATGTGAGTGTTAGGCTTCCTTGTTGCCATAATTTTACATTCATTTTTTCTTGCCAACCTGAATGCCTTTTCCAACAAATCAAGTTCCCAAACTCGAACTTCATGTTGGATGTTATCCTTTAAAGTCCCTATGAAGGCATCAATCCTCTGTTCCTCTGGAATATCAGTTACCCTTATATTCAATTTTTGGAAGTCCTCAATTTGCTCCGCCACTAAACCCTTTTGTTTGAGATTTATCAATTGGCTAAAGAAGGTATTGCCTTTTGTATCCTCATAATGTGCTATCATTTCCTCCTAAAATTTAACCAAGTGAAAAAAAAATTATGAGAGCAAACCCATCGATACCATACAAATGTATTTTGTTCTAAATGTAAAGTTGCAATGCGTACCTTTTGTGAGTTTTTCACATTATTGAGATCAAAATATTGCTCCATCTATAGTATCCATGTTATGGGATCCTTGCCATCAAACTTCCTCATATCCATCTTTGGAATATGGTGGTTCTTTCATCCAACATTATAGTTTATGAAATCACGATTAACATTTATTTTTTTCTCATCATGAGTTTCCTCTACTATCTTTTCGCCATTAGGAAACATTTATTGTATCATCTTTGACAAACCTTCGATGTCTACTTTTAGATCATTCTTCATGTTTTCCATTTTTTCATCGATCTTAGCTTCCTTGTCATCTATCTTAGCTTCCATGCCAACTTCCATGCCCTCCATATTAGCTTCCATGCCTTTTTTCAAACCATCCATCTTATTTTCTACGTCTTTCTTCAAAACTTCCATTTTAATTTTTGTTGCACTTTGTGATAGGTGCACTTGCTCTTGTAATTTTGACATCTCATGTTGCATTTATTCGTCTTCATGAGTCATAGTAGAGCCTTCTAAATGCTTAATGGGTGTTGAATTCTTTTTAGGGGGAATTTTAGAACCCAATATTGATATCTGTTCTTCAATATGCTCTTGGAATAAATTCAAACTAATTTTTTTCAAATGAGACTTATGTAATTCGAAAAACAATACACACCTTTTTCTTGCTTTTGAGGAGCTCGATATTGAAACTAAATTATCTCCGTGATATTGAATCTTCAATATCTGAAATTTGGTACTAAGGTAGCCCTATGAATCCTTTTTTGAGTGCCATAGGTCTGACCTGATTTGGACTCTTCAAGACAAAGTTATGTCCCATATCCCACAATGACCTAATTATGGACTAGTTCAGTAGAGTGAACTTGTACGACTTTCCACGTGTCACTGTTTCCTCCTTTGGCTCTGAAATTTGTAGATAGGAAACTACAGTCGGTGTAAATTCGGCCACTTTTTACATAATCTCAATCAAATTCTCAGAGAGAGAGTTATGATGTTTTCCCCACAGTCACCTTTTTGAGATGAAATTCAGGATCCTGAAAAAATCCTAACTTCCACAGATCATATCTCCAAAAATATTGCGAACCAAGATCTAAAATTTGTACAGGAGGTTCCTCAGGATTTCAACGTCGCTTTGTGAAAATTTCAGCTTCTGAAATATTGTATAAAAATATTTAAAGTGAAACTTCTGTGATGACCTGTTTAGGTTAAATTCAAGAGCCTGCACAAAGCCCTCACTTCCACAAATCATATCTCCGAAAGTAGTGCGAACTAAGCTCTAAACTTTTGCGATGGCGTTCCTCCGGATTTTGGCTTCGTACTCTAAAAATTTGAGCTTTTGAATCTTCGTAGAAACAAAGTTATAGATAAAATTCCACGATGACCTGTTTGGAGTAGTGATACCCTAGAATCCAAAGCTCTGATACCAAATGGTGTGAAACTGGGTCAAAAAGAGAAGAAAAGAGATATCAACGCCTTAGAAATAAGCCACTTTGAGGGGCAACCTCCAATACATTAAATGAATGAACAATTCTTGGATGATACAAATGACAAAACCTCCTTTCTATATATAGGAGTCCATGGGGCCACAATGTAATCCTAGCTAACCTAACAATAATAATGTAAGGGCACAATAATAACAATATGGGGGTTACAAGGGTACAAAAATAAAAATAAGGGGGGATAGACTAACATAATAAGGGAATACACTATTAATATAGGGACTTAACAAGAAGAAATGGAAGAATAATAAGATGTAGATTGAGTAGGAGGATGTGAGGAAGTAACTGAAGGGAAAGATGGCATAACTTCACTCGTATCTGACTTAGATATGGATACAGAAAAAAAACTTCAAGATTAATATGCTTTTCAGCAGAAATAGATATTCCTTCTAATTTCTAAATTAAATAATGAACTTTGGGAGACTCGGGAGTATATTCTGAAGCAGATGATTGTCGAGATATTTTAGGGGATGAGGGGAAGGTTTCTACAATTTTTGATTTATGATTTGGTGATTTAGAGTTTGATCGAGAAGATGTAGGATGCTTTTGGGGAGATCGACTCTTATGAGTGCTTCTAGTTTTAGGTTTAGATTTGTATGCCATTCAAAGTCAGGCCCTCAAACTAGCGCCAAAAATTTTGAGGCCTCAGAAATCTGTGGCAACAACAAGGGGGATAACCACCCAGTCTGGACCTTAAAGCAACTCCTTTTCCATTTGGGATAGTGGCTCTGACTGGAGATAATGGACCAGTTTCCCAATTTTGGGTTTTATATGATTGTTGGGTTTCCTTCAAATGATTTGCAAGAAGAATAACTAAAAACTAAGACAACTTTATTCTAATATGAAAAAATTTGAATTAAATATGATCTAATCTAACCCAGGATAATGCTAATTTTATGCGATCTAAAATGATGGCTATTGAGTCTCTGATGATTTATATCAATCATAGAATTAATATAATTAACACTTTTGTAAGATAATCCTTTTGAAAAATAGTTAATCAGAGAAAGATGTGAAACATATCGCATATATTATGATGAGAATATATAAAACAAATAAATTTGTATTATGATATCATACAATAGTGCAACTGATACTTCAAATAGAAATAATTGATTTCATACATAATTCACGAAAGCTAGATTTACCACTAATGTTAAAACAAAGTTTAGCATACACGATAATAGTACCAGATGTGCGTTGTACTTCTCATCTGACCAATGATAATAGGCCACAATCAATCTTCTATCAATAAGTCTTTTAGAGAATACAATAATGCATCAACAATGATCAACCAATATGATATATAATTGAAAAGACCATGTTCCATTATCTTATCAAGACATCCACAAACATACAGTAATGCATTCTTTATCAATGTTCTTAATAAAAATCCTGGACCCTTCTCTAAATGCACGAGAAAGGTTTAAATACTACATTAACTACTTACAAAAATAGATTGTACAAAATATCCTATGAGGAGGTTTCTAAAAACCTTCCTCATTCCTAGTATCTAATTGCTAAAATTAAAATTGTCAAAAAAAATTAACTCATGATCATGCTTGATGATCGGCTCATGCCAGCTCTGCTTTTATGTTCACAAATATCGGGCATTGGTTGGACTTGTGGAGGCTTCCTGAACTATGTCTTCATTTGTCCAGTAAATATAGCATCAAGTAAAAGTGGCAACAATTTTTGTATGGAATCTAGAGAACAATTTAATGTCATTATTTGACTATGAGGCTTAACCAAGAATTTTCATTATGCTTCCCAATTAGTTTTTTTTCAACTATGCAATTATTTCTTCTTGTATTTAACCTGTATTTTTCCAAATTTGTTCCAATATTTTGAGATCAGGAATTGATTTAGGATCTCCTTCTTTAATTAAACCGGAGGTATGTAATATGTGGTTGATTGTTGTGACAATGCTCTTTGATATGTCTGATGCTCTAGCTATTGCCAATTCTGCATGTTTTACCTGTATATCCCAGTCCGTAAAGAGAATATCTTTATAAGTTTCTTTGATCTTTGGGAGATTTTATCTTCTCCCTTCCTCTGAATCCTGTCATTCAATATAGTCAGAGATTTTGTTATTGAGTTCATTAAACTCAATTCTCTAATCAATGACTTTATTAGTTGATTGTTCACTGATTTCCAAATGTGGAACTATGTCTGACATTTGTAAGAGAAACAAGTCTTGTTGTTTTGAGAATAGGCCATTTAATGTCAATGCTTCTTTAATGAATTCCTCTGCAGTAGGAATGCCTTCATACTTTATAAGATTTTATCTTAAATCTTTAATCAGTGTGTCTTTGTTGGATAAGTCATTTTCATGACTTATCTTAAGTACTTCCATATCTTGCTGTAATTTAAAGAGTTGTTGCTCAGCCTTTTGATTCAAATTGTTCCTTTCTTCATCCATTTGTGGTTGTAGTTGCATTATTTTATCATCCTTCTCTTGAACCAAAATGGATACTTTTGGTGCTTTGTCCATTGTTACAATAGTATATGCTCCAACAAATTGTGATAGCCGAGTTAGGTTGTCGATTGGGTTTGACAGGGTGTCTTTCCATACAACTTCAATGACCTCATTACCTGGGGGTGTTTCAATCCTTCTTCTCTTTCTCTATTTCCTTACTACAACTTTATGAAGAGGGCTATAGAAAATGGACGAATATCAGTTACCTTTAGAATAATTTCAGCAATAGGAAACGCAGGAATAACTTCTGCATCTTCCAGTGCTTTCTTTTGCTGAAACTATATGACCGTGGGGGGCTTGAAATCCTATGTTTTTATATGTGGATGATCCCTTGGGGGTATCCATTGATCTATTACTAACTGAATTCCACAATATTTCTAGCTCGCTTTCATTCTGTGGGTCTAATTCTTCTATTTTGATCACCTTGCATGGTTCAGTCATATAACCAGTAATCAATATATATTTTGGAATATGCTTGAGTCTTTTCTCTCTATACTCTTGGAATATTTGTAATTCCTCTGGGTTTAGATTCAATTTGACAATGTTATGAATTTCTTCAAAATTTTCAATGGATTACAAAACGTCTTCAAATCTATCATCTGTGTGCATGATAGGTTTGATTTTGACCGATTGAGTAAATTTATAAGAAATATTCTCTAGGTCGAATTTCCTTGGTGGTAGAACAGGGAGCTTCAAAATTTGACGCATGATTGAAATTCATGAGGGAGAATGAACCACATTGAATTGGGAAACTTGGGCATAAATATTTTTTATTATCTTTCAAAGTTTTAGTGAGTTCATTGCCGATAGTTTGGTAAGCCACTTCTCTTTCCATAGTTTATCTAAAACATACAAAGGAGGCACATGTGGAGGATCAGAGCTTCTGAATACTCTGATGTATGAAAATTATTCTTCAATGAAACATCTTCCTATCATTTGGAGATCTATGATGGCTTCCTTAGTGAACCTGGGGCTCTCTTTATCAAACATTAACTGATGTAATGGTAATACAACCCCATAACATAACCTATGGAAGTGTGGTACAAAATGATGTTCCCATATCTGTTTATGACTTAAATGAATAGGGGTAGGGTCCTCGAGAGTCCATTTCCAACCCATAATTGGAAAGCTGGTGGAGAAACAAATGGCATCAAAAATGTGTGCGCTCATGAAAAATTGGGGGATGGTTTTGGAAGACATAACTCTTGCCTAGAGATATTTAGTAATCGCTTTGGCTAGGTTTTCAAAAAGAATGGTTTCCCAATTCATGATATGATAATTAACACAGGAGTCAATCAAGGGAACCCAATTAATAGAAAACTTGGTGTTATCAGGGAGACCATATAATCTGCACAGCATTGATGTTGCAAAATTGTAGGGATTTGCAAGTGAAGCAATAGGATACATACCTGATTCATCATGCTTAAACTTGTTATCCATTTTCCTCTAACCTTGAATCATTTTGAAAGGGTCTTCATTATTCTTTGAAATTTTTTTGACAAACTGGTTATCATAGATGTCTTGTTTGTCGGGTAGTTTGTACATGACTCTCAAAAATTCAACTCTAAAAGAACCTAATATTTCATTCCTAATGGTTCTAATTTTTCTGCCTTTAATTTTTTAATTCTCAACCACCCATCTTATCATATCAGTGTATGATAAAAGCCCAACCCTTGCTGCTATTTTGTGAAGGAAGGAGCATGCGGCATCTTTAAACTGTAAATATGAGGGCTTTGCATCATCAACAGTTTCCTTGACCTCCGTTACTCCAGGTTTTTCATTTTCGAGGATAGTATAGATGGATTTCCATGTTCTAGCACCTCCATCTCCAGTGCAAACAATATCTGAGATTGTGGACGAAATTTATGTACATTCAAATTCTGTAATAGCTTATTTGTCTTGTTTCTGCATTATCTTGCATATGGACATCTCTTGAGGAAAATTCCCTATTTAAGACAGAGAAATTATTAAATGATGAAATATATAGTGAAATGATTGATTTTAAAAGAAAATATCTGGGAAGCAGTTGTATCATTAATTAGTCGGAACAAAACAATAATTGTTCGCATTGGAATGATGAAACATGTTTAATTATTTCTGACATGATTTATTTTCACATTAAAACCTTTATTAAACCCTATTAGATCCGTCGCATTGGGTATTTTTGAACTTGTTTTGTGAAGCGAATTTATTTAACAAGCTTTACGTCATGTGATATGCAATTTCACGATATCGTGAAATCGCAAAATAGAAAAATCGGCTTTATCAGGATATCGCAACATCGAAATATTGATAATTCATGTCTTCAGTTTTGAATTTTTATGTGTGATGTGTGATTTATGATGCCACTTTCTAAGTTCAAATCGAAAATAGCAAATCAGGATTTTCTGTTTTGTGCTTAACTTTTAATGGGAAAAGGATTATGCGGGATGCGATTTGCGATAGGGTGATCACAAAGATATGAAAATGGAATTTATTAATTTCTTTTTGTTTTTTGTTTTATTTTTAGAAAAAATAATGTTTTGGAGTTTGATTTTTTTTATTCAAAATGAAAAATACATTATAAGAAGGGTCCCTATTTATATTATCAAATTTTAAACAATTTTTAAAATGAAAATGGGGGGGTTGTTACATAGCGCAACAAATATATAATAATCAAGAAAATCTAATCCAACTTAGTGATCAAGGAGTCTAAGTATTGATCGCATTCAATATGAATAAGAACAACTCAATGAGAAAAATATATCCATATGTATTATCTTGTATAAAAAGAGTAATCTTACAACCTGATGCCTTGATGTTGTACAAGTTTCTCCCAGGGTCCTGAACAATCGTTCCTCTTTCAATTTGACAAGCCTTCCTCCTTGAATACCAACATTGAGTTATGGACATAAGGGTGTGATCATTCTCATGCCATCAACAACTAGTGTAGAGAGTATGCACTCTTGGGAATTTCTTTAGCAACTACAATGTATGTCTACTATGTATGTAGAATCTACTAGTTGCCCTTGAGACTGAAACTTGAGCTTAATTTATAGGGAAATGGAGGTATCTTCAGTTCCATGAAGAGGGGGATGGATTCCTCTCATGAATGGATTTGAGCTCCATGGACCAAGGGAGAAGCTTCCATGAGTGGAGGAATAAAGCTCGAATTGATCATGCCTCTAGAAGCTTCTAGTTGGGAGAATATTCGACCAGCTATGATTCTAGAATTTACTTTTTCTTTTATTTTAATTTTTACAGGAGTCCGTAGGTTTTAGTAGCAGAATTGTGGGGGTTTCCGTAGTTTATAGACCAAGTATCTGTGAGCCTGTAGGAAAAGGCTAGAAAAAGTGCGGAGGTAGACTTCTAAGGGTTTTAAAGAGTTTTTCTCCAATTCCAAGAATTGGTTTAGGAACATTAGGGTTTTTGACTTCTAAGGGAGCACAATATAGGTAGTGATAGACACATATGGAAATTCAAATGTCATGGTGACAAAATAACTTGTAACAGATTGCCTCGTAAAGTGCAAAGTCTGAGGTGTTTCTAAAGAGTGAATTGATTTATCATTCTGAGGATTGGATTGGGGAAACCTGTCGAAAACTTGTAAAAACATTCGATGCAAACACACACACACACACACATATATATATCATTACTGAGGTAGGTATTCCCATACTTAGATCAAAACTAACTAAATGTTCTGGTGCAAATATGGTTTCAATATTACATCAAAAGTAGACACAGTATGGGCACATCCATATGTCATGAGTAGTCTACTGTATCATGAATAATAAAAATCCTCATAGCCTGGATGGTGGAAACTAGATCCAGGGTCTTGATTACTGGTCAATGATATGAACCGTTAACAAGTGTGAGAGAAAACACCAATGATGACAATGGCTCTCAAAGTACTCCAGTAAAATATATGAAGTGTGAATGAATGATTTGCAGTCGAAGACTCATAGAATCGTTCTATGGAAGGTGAATGATGAAAAATATTGTCAAAGGTGAAAAACCTGCCATTAGGGCATGCAGAGCCCAAGGCACTGATAGGATTCTGGATCAACTTTCTAGATGATGAGCTGACGTCGATAGAAAGTGACCCTTCGTATGAAATCCCATGATACAAAACAATTAGATCAAGTTTGGAAGAAAATTTTACAAGGACTGAATCATGGATGGTCAACGTGAATGGAGACAAATGTTTGCAATGAATGGTTTATTTGAACTATCTCTTGAACACATAATGACACTCCAGATGGTTTTGCAACAATTGACCTAAATTTAATACCCAAAAACTGGCTGAAGACTTTCAATGTGGTTCGATTAACTATTAGAAAAAGGGTTTCCCAACCCAGGTACAAGTGTGACCAATTGTCATGTTCAAGAGTGGTATGCTGCTTTCTAAACAAGGATGAAAATTGGGTTCTTTTTCTCTCTTTTCCCCACCATTACTCGCAAGTACCTCTTTATTTTTGACAAGATTGAGAAGGATAACATTTGCTTGTTTATATAAGCTCATCCTTCGAATGAGTCCATCTTAGTATTAAAATCAAACCCTAAGAAGGAGTGGTTTGGTCCTATTTGTAATCAACAAGTCCTTTACTATTAAATTTTAATGGGTCCAGTATAGGAGAAACATGGCGTTTTTCAATTTTAGGGAGTCAGAAGAAAAACATAAGAAAACTCCATGATTGTTCATATTCATAAAATTAATCTCTCAGGCCCAAAAAAGGATAAAATAATGCAGGAGAGAACTATATTGACCATGATTAGTTAATGTATACTTTTTTCGTAATTATTCCAGTTCAATCCGAAAAAGGGATAAACTTATATTGAAAGGATGACCGTTCATTTAATTTAGCGAGTTCGAATAGTCAAGTACTCGACAGTATTTTCATATTTATAGATTCTGAAAAGGGCTTAAAAGAGAACTCCAGGGTTTCACTTTTCGTAATTTTAAAGAGCCTGAAAAAGTGATAAAAGTATACTTAGTTTCAAAATAATTGTTTTCACCAAAAAATCCTATATCCTGCACAAAAACTCAAAATATTACACATACTTGTTTCCAAGAAGTAAAAATATTTGAAAACTCATCTTTTAAAGTAAAATATAAATAAAATATAATATTTTATTCATTCAAAAACTGTAAAAAGTTAAACAAATTAATTTTCACCTTCTGTGTTCATAGAAGTGTATTGAGAGCTTTTGGCTAAAAAGTTCCGGAGCAATTATCAGGAGAACCGACCATCCATTTCTTTAATTGTCAGAACTATGAAATCCACATCATCTTAATCTTTATTTCTACCTGTTTCATTTTTCTTTTTGAGTATCAATTTCATTTTTTGGGAGAATTCCATGTTTAAAAATGCGCTCTCGGGGGTTCGCAAGTCATGCATCCAATAACTGCGGACCCTGATAATTTTAATGGAAAAACTATTGGGCTTCCATGGTTTTTGTGTGGAGCGCATGCAGACATCCGCTCTGTCTCCTTACAAAAACTACGGGGGCACCATGAACATTTTAAAACTCAAAAATTCTCTTAAAAATGATTCAAGTTTTTCATCCAAATCATTTTTAACTTTCAAATGTATTGATTTTGCAGGTTGTTTCACCATGTTGGAGTGGCGAGAACGTGAACATGAGGGTGTAGAAAATGAAGATATGAACGATCTTGCAACAATGTGTGTGCTAAATAATTGTGGTTTATATAAGTTCTAGGCTATTCAATGTATGAAATCACATGTAGAGTTTCTGACGTGGCTCATAAATGCATGGGAATTTCAAAACCAATACTTCATTAATGGTGACCACTGGCTCAAAATCGAGCTAGAGGACATTTATTTCCTTACCAAATTGTCCTAGAGAGGAGGGAACATATCCTTGTTTGGGGCCAGACAAGGAGGTCTTCCCATTGCGAGTTACAAACAATAGTACTGCAGTGATGAGGCATACTTAAAGGATAATCACATCGATATTAAAACTATATTGCGATTAGATCTCAAAGTGATAGAATTTACCATAACCAAATTGTGCAAGAGTGAAACTCCACATGTAGCAACTAAATCCCAAATTCAAACCGCCATGGAGTGTTTTGGAGGGGACATTTTTAACTAGTGTGAAGGAGTATTGGCCAATATGAAAGGCCAATTTACTAGAGAAAAGAATGCAAAGTTGAAGAACTTTGGTTATGGTACCATTCTCATTTCATTTTATTTAGAGAGAATCCCACTTCTCGCCCCTCAGCTAATTACAATATATCGTGGGGAACCTCGGATGTATGGTGGGTCGCATTAATGGCTCGCCATGGTGGTGATGGGATTTTAGTGGTTCTATTTACTTCGACATACTTTGTGTGGTTAAGGAACCAATTCTTCATGATCGAGGACTTCCCTAATGCAAGAATGGATTACAGAGGTGATCCTGAGATGTCATTGCCTCCAAGGGCATAGTGGGATGAGACAAGTAATTAAATTATTTTGATGTTTTTAATCTAATTTTTGTTTTTTTTCTATCGTCCAATACTTAAAAAAAATATTTAAATGCAGATGTTGGTCGATGACAACCAGCTACACTCCACTGCTTTGATAGGCCGCAAGCACAGCCTATAGCACCTTCATAGGATCAGGTAGCATAGATCCTAGCAGATATGGAACAAAACCTGGAGAGTTTAGCCATAGATATTCCCGAGATAGTAACAGATGACATTCCTCTCCACCTTCAAAGACATGTTACGAGTGTCCCAGGATCATTTAGGAGATTTCTGCACAAGGTGGTGTGTGCCATAGTCTATTACCATGATAATCATCACGGGTAGCGAATGATCATCGTGGATTGACATTTTTTTTTGTATCAGTATCTATTAGATCATAAGGTGTTTGAACCTATTATCATAGATGATGTAATGTTTTTTGAAAACAAAACTATCTATACTAATGAAAATACTACTTTATCTGAGTATCTTGTTCAACATGAACTAAATGTTGTTTTAGTTTACTATGTTAATGTTGCAAAATGTCTATTTAGAACACGATTATCTAATGCATCAGCCAATGTGTTTAAATTTCTTGAAATATGTTGATATTCAATGTAATCAAATTGTCATTCCAAGAGATGAACCTTCAAAAATAATCTCAATAATACTGGATTTCTAATCGCATAAACCCTAGCCTAATGATCAAACATCGAATACCAAATGAAATGGCATCAGATAATAACTCAATGACTGCGCTATATTCTGCAATAATGTTTGTTGTTTGACCAAGGCATATCCCATGAATAGAAACTAACTCATCAGTGGGTGAATAGATAACCCAAGGCTGCGGAAGAGATATTTTGAGTACTACGATAGGCGCCATCAGTAAAACCAATATATGTTTGAAGGGATCTCAAAATCTGCAATATCAAGAGTAATCAAGATAAGCAGAGATAGTAGTAACAATGAAACTAATCTAGGCACACTTATCTAATCTAAGGCACACTATTCTAAAAGGTAAATGTTGTACAAAAGAGATCTTCACACGAAAGTCAAGCATAATATCTCTTAAGATAAAGACCATTTATTGGTTTATCTAAACAGACCCCGTCATAATCAATAAATTCATAGGCTCCTTTTGCAAGCACACACTTGACAATGTAGGGACCATGCCACATTGGTTCGAATTTTATAGCACTTAGCTTATCATTAGCTTGATCATATATTGAGACTACATTGCCTTCTGAATAAACATGAGCAACATTTTGATCATATTGAGCTTTTACACGTTTCTTATGAGCTTCGACAACCAAGGAAAAAATGCGTCGAATATCATCTAATTGTGCTAAGTACAGAAAGCGTTTTTCCTCTTCAAAAGTAGATGGTAATAAATCAATGGCCAATTTGAGTGACGGTATTTCACATTCAATGGGTAACATAACATCTAAACCATGTAGACAAGTTGAAAAGGAGTGAACCCTGTAGCATTTTTTGCAGAGGTTAGGTATGCCCATAATGCTAAAAAAAGCATGGTATGTAAATTTTATTTGTGAATTCCGATAATCTGTTTAATCATGGTGGTTCAAACCTTATCAACGGCTTCAACTTGACCATTGCCCTATGGGTAATATGGAGTACAATTATCATGGCGCAGCCAAGTTGATCGGAAAGTTCGGTCATCATAATATTTCGAAAATTACTCCCATGGTCTGTGATAATAGCTTGAGGCACACCGAAATGAGCAATCACATGATTGAATACGAAAGTAGCTGTATTTTTTACATCTGTCGTGAATGCAGGGATCGGCTCAACCCATTTGGTAAAATAATCTACAACGAGAATAATATACCCATGGCCCCCCCAGTCGAGTGAGGTTCTTCGTAAGTTATACAACCTCGAAAAATAGAATCCTCACCACGATGATAAAGAGTGTCTCCAACAATATTGTATTGTTGGGATTGATATCAGATTCTGCTTCGATATGAACATGAAAGCTTTGGGCAAAAGGTTTGCATTTGAAGATATATGATGATATCTCCATACCATGGATCTAATGTACTAATAAGAAACAGAGATTCATCTACGATGGGATTCTCTACCATAGTTTCTGTCTCAGTATTGGGAGAGTCACAAACAATTTCTGCAAACACCAGTGATTTCTTTGATTTGGATTTCTCAAATTCCAAATCAAACTCTTGTAGGATGACTATCCATTTAGATTATTTTTCCCCAAGTAATTGTTTTGTCAAAATATACATCATTGGATTGTAATTAGATATCACAGTTGTTTTACGTAACAGTATGTAGTGATGAAATCATTGGAAAACTTGGACTGCGGCCAAGGCCAATTTCTCCACATGTGAATATTTGATTTCCATCGGGTTTAGATTCTGACTTAGATAATATATCACGTGCTCATTGTGAGATTCAACCTCTTGAACCAAAACCATTCCAATGGTGGAATCAGAGGCAGCTAAGTATAAGAAGTAGTCCCAGTGATAAATTTGCGGATGCAACAATGGTGCATGGGTCAACGTGTGTTTTAATGCATCAAAAGATTTATAAAAAATCTCATCCCAAATAAAAGGAAAACTTTGTTTTAACAAACGGGTAAAACCTTTTGTCAACTCATAGTTTGGGATAAACCTACGTAAAAAAATGTCTTTCCCTTGCAAAATTTGGAGTTGGTGAAATGTGGAAGGAGGAGGTAAGTTGATGATGGCCTCAACCTTCGAGGGATCGACACGAATTCCATCTTTCAAAACGATGAATCGTAGTAATCATCCTGATTTCACACAAAAAACACATTTGTGTAGGTTCAAATTAATCTTGTAATGTCTACATCTCAGGAAAATAGCTCTCAAGTGTGTAGGATGATCCTCTCTACATAAAGAGTGAGCAGGTAAGTCATCTAGATAAGGTTTTACAATATGTTTGATGTCATGAAAAGCGTAAGACATAGCCCTTTGAAAAGTTTCACCAGCATTTTTTAATCCAAAGGGTAATTTGCAATAAGAAAATGTTCCCCAAGGACATATAAATGCTGTTTTTGGTTGATCGGAAGGGAGTATGTTGATTTGATTATACTCAGAAAATCCATCCATAAATGAGAAAAAATATTTTTTGGCACAATCATCGATAATTTGGTCGATATAGGGGGTAGGATAATTTTCTTTTGTACATGCTTTTTTAATGTCCCTATAATCGACACATACTCTTATAGTCCCTTGTTTCTTTGTAACAAGAACTATATTAGATACCCAATCTATTAATGGTATTGGATAAATATATCCTACTTGTAATAACTTCTCAACTTCAGCTTTAATAGCAACACCTTTCCATGGATGTATTGGACGTAATATTTTTCTAATAGGCTTGGAATCCAAGTATGTCTTAATTTCATGAATTACAATATTTGGATCAATTCCTGGCATCTCTTCGCAAGACCAGGAAAATATGTCTCAAAATTCTTGAAATAGGGCTCTGTATGTGTTAATCTCTTTCATCATACAAGAAGCACCTATCTGAATGTTTTCAATAATTCCAGGTTTAACTCGTATGTCGATAGGAACTGTTGTAGAAATATTTCCCAAATTAGTCTCAGAATCTGAATGTGTAATCGATATGGGATTCTGTAGTTCCTTGACATAATAAATTGTTAAAATAGATGAAAAATCATTTTCAAACATATCAAGATCAGGTAAAAATGAAGATCTATGATGGATATATTCCCATTGTAATTCATCCGATGACAAACCTTGTCAAATACTTTCATCAGTGTGAAACACATGTTGAAAGGGATCAGAAAGTGATGTCAATGTTGAGCTTGATAGAGAAGATGATTCTTCGGTGATCACATTCATTTGATTAGGAGTAGTTGAAATTGTGTTAGAATATGACTGTACTGCCACATATTCCATTTCAAAAGGAATCAAAGGCATCTCGCCATTGAAAGAGTATAGTTTTGATGCTAAAGGCACTAGTATCCAAGTGTCATCGAATGGTATAGTGCTTGATGAGATCATATTGATGTTGGCAATGGTACACGGTATGTTGGGTGGAGGCATAGATAAAGTTCCCATCAAAGCGGAGTCCTTTACTAAACCTACACCAACATCTTCAGATGGGATAGTTTTTTTTCCAATGTGTTGGATTCTATCTATAGAAGCAGGGTCTAACGAATAATATGACAACTGATCGATTTTTACAATATTTCCTTTATGAGGAAACATGATTAATATAAAGACGGAGGAAATGACAATTTCATGGAATAATACTAACTACAAGCCAAAGAAGGTTGTAATCAAGAGGGGCATCAAGAACTTCCACATCTAGATTAACATTTTTACCTTCTACTTCTATAGGTACATCCTAGAGTATACCGTAAGGATGAAATCCTCTTCCATTAAAGCCTTTAAGGATTTTTGGGGATTGGTTGAGTGTTGGAGAACTAAGAGATTTCCAACAGTTTAACAACATCATACACATGGATACCCATTCATTAATAATAGTACGAAAAAACTCATCTGGATTTGACTAATACTGGTATCTGAAAAGCAATCTGATGAGGGAGTCTCAGTGTAAAAGTTTCTAGATAAAAGACCATGAGGTTAGAATCTTGAGGATCAATAGCTACGATCACTGATAATAGTAATTTTCTTTGTGCTGGACATGATTGTAGCACTTCTAAGGTTGACATTGCTGAATGTGATATCACCAAATCTTCAACAATGTTGTAATTCCGAGCATATCTTGCATGTGGATTGAAAATTGACTTTCGAAGTACACCTTTAGCAGGCGGTTTAATTACTAGATCAGGATTAGGTTTCTCGATATGAAGCAGTTCAGACACTGAAGGAGAGATTTTTGGTGTTTGACTAGAATTTTTTGTCTCTTTACCAGTTACAGGATTTTTAGTTCCATAATCTTGAGATCACGTCATAACCATAACCTCATACATCATTAAAATATCTTCCAATGAATTTGAAGAAGATCCTATCATTTTTCTACCTTGAGTGGGAAAAGGATCCTTCAAGACAGTAGGTGTGGATCAACCTTTGACAAAATTAGATACCTTAAACCGATGTAGACACTCTTTAGTATAGTGATCCTCCTCATAGATAAGACAAGGATAGCGAGGTTTCCATTTTTCAACATTTAGTTCATTCTTTTCGGTTTTCTCTTTGGAAGATGTAATTTGTTTCTTTTTATTCTTTCCTTTCTTCTTATTAACGGTTTTAGATTTAGCTGTAGATAAGTCTACAACATGGATGTCGGCAGAAGTTTCAAGGGAAGAATCACCTTTCGATGAATCTAGTAAATTTATGATAGGACAAGTAGTTTTGGAGGACTTCTTCTTACTCTTATTAGCACTAACTAAACCAATTACACTGTCTACAACATGAGAACCTGAAGGAGTTGATTTATTTGACCTGGACGCATTAAATCAATAATATTTTCGTATAAATTATTAGACTGTGTATATACAAGGTCTAAATATTATGCTTGAGCTATGGCCTATTCTTTCGTAACAACACCTCCCTTAGCCACATCTTCAGTGATATTTGGAAGTAATGATTTGATGAAAGATTCTGCCAAGATTTTATCCGGAATAAAAACTTTCACTAAACGTCATCTATGTCTCCATTCATGTATGTGATCTGAAATGTATGTAGACATAGATTGTTTTAATGAAGTTAAGAGTTTCATGCCATTGTCGTATCGGACTAGAAAATGAAAGTGTGTTAAGAAATTTTTTGCTAATGCGTTGAAATTACTAAATGAGCCACGTGGTAGTTCAATATACCACTTTGCAGCTAAACCTATTAGTGTTCTTTGAAATAGTCTTAATCGAATGTAATCATCGATTAAATAGTTGGATGTGCACCAAAGGTGGTAAGTCATGACATGGTTTGAGGGGTCTTCTTCCGATTTACCTTTGAATTTAGGAATATCACTAAGCAACTTATTCAGCATTGGAGGCCAAAACGGAAGATAATAAATTGGATCGTTCATTAGGAGTGAAAAATTTGGTAAATCCAAAGTTGCAATGAATGGTAACCGACAATGAGGGTCCTGTTGAGAAAATTGATAACCTTGCAGAACGAGACCAGTACCAGGAGGAGGATATCCTGGATATCCTGGAATAGCCTGAGCGGTTGGGATTGGAATGCCTCCCGGATAACCAGGGTACAGTTGATGTTGGTATACTGGATTTTGTCCTACAGTACTGTATTGATACTGCCCCTAATATGGTTGATAAACAAACTGACGTGTATAAGGTTGGCTTGTTACAATTGTTCTTGTACTAAGTTGTCATGTAGACATATGAACAGTAGTCTGAACTGTGGGTCCAAATTGATGAGTAGTGACTTGAGGGATCAGTTGAGATACTTGAGGGGCAGTAGAAATAGGGGCTCCAGAAATTCCATGGATAGGTGTGGTAGGCTGTTGAAAAAAATTTGATAGGAGTTTTAGGTGTACCCAGACCTGGTTGTTGAACATTACTAGGTGCAGATACCTAAGGTATAACTTGAAGTGTAGGTTGGGCAGGTTGATGGATTTGAGTGTATGAAACTGGCTGACCAAGCTGATTGTCAGGTATTTGCATGGTAGGTTGCAAATTCTGTTGAGTCAGTGATAGATTCCACACTGTGTTTACTACGGGGTATGGAGCTCCCATTAAAGGTTGTGTTGCATAATATAGACCATAACCAGGTTGATAATTTGGAATGTAATTTTGATAGTTTTCTGGATAATTTCCACTAAAATATTGACCTCCCTGAAAGAATTATTGTTCTTGATAAAATTTCGGCCCCAAAGGAGGTTTTTGTCCTTGGAAATATTGTGGCCTTAGGATAGGGTATTGTCCTTGAAGATTTTGTGGCCCTGGAATACAGTATTGTCCTTGAGGTTGATATTGTCCTTAAGATATGTACTGCCCTTGCGGTATATACTGCCATTGAGGCTTCCCCCCGGGCAGTAAATTGCTACCTTGAGGGTATCCCTGAGGCAGTAAATTACTACCTTGAGGTTTCCCCCCAGGCATTAAATTGCTACCTTGAGTGTCAGGGTTAGGAATATTTCCAGACATCATGTAGACTTGTTCCGTGTTCAAATTTTTGGTATGAGATTCATTGGGACCAAGTGATTCTACTAGTTTTTCGGGAGAGGAAGATGCTCCTGAGAAAGTACTAGAAAGGGACTGGTATCCTAGAGGAACAAACGGATCACCATAAAAATAAGTTTTTGGCAATGTAGAAAAAATGTATGACTCACCAAACATATTTAATGAAGGTCTGTAATTACCTCTTGGTATGGCCTAGAAAGGAATATGAGGTGGCGAATAGTTGAGACCAGAATTTTGTAGAAAGTTGGTTAACTAAGAATACCAAGGATCTTGTTTGAAAGGGCTATAGTAAATTGATTCACATGGCCTAAGATCTAAATATTCTTGATGTGAAGGAAGAAGAACTTCTCCTTCTGTGTCAGTAATCCCTTCAATGTTAATGAGGCTAGGAGGAAGGTTCTCAGTGATGCGAAACTTCACTTGACATGAATGAGGAAAACCAGGGATTGGGGTTATGAACTCTGAAGTAGGCTCAGATGTAGCAAGTTTAGTTTTTAGTTCAGAAATTTCAGGCTCAATAGTTGATATTTCACTATTTGTGGAAGAAAGTTCAACTAGTTCATAAATTGTTAGTTTTCTTTGAGAAATTTTTGTTGTTTGAGGTTGATCTACTTCGTAATCAGGATGTATTATTACTAATGTTTCCTCTTGTTCAGTTTATCTGGTCCCTGATGGTTGTCCTTTTTATGATTTAAGCTTTTCTAACTGGCTTGGTGTGTACTCAGGGGGTTTCCCCTACATTCTATGGGATTGTCTCGGTAATTCAGCCATGATTAAATGCTTAACATACGAAATCAAAGAAAAATTTGAACAAAATAGTCCTGAAGTGGCTAAGGAAAAAATCAAATGGAACACACGCCTACAAAATCTAAGAAAGAATCCACACACAAAAAGTATGTTTCCAAACTAAAAACACTAGTTGGTGATGAAATCCAACGTCATAGAATTCTAATGTGGAAAACTGGCAGTTGGAACAGTTACCTCGACAAACTGCTTAATGAAACAATCTGGTGCAGTTCTTTCCACTTATTCCATCTCGAATTGAAGAGTACCCTCCGAAAATTTCAAGTGATTCTAGCCAACGTCTGTTCTAGGTACAGTGGAACCTTCCCTCCACCGTCACCTTGGGAAAAATCCAGAAGATTATGGTCACTAAGGTCACCAACAGGAACAAATGTACCTGGGGGAATAGTATACGATCTGATATTCACGCAAGGGAAGAGTAACAAGCTCAATCCCCTTGAAGGCTCCTTGCTATGGTTAATCCAAGGTTTGCCAACAAGTGACCCCAAGCTCCTCGACAATGGTCAATCTGAGGTTTACCATTTTTAGTACGTACACATATGCTATCTTTCCCAATGAGATAGGTATGGTTACCTCACTGGTTCCAACAGGATCTTGTGCTTGACTATTTTAAGAAGAGCTTCCTAGAGAAAAAATGCTACAATTGTATTTTCCTACCGTAAGATACTACTTGTTTGTTTAAACTATCTTTGAATGTTAATTACAACCTGTTCCAAAACAGTATCCTAAGCTATGTTGATGAAATGAGCCCTAGAAAATGTAAAATATCAAGATTGATATTATTAAAGCGTTGTTTTTAATTTGGCTGTTGCTTAAGACAAAAGGTATGGAGTTGAAACTTCAATGATGTTTGTGACTCGACTCAAAAATATGCTAAATGCATCTAAATGAGAAGTGAAACTCTTTTCTTTTTAATTAATCTTATTTAGGGGAAAGATTGAGAGATTTAACAACTTTCAAAACACCAATCCTTTCTGTTAGTGTCCCGTGATTTGGCAGATTGGAAAGCCAAATGACAGGGTAACATCAGAGCAAGCTTTGGAGCCCTAGGACCTAGCCTTCCTGGACTCAGAGAGGGCTCTCTCTATTATGCAAAGGATGTGAAATTGTTTGCTTCTGTATATTAGATTTTAGGCTAGTTGTTAAGTATTTTTTGGTTTGTTTTAGGTTTTTTGAGGGGGAACTGATCAAAGGATAAATAGATAAAAAAAAAATCAGATCAACTCGGCTATGGGGTTGAAAAGGTCGAGATTGTCTCAAATGGTGGACAAGGTATTACTGCAGAGCCGATTTGGTTGAGATAAATGGATTATTTGGGTGAAAATGAAATGAGATGGACACTAATTTTGTGAGAGACAAAGAGGTTTGAAGCATAAATAGTTAAACATCAAGAATTCATGTGGTAGGGCTAACCATTAATCATAATAAATGAAACTCAAACTGATAGATACATAAAATAAACAATCAGGTGATGCATAGAAGTATAAGAGCCTCTAACTATGGGAAAATAACCTTCTGAATTTTGGGAAAACAAATAAGACAAACAAAAAACTCAATATATGAAGAGGGAACTCCTAAACATCATATTTTGAGCTATTGGGAACTTTGAAATAAGATTGCAAGGCATGGACAAAGGGCAAGATCGAAATAAGACCTCTTTGACTTAACTAAGACAGCCAATAATTCAGAGAGAGGTTTCAGAAATGGAATTTTGATTAGCTATGAGTAAGCATGGAATACCGTGAATCATACTAGACTGCATACATAATGACCATTAATGAAACTAATAACAAGTTCTTAGGGTACCAAAGAACAATTAAAAATTCTTTGACATAACCAAGAAAGATGAAAACATAGAAGCTGTAATGAATCAGGAAACTTGAGGTGCCTCCATGGGCATATACCAAATCTATTCTTTACTGACCTACAGCAAGCAAGAAGCATCAAAACATGTATGATAAACTAAGGAAACATAACAGATAAGGAACACAATACCATTCACCAAGCCATGGAATCCTACAAACAATCCTCCTCCACCATCCAAGACAAGCAAGAGAATATCCACTTCATGAGACAAAGTGTTTCTTCAAAGCTTGTAATGCTATGTATTGCTCTATAACATCAATTTTAGCCTCTGGTTACAATGAATTCTCTTTGATTATATAGGCCAAAGAGAAATAAACCCTCCTAGAGCATCTAGAAGGCCATTGGCCTAATACAAATCTCTGATTTTGTCCTTGAGGCTTTGCAAAGCCCAAAGCACAAAATATCTTCAAAAATATCTATTTAAGCTAATAATAGAAACAAAATTGAATTTTAATCTCTGAAATGGAGTTAAAAATAGCTAAATGCACATTTGGATGTTCATATTCAGAAAACTACTTTTTTAGCCAAAATGCTACAGGAGCGTAGCAGCAGAAAGAAGCTTGTTTTGTAGATAACGTTTGAGGGACTTCCCGATGTCGAAACGAGGCCCGTGATAGCTCGTTGGAAAGCCCTAGATGTATACTTTCTTAAAATACTTTATATTTCTCAAAAATATCCTTGGAAGTCTATAAAAACGTGGACTGAGTGAAAAAACTTAGGAGGGCCTCATTTGCTGATATGTGAGGCAGAAAGGTGAATTTTGACTGCTTTTTGCCTCTTTGGGGGACCAAAACACATTCTTTGGATCTGAAAATTTGTGAGTAGATGCCCCCAAATTTAATACATCTAAAAACATTACTTTCATGAGCTAAGGGTGCTCCTAGAAAAAATGGCAGTGCCTAGAAAAATGTGCAATTAGGGCCAAAAAACACAAAAAACAAGATCATGTCAAAATTTGCTCAATTTTGGCGAGAAAACCCCTTATGGGTTCTTAGAAGCATGCAAGGAAGCTGAAGCCATGATTTCAAGCCTAGATATGTCTATTTCCCCTTTTCTCACTGGGTGCCTCCTTTGGGAAGTTTTGAGCCTTTCTTGAGCAACTTTGAGTTTTCTTCAAGAAAATTGATTCAATTTCTCGTTGTTACACCATTTTTGGTCATCTAACCTTTCATCATTGTATGGACCTGGTGCACCATGTAAGACCAATATAAGTTCTCAAGTAAACTGCTTTACTTATATAATTAGAAATCTCCTAAAGGAACACCATCAAACTGATACCTAATTATTGTTAGTCTTTACTCATGTTTAACCCAAAAACAAAGAAATTAATGAGATAAACTCATAGTTATCTTATTATTTTCTAGGAATAATTATTTAATAATATTCCTTGTTAAATATGACCAAATCAACCACCATTAATCAAATAAATCATTATTTATTTGATTATATCCCAAACACTTCCTTAAAAAGATAAATAAATCATTTATTTATTTATTTTTCACTAATCAAGGGATTTGACCCAAGTCAAACACCCTTTCCCTCCAACAAAAAATAATAAAATATTCCATAAAGGTGGATCTAGATTTGGTTAACATTATTTTAATCATGCACCAAGTTCTAGAATGACCCAATATTTTGTTATAAATAGGAGGGTTCTTCCCCATCATTCCTCACCTTTTGTTGCCTACTAGATCACTCAGATCTATACACTCGTCCTTACTTTTCCGCTAACAGCTGTTCCCATTGAGTCCTACCTTCATTGCCTACATCTGCGAGAAAGCTAGATCCTAAGGCTTGTGCAGTAGACTACGTAAACCCATCACATTGAGGAGATCTGGATACACCTTCTTGTTTCCTCCCAGGTGCCCTGTAATATAAAATTCATTCAAAAATCGTGTTCTTGTCTTGTCTGTTGGATGCATGGAGCAAACTCTTTACTTTACTGCTTAATATCTTTCCATTTATAGATCTGTTTGTTGCAGCACTTTAACTACTAACTGCAGATCTGAAGATGTTTTGCAGCCATTATTGTTGTTAGGGCTATTAGTTATGCGTAGCTAAAGTGGTTCTTTTTCGTACGCTTCGACAAAGAATTCATACTAAATACTTCAGTGGTGTGCCCGATCATCTTCCTTTGTAGACCCAAGTATTTGTTTTCTCTATCTAATTTATCCTCCAAATTCTTGTTCACTCTTTCAGGCCATGATTCTTTCTCATTTTCTATCTCTTGGGCAAGCAATTGTGTGAGAGGATATGATCAAACAAGGGTAGCTTCTTATTCCTTCTGCTTCTCCAAAGCTTTCCTAAGACCCATAGTCTTAGGCATTTTTCTTACTGGCTGCTCTTCCTCCTCAATATCATAAAATTTTCCCATATACTCTTCAATATTGACTTTTGCTTCGTATGCTTCCCTTTGGTATTTGAATGATCGGGCCTCATAAATTTCCATTTTCCCACTCATTTGTTTATTTTTCATTTGTAGAAAATGTATGAGGTCCTTTGACCTTTCTAGATCAGTTTCTAAGTCATGGATTTGGGCTTCTCTATTTTGCAAAAGTGACTCAATAATTCTAGCTTCATCATCTCCAGCATCACTGTTTATTTGTATGATGTCAAACTCTCTTTCTTTTTCATGACTACTCTCCTGTTGTTCAACTTTTTCTTTGCCCTTGCTTTGGATAGACTTATTTTCTCTTTTTCTCTTTGGAAATTCAACAATACTCTTCTTACGTAGTTTTCCTCTGCTCCTTAGTGCCCTAGTGACATTACTAGTCACTGCTAGAGTGATTTTCTTCTTTGCATATTTGGTGTTTTTAGCCTTTGGTGCTTTTAGAGAATGAATCATGGCCCCTTGCCTAGGAGAGGAAGCAAGCACATGTTCTTGGCAATGTTGAGGAGAAGAGAGAGGAGGTTTTATCTCTAGCACTTGTTCAACTTGATCCTTTACACTGCTGCCTCCATCATCACTTGCTTTCCTACCCTGTTGACATTTTTCCTCACTGTCTTGAGTTTGTTTAGGGCTGCCAGCTTCATCATACTTTTCTGTTGCTTGACTATATTCACTATCTATCCTTGGACTGCCTTGTTTACCCTCTTCACTATCTTGAATTTGTTGCGGGATTCCCTCATTATGACTATCTTCTTTTTCATTTTGCATGCTGCCATCATCTTCACTGTTTTCCTTAGACTCTGTGTGTGGGCTGCCACCATGGTCACTACTTTGATGGGAGGTGCTTTACTCACTGTCCCTTTGACTGGTTTCATGACTTTGTTGAGGATTTTGTTGTTCCTCATCACTGCTTTGAAAATCTTCCCTTTTCTCTTCATCATCACTACCATGCTTCTCCTCAGTTTGCTTTTCATCCTCACTAGCTATGGGTGGATAGTCCCCATGTTCATTTTCACTGTTTTGCTTAGGGCTACTTTGTCCTTCATCCTCACTACTTTGATGAGTGCCACTGAATTCTTTATCCTTTGGTGAGCATTCTTCACCATCACTAGTATAGTCGTGGTCAATGTTCTGTGGTTTGTCACTTGGTTCATGCTCACTACTTTGCTTAGTGTCCCTATGTTGCTCATCATCCCTAACTTCATACCTGCTTTCATAGGACTGCTCTTTTTCACTATCAATCATAGGAGATTCTTGATTTTGAGGAGTACTTTGACTCGATGAAGCAGAGACATAGTGAGTGGAGGGTGAGTAGGATATATGAGATGGGCCATGAGATGAAGAGGCAGTATAAAAATCTGGATGAGAAATGAAAGTCTCCCAAGACACTCCTTTCTTTTCAAGCTGGTGAAGGGTGATGATTTTGATGAGAGAATGATGGACAAGACTAGCTTTTTGCTGAGCAAGAGGTCTCTTTTGGACAAGGAAGGACATCTTGTCTATGCTTTTGCAAAGGAAGAAAGGGAGATTCAACAACTGAGTTCTTGTGAAATGCATGATGATCCTAATCTGATATGAATAAATTCGAGAATATCTCCCTTCACATGTGAAATACTTCATGGTGACTCTCATGAGGGGGGCATAGCTGCTCAATAAGTGAGAAAAAGGAAATATAGCTTGGAAAGAATCCTAATGGTCTGGTTTTAGGAAGGGCTTGTAGTGGTATAGGTCCAAGTAGGCTTGTTTGAACCATTTCTCACTGAGATAGGTAATCTTGGTCACCCTAGACACTAACCTAGGAGTGAAAACAAAATCAAGGCCCGCTAGGTGAACATGTTTTCCTTGCAGCCTCATGGAAAACAATTGTGTCAAGGGAGGGTGATTGGTGACCTCATGGAATTTTTGGCAAAAATCAAGGTAGCCTACCTCATGGAAGTTAAAAAGAATTGTAGGGTAGCCATTTATTTCCTGAGTTGTAATAGGCTCAAACCTTTTGTAAAATCCACCCTTGCTGACTTTCTTTCGAGGCATAGTTTTGTTTAGGCTTTCCTTCACTCTATTATCAAAACAGGCTTTCAAAATGAAATAAAAATAGAACTCCTCTTTAAGCATTGTTTTTCTTTTTTTTTTAAATTATGTTTGGCTTCTTAATCAAAACAGGCCTTTCAACTTATAATAATCCCTTTCTCAAAAACTGGGTTTTGCTTCTTACTCGACAATAGGCCTTTTGCAACCAGACAAAAAGCCCTTTCTCCTCAATCACTGTCTTGTGGTCTCTTTGTAAACATGGTATTTTTAAGAATAAACTGTGTTTTTCCTCTTTGAAATCATTGCTTTTTCTTCCTTAATTTTGACTTTCCAAGTTCTCAAAGATCCAAAAAACTAAGGTGTAAAGAGATGAAAAATACCTTTGAAACCCCTTGTTGTGCTTGAAAAATCCAGATTTTGAACAAAAACTGGTTTTTTCTACCCTTGGAGACCTTTGGAGAGGTTCTACAATCCTATGCATAGGCGCGTAGCACCTGCACGCCGCTATGGTGTTGCTGGATCAGGCGCTGGGCGCCTTCTGAATGCCGGGCGGGGCCGGCTGGGTGACACACACAGGCGCGTCACACGTCACTACAGGCGCGCCATGTCATGTGTAAAATGCTTTGGAGAGACACTACAGGCGCGTCGCGTTATAAAATTTTTGCCAACTGCTTGCCCAGGCTTTGAAAAAAACATTTTTATTTTGTCCGTTTGCACAATAGAAAATGAACTTCTTCTTTGAGAGCTTTTATAGCTCTTCTTTTAAAATACTTTGAAAACCTTTTCTCTCCTTTTGGTGATTTCTAATTTTTTTGCCTTTGCCTTTCTATTGAAACAAAATGACTTTGTCCTTTTGAAACAGTTTGTCTTTGAAAATGCCGTTTGACATGAAAGGGCCTTTTAGAAACACCATCTGGGTGCTTTGTGTATACCTTAGGCTTCAACCTCTTACAGTTTTTTAAGGACCTGTCTCTGTTTTGTAAATGAGGAATTTTTTTAAACAAACTAGCTATGTAACTTCTCTTCTTTATCATTTTCAAAATTTCCCTTTAAACATAAAATTTCCCAACATTTTTTATCAATTGAATAAGTTTCGCCTCAACATTTTACCCTTGTAATTTTCATCTGATGGAGGTACTAAGCACAAAACTGCTTGTTTCTCTATTGCTTTTTAAATAGACCATTTAGGGGTATTTATGTGATATTTTCCATTTTTCATTCTTGAATATCCTCAAACAACTGTGTGCCCTCTGCTTATTACTGAAGGAGGCACTTTCAACATACTCTTCCGGGCGCTTGTCCTATACTCCATGTTTCAACCCTTTTTAAAACTCTGTCTATTTATTTGAAAGAGGTTGTTTTCAACATTTGAAACTTTCTCTCATCATTTGATGGAAGGCATCTTAAATTGAAAACTCCTTGTTATCCTTGTTTACCCTTTTGAAAATTAACTCCTGGTGCTTTCCCTTTACTCATCATTTCAAGGGAGTACTTTGATAAACTATAATGGGCCTGTCTAAATGAGAGATGCCTCTTTTACATAAATCACCTGTGTGAATTTCTCTTTCTATCAGTTGCATAAGTCACTTTTAGACAAAGTTTTTTCTACCTCCTTTAACAATTAGATGAGGTTTCTTTAATCAAAATTCTAGCCTTGTTTTGTCAGTGAATGCACTCTTTCAAACACACTATTTCTCGACCCTGCCCATTGCTGACAACTTTCCTCAAACACAGTGTTAATACTTGGAGACTTGACCCTCTACTTATTTGAAGGAGGTCCTCTTAAACATAGAAACTTCATCCATCTCAACCATGTGCCTTGTTGTGTAATATACGTCTTTTCTTTGTACCATATCACTGTGAAGTTTTTCTTTAGGAAGTAAACAATGCAATTTGTACATGGGGAGCGCTCACTGCTAGACATCTTTGAAACAACTCTTTCCCTTGACTGTGTTTTCAGGGGTAGTGAAATTGTTTGTGACTGAATTTCAAATTTTAGTTCATGATAAGGTATAAGAAGCAGCTGTCCTTCTTATATTCTCATCCTGGTGCCTGATTTGCTTTAAAGCTCTTTTTTCCAGAAGACTATCACTATTGGCGGTGTAAGGCTGATTTGTAGGGCTGGCCACAATCTGCACTTTATCTAACTTTCATAGTAAACTGATACAGCATGAAACTTTCTCCTGAGGTGCTCTTTTTTTTTCATACTTTTCTTAGTGTCATCAATCAGTACATCCCTACAGAGATGTAAAAATAGATGCTTTTGAAGTTTGGAGGGCTTCTTTGATGTTTCATGGGGATCATGCCTGATCTAATCATATTTCTTCAAATATGGAAACTCCTTCTCTTTTCCTGATTTGAAAATACTTGAGCCTTGCTAGAAACAAAGAAAAGTGACCTCTTTAATGGTGCATGACCTAGGGATAGACAAGGGTTTTTTTTTGGAAAATAACAAGACATAATGGCTGACTGATATTGAAGATAGGGTTTTTGGCTTAAAGTAGTCTCGCCAAGGAGTTTTCCTTAAAACACCACCACCTAGACCTACAGACTTAGTCACAGCTCTTGAATGCCTTCTTAGGCAAAATAGGTACATTGCTACGATGATGATTGCTTGGATGAGGGAGGCAACTTCTTGCTAAATGTTGGATATGGGCAGCTGCTGGAAAACAAGGGATTTTGATGGTAGAGAGACAAACTTATGACAACTACAGACAGGGAAGCTTTTCTGAATTGTGATAGGTAGGGAAAATGAAGACTATTCTCATCATAGGCCGAAAGAGGAGGGGTAGGAAGACAAAAAATTGTTTGAGATGTTTTCTAGATGACAAATTGACAGATTGAGATTAGCTTCTAGAAAACTCAGCCAAGGACTCTAGTTATCAAAACATGCAAAAATACTAATGATTAACAGTGGCTCCATTTGGGGAGGGAAACTCCTTTTTAGGAGGTGTCCAGAATTGCAGATCTCTGGCTTGTGAAGACCAATGCCTTATCCATTGGCACAAATTTCTCTCTTTCTTGATGCTATTTCTGAAAATTTACAGCATGATTAGCATCAAAGTCTTCTCTACCTATCCAGCTATAGTTCCTAACATTTTTTCTTCTTTGGTGCACTTGGACTAGCAACCATTTGACATGATATTTTTGAAAAAAGGAAAACTATCTAATTCTACACTTATATCTTCCGGGAGTTTAGATTAAACCGATGAACTCCTTTGATTCTCTACCTATGCTAGATCAACTGTCAAGATTAAGCTGTTTGACATGATTTCATTCACTAAACTAAAACATGAAATTGAAAAATGACCAAATCAGGATTAGATGGTCTAATTTGTCATGTGTTGGTGGCATAAAAGACAAGCTACACACAAATATTATTTTCGCACAAAATGAGATTTAGAAAAATTAGGGCTAGGATACATAGTTTGTTTTTCATACATGTTTTCCTCTTTGGTTCTGTTTTGAGCGTGTGGAACCATCATATTTTCCTAATCTACTTTCTTTGACAAGTCAAGCTTACATATTTTTGACTATCACTTCTTTCACTGACTTATCAGCAATCAATTTAAAACATGTTCAATTATGATTAGGCTAGATAACTGAACAAGATATCTTTTGAGCACTAGTAGTGGCATTTAGACTTGCGCACTTTTCAAACATGACTATTTTTGGGTATGGGGTGTTACCGCCGTTTTTAGAAACTCAGCTCTTTTTTCTACTTTTCCTATTGTTTTTGTATTTTATTTCTTTACTTTTTCTTCAAACAATCTAGGACTAAAAAGATGTCACAAGGCTTAGGCTTATTTTTCACACCTATCTATCTACCTTAATCTAACCTATACATGATAGATATTTATTTGGTGAACTCTCTTTTCCAATGTAACCAATCAAGTAGATGATTTATATGGGGGATCTTGGTTCAGCTCTTTCATGATGCCGAAGAAATCAAAAGGCCACTTCGCTTCACTTGTTTTCGACAATAGTGCTTAAAAATTTTCTGTATACTTTGCAACAAACGTTCATGGTAGAACACACCTCCTTCAGATTTCTCAAGGAAAACAACAAATGGATCTTGGAATAATACCCGATCTAGAGGATTTGATATATAAGCTTCATTCATGACTACTCTTTTCTTCCACTTTGGCTATTTTTGGGACTCTTGGGAAAGAAACTCTTTCCCTTGCTCATGATCACTTGAATCGTCGTACTCATCATATATTGCAAAGGTAGTTTTCTTGCCAAGCCGATGTGTTCTAATTAAATGGATTGAAATATGTGTGAAGGTCACTCAGCGGTTGATGAGTAGGGATACTATTTGGCAACAAATCTTCCGAGAAATAAGAGCTAAAGAACTTTCTTGTGATCATCAATTTTCAAGCCTTCATTTGCTTTAAAGTTTACCGAGCTTTCCTCATCACCGTCATAGCCGCTATGTATTGGTTGGTTACCTTCCTCAAGTTGATGAAACCGAGCTTCCTCCCAAAATAAAGTGCTTCAGTACTTTGCAAAGTTAGCTTCTATCCGGAAATCATCATCATTATCAACATACTGATCAACCAACCATACATATTGGACTATCAGATTGTTTCTCTTCAAATTGATTTACAAATCTATTTTTGGCTTATGGTATGCAAGATTAAAGATAGGAGAATGATTAGAAAAGTTTTGGTCATATGAAGTTTTAGAGGCCGTTTGCATGTTTATGAGTTGATCTATCTCCTCTTCATTAAAAAGGGAGGCATTTTTATCTCTTTGAATATAACTATAATAAAGAGTGATGAATGTCTTTTCGGGCCTCACCTACGAGAGATGATGAATCATCACTTGTGCCTTTAGAGAGATCCTCGGGTTCTCTTTCATTTATTGATTGGTTTCCTCCTCAACCAACTTTTCTTGGTGTTTGGGATAATAAGCATGGGATTCATGAGTTTCTATAGATTCTTAGGAGGCCAATTTGCTTGTATGAATTGAAATGACTCAAAGCATAAAGGTAGAGATCCTATAGGTTTTGATTTTTCTTCTATTTCAGATTTGATTTCATCCTCAACCAACTCTTCTTGATGTTCTAGGCAATAAGCATGGGATTCATGAGTCGTCGATAGATTCTTAGGGAGGCCAATTTGCTTCGTATGATCCGAAATGACTTAAAGCATAAAGGTAGAGATCCTACAAGCTTTGTTTTTCTTCCATTTTAGATTCGTGATTTCAAGATGGCCGATAGATTCTTTAGAGCATTCCTCTATGTTTTTATTTGCAACTTGCTTATTAGGCAGTTTGTTTGTTACCCTTGTCTTGTAATGGTTGAGTGTGTCTTCCGAGGAAAAGTGTAGGTTGGTTTGAATAAGGCGTTGTTAACCTTAACTTTGTGTCGTTCTCTTTTTACTATCAAGTAGATGCATCAATTTGCCGGATATATCTATCAATTTTTCCATTGTTCTTCTAAAGAGATTAGTATCTCTTGATTTGCTTTGTCTTTCTCTATTATTAGTCACGCACTCCCTATTTAGTATGTTGACTTCCACATCAACTCGCTATCCTTAAATTTCTTCTAGGGTCAAAGGATCTCTTTCTCTATCCGTAACACCATCTCTGGTCAAAATAACTTGGGTAGTGCAAGAGAGCCCATTCGAGGGGTGGCTTCTATGTTAGCAAAAGTATCAGATGGTATACTTTATTGAAACTGGCCGAAAAGTCTTGTATTGTTCTCGGTTGTCTTTTTAAATGATTGTATTCCTCTATGATGAGAACTTTATTACCCATGACCACCCACCTATCTAGGAATATTTTGAGGAATCGATGAAAATTGGTAATGCTTGCAAACACTGAAGGTCCTTAAACCAACTCTTAATTTTTCGTAATGATAAGGCCGGAAGGTCCTTAAACCAACTCTTAATTTTTTCCTTGTAATGATAAGGCAAACATTATAATACGCACATCATCTTCTTCTATTTCAAAAAGGTCAAGTAAATTCTCAAGATTTTGATGTGCTCTCTTCAACCTAGACTTCGAGCTTTCTCCATCAAAATCGTACTTATTTTGAATATTTGTAGGAGGGCTTGGAAGATGGGAGGTAAAATCAGAGGCTTGTATCTTTCTAAGACCTTTGTGGATATAGGTAGTGTAAAAAGTGATTTATGAATCGTTTTAGGTTTCAGCCAGAGTGGAAAGCAAGAGAGGCTATGTTTCACTAGGTTTTCCATAGGTGAACTGCAAGCATGTGTATAAGTCTCGCTTCTCATGGTTTGAAATTCTGAGGCTTAGGATTTTCGAGGTTTGAGATCTTTCCAATGATCAATGTAGATCTCATCGCTGGGTGGCCTTCGACGTTCAAAGTAGGATAAAACATAGTTATAGATAAAGACAATAATTTCTTGAATCAACTAAGGTTTCGAGTGCTTTTTTCTTTTCTAGGATGACTGTCATGTTTCGTGTTCTTTCCTCCAAAGGAGTCTTTAGTCTATTGAGAGTTGTGGAGTCGCTGTGTGGATGTTTTTGTTGTTTTTAGAGATGTGTGTTTATGGTCTATCACCAATAACCGATAAAACCAATCTACGGATGTTTTTGGGGTTTTCTTCGAAATTCCTATATGCAAATTCTCTAAGCTTTGTAAGAGTGTTCTATAGCCGAATCATCATTTCCATAAGATGGTGAAAGAGCTAGTTTCTACTCTTCCGAAAACACTTAATTTTTCTAAGTTTGACTGAGATCTTGAGAGGTCCTATGGGATGTTTTGACTCAAGGTCCACCATGATTGCCATTAAGCGTGAGCGGTGGGGTGAGTCAATGAGATAGTCTTCTTAAGGGATGCCGAAATGTTTAGGGGAGTTCTAAATTTTTTTTATTACTCAAAACGGTCCCACCGTGATCACCATTATTTTAGTGTCTCGTGATTTGGCAAACATTGGCAAGCCAAATGACAAGTAACACTAAACCAACTTTGGAGCCCTAGGACCTAGCCTTCCCGGACTCGCAGAGGGCTCTCATATTATGCAAAAGATGTAAACTTGTTTGATTTTTATGTGTTTGATTTTAGGCTAGTTGTTAAGTATGTTTTGGTTTGTTTTAGGTTTTTTGAGGGAGAACTCATCAAAGGATAACTAGGATCAAAATTTTTTCGCATCAACTGGGTTGCTATGGGGTCGATAAGGTCGAGACCGCCTTCAAAGAGTGGACAAGGTATATTGCAGTACGATTAGTCGAGATAAATGGATTCTTTGGTGTAAGTGAAATGAGCGGACAATAGGTTTGTGAGAGACAAGGAGGTTTAAGCATAAATAGTTTTACAACAAAATTCATGTGGTAGGGCTGTCCATTAATCACTATGAATAAACTCAAACTAATAGATGCATAAAATAAACATTCAAAGTATACATAGAAGTATAAGACTCTAAATTCGAGAAAATCACCTTCATATTTTTGAGAAACAAATAAGATAGAAAAACAATTCAACTCTTATGAAGAGGGAACTCATAAACATCATATTTTGAGTTATCGGGAACTTTGAAATAATATTGTAGAGCAAGGGAAACTTTGGTTTAACTAGGACAATCAAATATTTAGAGAAAAGTTTCAAGGATTCGGTTTTGGTTAGCTATGAGTAAAGGTGACATACCATGAGTCATACTAGATAGCATACATAATAACCATTAATGAAATTGATAACAAGTTCTTAGGGGTATCAAAGAACAGCTTAAGAATTCTTTGACATAACCAAGAAAGAAGAAAAAACATGTACGCCGTAATGAATCAGAAACTTGAGGTGCCTCCATGGGCATGTCTCAAATCTTATTCTTTACTCGAATTCGCAACAAGCAAGCATGAAAACATGTATGATAAACTAAGAAAACAAAACATATAAGGAACACAATACCATTCACCAAGCCATGGAATCCAACAAACAATCCTCTTCCACCATCCAAGACAAACAAGAAATCATCCACATCATGAGACAAAGTTTCAAAGCTTGTAATATCATGTATTTGCTCTATATCATCAATTTAAGCTCAAGTTACAATGAATTCTCTTTGGATTATATAGGCCAAAGAGAAGGAAACTCTCCTAGAGCAACTAGTAAGACCATTTGCCTAATACAAATATTCGATTTTGTCCTTGAGGCTTTACAAAGCCCACAGTACAAAATATCTTCAAAAATATCTTAAAAATGCTAAAAAAGGAAATAAAATTGACTTTACATGATCGATTAGCAAAGGCTTAACGCTCATTTGGATGAGCATCTTTAGAAATCAAGCTTTTTTGCCAAAATGCTATAGAGCGTATAAGCAGAAAATTTCCTATCTTGCAGAGGACTTTGAGGGACTTCCTGATGTCAAAAAGGCCCGTGATGGCTCATTGGAAAGCCCTAGATGTCTACTTTCTCCGGAACTACTTGATTTTTCCCAAACTGATGCTAAAAATTCTGTCAAAAATTGAACTGAGTGAAAAAAAACCGCAACAGTAGCGCTTGCTGATATGTGAGGCGTAGTGCCAAAATGACTTTTTTTGCCTCTTCGGGGAACCAAAACACCTCCTTTCGATCTGGAAATTCTGTGAGTAGCTGCCCCAAAAAATTAACTCATCCAAAAATGAATTTCATGAGTCAGGATGCTCCTAGCACTCATGGCAACGCCTAGAAAAATGTGCAAGGGGCCAAAAACAAAAAACAAGATCATGTCAAAATTTGCTCAATTTTGGTGAGGAAGCCTTATGGGTTCCTAGAGGCATGCAAGGAAGCTGAGGCCAAGATTTTAAACCTAGATATGCCTTTCCACTTTTCTACCGGTGCCTTTGGACAAATCTTGAGTCTTTTGAGTAAGCTTGAGTTTTCTTCACGGGAAAATTGATTCAATTTCTTATAGTGCCCGGTCATCTTCCTTTGCAAACTCAAGTATTTGTTTGCTTTCTCTAATTTATCTTCCAAATTCTTGTTGGCTCTTTCAAGCCATGATTTTTTATCATTTTCTATTTCTTGGGTAAGCAATTGTGTGAGAGGTGATAAGATCGAAATGTTGCCTTTTCTTCCTTCTTTTCTCCAAAGCCTTCCTAAGACCCATAGTCTTAGGCCTTTTTCATCAAGCTGCTCTTCTTCTTCAATATCATCAAATTTTCCCATATACTCTTCAAGCTTGACTTGTGCTTTGTAGGCTTCCCTTTGGTATTTGAAAGCCTAGGCCTCATAAATTTCCATTCTAATTCACTCATTTGTTTGTTTTGCATTTGTAGAACATGTATGAGGTCCTTTGAACTTTCTAGATCAGCTTCTTCTAAGTCATGAATTTGCTTCTATTTTGCAAAAGAGCCTTAAGAATTCTAGCTTCATCATCCCCAAAGATCACCGCTTCATCCGTATGATGTCAAACTCCCTTTCCTTTTCATGACTACTCTCTGCTATTCCTCTTTTTCTACCCTTGCCTTGGGTAGACTTCTGGGTCCTTTTCCTCTTTGGAAATTCGACAATACTCTTCTTAGGTAGTTTGCCTCTACTTCTTAGCGCTCTTGTGGCATTACTAGCTTCCACGCTCGGAGTGATCTTCTTCTTTGTAGATCTAGTGTTTCTAGGCTTTACCACTTTGGAGGAAGAGTCATGGCCCTGCTTAGTGTTAGCCACCTATGAATTTTTTGACAAGCAAACAAAGGGCTGGTAATGCTTTTGAGCCTTCAAGAAATACATTTCCCTTGAAAACATATCATTCTTGAAGCCCTGTGTCTTTTCCCTTTGAAGAATCCTCACCGCCGTTTCTAGTTAGAAAGCTCTATTTATGAAATAATTTTACTCAAGAAGGCCTCCATTTCCCTCATTTTCATTCCCACTAAGCCTCTATTTCATCACCTTTTTCCTTTTAAATTCCTCTCCCAAAATCCTCATTAACCCTCTAAATCATCCTTCTAACTCCCTTTAAACCTGGCATAAATAACTTTTGTTTGGCTTGAAAAACCCCTTATTCCCTCTAATTAATCCTTCTTTGGGCTTAAAAAAACATTAAATTTAAGCCAAAAAACCCACTTTCCACCATTGTAATAGGCTTTAGCCCTCTTCGGCTAAGCCCCTTAACCACTTCCCCACATGACCCGCGCCGTAACCAAGTGCTAAGGACCTGGGCACTTATCGCAATCGGAGGTTTGTGCGAGCGTGTTCTCGAATCGTTGATCTTTAAAGATCTGATGGTCGCGTTAATCCCGTAGTCCACCATCGCCCCTATCCATTTAACCATCCCATCGACGAAGTCGTTGGACTGCTCGCATTGGACGCGCCGCAATCACACCGTCGCAACCGCCCAATCCCGCGTTTTGGACCTCCGCCGATTGGTGAGTCCCGATTTGATTCGACCGTCCACTCCATAAATCCGACAACAGGGATCAAACCCACCTTTGACTTTCCACCGCTTAACCGCTATCGCATCTTTCCTTTTTTTGTGCCGCCTCCACCACCGTCCGATCTCCCACCCTCCATCCAATGGTCGCGCATGCATATCGTGTTGTTTTGGCATCCGGGAGCTTTAACGCTCCAAAGTTACACGATGAAGGCGGTTTTATTTTGCCATGTGTCCAAGTAGCCGACCTATATCGCGTTTTTGGAGATTTTTTCAAAAATGCTCAAAGCTACGTGGACCCGGTGGTTTTCCTCGTGAAACCACCTTTCCTCCCCGTCGCTCTCGCTACCTCCATAATCAACCTCGTTGGTCCGTTGATCCATATCTACGACCCATGTCGCATTGTACATTTCATTTCATATTCCTTCCATTGGACTTTCACAAGGTTTCATTGGATGATCCTAACCGTTGATCGCCTCCCCGCGATCCAAAGATCCACAATCAAAATCGCCTCCGCCTTCCGGGGTCCCACCATTAAAATCCCGACTTCATTCATTTAACCCATTTCCTTTTTTTTTCTCGCCTGGGCACTAAACTTTGGGTTTTAACACTAAAGTGTTATTTCTCCACCCAAGTTACTATTAACACCCCCATCCGCAATCCCGACCACCGATCGTCCTCTCGTCCATCTAATCGGATGGTCCGCGACCCTTACCATGCCAAACCTACATCCATCTTTTTCGCCCACCATCGTTCGAGCTCTCGCAGCCACCTCCGCCACTTCCCCCGGATCCCATAATAGGTTTATTGCATTTGCAAGTGTGGTTCACAGAGTGATGAATTTGTTCGTTTCCACATCCGCTACCACTGACCGAGAATGCGTAGTGAATTTCACAAAGCAAATAAAAAAGTGTATCATCAAAGAGGATTAAAGATTTTCGAGCTTGTTTTTGAAGATTTAATGTTTTAATCCCGTGTTCAAAGGATTAGACGTAGTTTGAAGATTGAGGCACACGGAAGTAAGTCATATCGTTACATAAGCAACGTCGAACGTATTTTTCGGTATTTATAGCACCTTCGAACAATGTTCTCCATGCCTCCTCGAGCTCTTAAACGCTATACACTCGACGTAAGCTTCTTAAAGACCGGCCATGACCATAATTATGGAAGCATAGAGACTTGTAGACCTTTTCATCCCGCTTACTTATTCCAGAAGGCTACTCGAGTACCAAACAAGCCTAGAAGGACTCCAAAGAACACATCCGAGGTCAAATATCGACCCGACAAAGACTCCTGCACCATACTACATAGTACATACAAGATGCAGGGCCATTGCTGCAGTGGGCAAGAAAATTTCCCCACTCGTCTTAATAAGTCCATTTAATTTACATCTACTCCCGTCGTTATCCATTCTCCTATAAGAACCCCGAAGAAAAATATTGTAAAGGTTGTTGTAGTTAAAGGATTCATTCGATCGTTAGAACAGCGATTGGGGGAGAGAAATAAGGGGCTTGTAATTTAGTAGGCCGGGGAGGAGAAAGTTTGGACCGTATTAGCCATTGAGCTTAGTGTATGTGATCGGTTTTACATCAAATAATCAAGCAATTTCACAGATCCTGCATGTATTACGTGATGTTTCCCGTCTTATTTCATTTTAATCATGTCGTTCATATTTCTCCGATAAGAATTCGTAAATCGTGCTTAGGATATACCCCCGCATGGTACCCTAATGCCCACCGCTCTTCTGATTTTGATGTTTCTTTCGCCGATAGTGAATCTAAGAGCAAATTCATGAAATTTTAAATCATAAAGTAAAGATGTTGGTCTCGGTTTCATGCTTATCGATGTATGAATTTGGGTTTGTTGCTCGATGTTCTTGTTGGGTTTAAGTTGGAAGAATTGGGATACCAGGGATTTAGTGTAAGCCCCCGTCCACTGTCCTTTTTCCAACGTATTGGCCTTTCTAAGATCCCTTGGAGCCGGGTGTCAAAAGCATTGAAGGTTAAAAGCCCTTCTCTCGATCTTAGGCCTAGTTCTCTGTTAAATCTTAAACTGCTTTTTCCCTTGGAGTATGTTGAAGCAAATTCGGAGTTAAATGACCTCTAACCCGATCTTAAGCTACCCTTGTACCTTTCCATTCCACTCCTTAATGTTCCATTCCACCATCTATCTTAAAGATCCTTTAGTATAGATGACTTTCCCTATGGAAAGCCTCGTTAGTCATATGCAAGTAATCCCCTTTCATGACTCCATAACCCAATGGATGGCACATTCCTAACCTATCCTCTTTGTTTTAAACATCCCGCTCGCTTTCTGCTTCCTTCTATCCCATAACCTTCTCGCTAATGATCTCTCACCAACCCAACAACCAACCAAATCATTTAAAACCCCCGTGCTTCATACCTAGCCTAATACCTCATTTTGAGCCTCAAAGATATATCATTCTTTGATTTTATGGATAGATCCCTCTCCGATCCAGGACGGCTAGATCCTAGGATCCCAAAGTGGTTATGATGTTGTCCAAACTTCTTTGGGTCTTGCCAATTTGGCTAAAACATCGGAACCCCAACACCTAGGAAGGGTAGCTAGCACATGCTTTGGAGAATCTTTCTTCATGCTCTATGTTTCCACCGTCTTCCTTGGGTTGCCTGTTCCTTTTGTTTCATGCCACTTCCCTCGAATGCTCTCATCGTTTTGTGTTTGTTTGCCATCATCATTGCTTTCATGAGGATTGTCTTGTTTATCCTTGTTACCGCTTTCTTCATGACCTGCCATGTCTCTCCCCTTTACTATTTTGTCCCTTATTACCCTCATGCTTACCGTTGTGTTGGTCGCCACCATGTTCCTCTTCATGATTGCTATGCTCACTATCATTTTGTTCATTCTCACCATCATTTTTTTCATGCTCACCATCATTTTTAGACTTTTCACTTTTTCCTTCATCATCACTACTTTTCTTCTGTCACTTGCCCTTCCTCATCACCGCTTTGCTTAGAATTTTCCTTTTCACTCTCAATCATAAGGGATTTTTTTCCTTTTAGGAGTAGATTGACTAGAAGAGGGAGATGCATGGTGAGGGTGGTGAGGAGGTGCATGAGATGGGCCATGAGATGAAGAGGCCATAGTAAAATTTGAGTGAGATGAAAATTCCCAAGAAACTCCCTTTTTCTCAAGTTGATGGAGGATGATGATCTTGATAAGGGAATGATGAAACAAACAAGCTCGTTGTTGAGCGAGGGCTTCTTTTGGATAGTAGAGGCTATCTTGTCAATGCTTCTGCAGAGGAAGAAAGGGAGGCGAAAATCCGGGTCCCGGTGAAGTGGATCAATAGTCTACATGTGATATGAATAGATTCTGTGAGTATGTCCCTTCACATGTAAAGTATCTCATGATGACCTTCATGAGAGGCACATAACTCGTTTAATAGATGAGAAAAGGAAGATGGCTCTGCATTCATTTTGGTGCTGTGCTTCTCGTAAAAGGGTTTGTAGTGACCAGTTCAAATAGGCTTCCGTTTGAATCCATTTATCACCAAGATAGGGATCTTGGTGATTTTGATATCGCTAGGACTAAGAATAAAATCAAGGCCTCGCTATGTGAACTTGCCCTCTTTGCAGCCTCAAAGCAAACAAATGTGTCAAAGGAGTGTGATTTTTACTTCTTGACTTTTTGGAAAAAATCAAAGCACCCTACTTGAAATTTAAGAGTACCGAAGGGGATCTATTCACCTCCGAAGTTTTAAAAAGGCTCATACCTATTGTGATATCCACTCGTTGTCCTCTTTGGAGGCATTTTCGCTTTCTCGATACCCTTCAATCGACTTACCAAAACAAGACCTTGAACTATACCGAAAAATAGACCCTTCTTTGAGCAATCGATTTTCTTATTGGCAAACAAGTATTTGTTAAATGAAAACAAATTTATCTAGAAGATCGTGTCTTGAGCAAAGAGGCTCTCTTTACTGATTTATTTGAGGTTTTTGAAGACAAGTCCCCTTTCGTTTTTTTGACACAAAAACTCTTTCCTCAATCACCGCTTTTGAAATCACCGTTTAAGAGGTGAGCAAACTCCCTTATAAACTAATAAAAACTCTTTCCCCCAATCACTATCTTTCTTTCCTAGGGCCGGCAAACATTTTCTTTGATGGAAGACTGGCTTTAGCACACAAGGTTTGGCTTTGCAACTATGATTATCCCCTTACAAACTTTCGATTTCAAACTTCTTCAAATCAAAAATATGACAAGAGATATAAATACCTTCTAAATATGGCCGTGTTTGAAAACATATCCCTTTTTTTGCAAAAACCTCGTAGAAATCAGAGTTTGAAATACCCTCCCGGAAGGTCGCTAAAATTTTGTTTGACAGCTGGCCCGGGCACTAAGCATAGGCGCATCACAAGAAAACACCGGCATGTCACGCCGCTTAGAAAACCGCACCGAGAAAACCTACAGCGTGCCACGCAACATTCAAGGAGCATTGCATCTTTTTGCATCCATTTTTGGAAGCCTTTCGGTGTTGGAATTGGGCCCAAGATCACTGTTGGAAAGCTATGGAAGTGTACTTTCCAAATATGCTTGATTTTTTTCATTTTGGTGTCCATTTGGTTGTTAAAAAATTGACTTTCCCAACACTCGTCAAAAATGGTGAATCCCGGTGCGTAAATGTATAGTGTTGTTTGCAGCCACTTTTGGATGCCTTCCCTAAGGATGGAATCGGGACCCGAGATGGCTTGTTGGAAAGCTATGGAAGGATACTCCAAATCGCTTGATTTTTTTCATTTGGTGTCCATTTGTTTGTTCAAATATCGATCGTCCCAAAACTCGGTAAAAAATGGTGAATCCCGGTGCGTAAATGCATAGTGCCGTTTGCAAGCCACTTTTGGATGCCTTCCCGTTGTTGAAAATGGGCCCGATATCACTAGTTGGAAAGCCATGGAAGTATAATTTCCAAATATGCTTGATGTTTTTCATTTGGTGTCCATTTTGTCGTTCAAAAATTGGATCGTCCTAACACCGGTAAAAAATGGTGAATCTTGGTGCGTAAATTCTCCGTGATACCCGTATTTTACATTTCTCACAAACCATGATACCTCGTGTAGAAACGAAAGGAGTTTTTTCTTATTGAACCTATGATTGACAAAAACCTCTCACTTTTGTCAATTTCATCTCTTTGGTCGAAACTCATTTTGAAACAAAATTGGCCCGGGCGCGACTCATGGCTTGTATTGTCTTTGCTTATTTTGGAAGGAGGAATTTAAATAAAGTGGTGTTATGCCCTCGCTCATATTTTTGAAGGAGGCATTTTGGCTATGTTTTCACCCTCCGCTTAGTTGTGAAGGAGGTCCTCAAAACTATGTTTCTCAATCTCTCTCGCTTTGTTGTGAAGGAGGTCTTATCAATGTGTTTCTAACCCTCTCGCTTTTGAAGGAGGTTCCATCAAACATATAAAGTTTCATCCATCTCAACACCGTACCTGCTTCTGTAATATATGCCTTTGCTTTGCCACACCACTGTGAATATTTTAGAGTAAACAATGTGATTGGCATATGGAAAGTCACTATTAGACACCTTGAACTACCCCCTTTTCCCTTGATCGTGTTTTTAAGGGGCAAATAACTTTTTGTGACAGCCTTTCAAAGCTGCATTTCATGATAAGGTATAAGAGGCACTGGCCCTTCTTATCCTTTCATCCGGTTGTCTAATTGGCTTTGGAGATCTTCTTGTTAAAGACCGTCCTTCTTTTTGAAACAGAGAGGAACTTGTAAGGCTAGGTCATCTTTCGTAGAACTTGAGGCAGCGCTTGCACTTTGAGTTGATCAAAGAGGCCGATGATAAGCATTTTTTAATTTCTTTGTATTCATTGGTCTCTGATGGATGACCATTTTCTTCATGTAGCCTTGGATTTAAAACCATGTACATTAGCTTTCCTTTACTCACTACATTCTTACTTTGCTTCAAGATGGCAAACTACTTCAAAGATGAGAGACCCGTTTGAATTTGTCCTTTTGCTCTCATTTGGCAGACCGATCATCACTCAATTACACCTCAGCAAAGATGTAAAAATAGATGCGCTTTTGAACCTTTGGAGGGATTATTTGGTGTTTCATGGGGATTATGCTCTGATCTAAGCATATTTCTTCGCATGGGGGAAACTCCTTCTCTTTTTCTTGACTTGAAACTTTGTTGAAATTAAAATGAGACAAAGCGACCTCTAGTGGTGTGTGACCTATGGATAGACTAAGGCTTGTTTTGCGAATAGTAAACAATTTATGGTTGACTAGTACGTATTATCATGGTTTTTTGGCTTAGGATAACTTTGTCGTGGTAAATTTCCCAACACCACTATCTAACTTAGAGACAATAGTCACAAATTCCGAATATTTTCTTAGGAAGGATCGTATTGTCATATGAAAAGATGATCGTGGATAGAGGAGCAGACACTTTGTCAAATTTCGGATAGTGAATGGCATGAGAAATAAGGGAAAATTGACAAGCAGAGAAGCAAAGTTATGACAACTATAGATTGTGAGACTTTGTCAAGTGAGATATGACTTGAAAACTCGAAGATTGTTCTCATCATAGAATGATAGGAGGGGTAGGAGGACAAAATTTGTTTGGGGTGTTTTGTAGATGACAAATTGATAGATTGAGATTAGGCTTCTAGAAAACTTAGCTAAGGAATCTAGTCGTCAACAACATGTAAAAAATATCGATGACTAACAATTTAACACTACTACTCCAAAGATTTCTATAGAATTTCCATTTTGTACTTATTTCAACAATCCTTTCAAGGATTGTGTATTGATATTTCAGGGTTGAGACCTTGCTCCCCCAATTGTATTTGAGCCGTATATTGTCATATTTGTGTATCGACACTATTTTTTCGCCAGCTCTCCTTTATAGATCGCGCAATCATAGCCATGGCTTCTTTCATGTAGCAAGAGATTTCTTCATTTTCCATGTACATGTTTCATTGAGGCCGCATTGCCTAGCTTGAAAGATCATTTCCTCAAGATCTTGTACACCTTGTTGCTGCTATAATCTAATGTAATGGTTATGTGGGTCTTCCCAAGATTCTTGGTATTAATGATGTTCACTGATATTTTCCACCATGTTTATGTAGCCGTTTATATCCACATTGGTAATATCTTAAGATATTCTAATAGTGTAGCTATTCCAAATTTGGAATATTACAACCACCAACCGCAAAGAAAATCCATTAATTTTTCAAGAGCCTTTCCACGGCCTTTGCTCGCATCTTCATCGCCGTGATCTCGCGCCAAACATTCCAACGCCTTTCTTATGCAATGTCCATAGCTTCATATGGAAAAGTTCTTGAGCATTTCGCATCCGTTCTACCTCTACCAAAAAATTTCACATGCTCGCATTCTCCAACCACTCTTTTGTATGCAATAGAACCTCGTGTATCTCACTGTGCTTTTCGCACTACTCGAGCCTTGATATTCTCTACCGTGCAACACCGTGAATGTGAATAAATTTTTAGTCTTCAATACTGTTTATATCACTTAACAATTGATGCAACGCTTACGCTCCACTTCCGCCTCCCGCTCCCAGCGTGGTCTCTTCGAGTTCCCTTTCATGGGCTACACCCTTGATCAAGCCCCGATCTCTTTCACAAACATGTGCGCTCCCACATGTTCTCCTATGTAGCTTGCATTTGAGCCCATTCACAGTGCCTTTGTGCCAACCGCACTTGCTCCCGCGTAGCTCTCATCCAAGCCCATGCATTTTCCTCTTATGCACAAGTGCTCATATGCCTCCGCCTACGTTGTCCGATCCATACCATCCTCGCTCATAAGTCTAGGAGTGGAGGACGATGCACCAAGCCCAAGATAGATTTCTCGCCCATCTATGAATCACCTCATTGTGACGGGAATGCTCCATTTTATTCGGCCCGATGTTGCTTTAAATCCAGGAACCGAGGGAAGTTATTTTGTGCATTCTTTTCGAGACCCAACCCACATTCAACTACTAATAGTTTCAATCAATGCTAGCCATAGAGGCCCTTGATATTCTCGACCACGCCACGAAGGCCAAACAAAAATTTTGTATGCTTCTTGGCAACTCGATGAGCTTTGCCTCTGCCCTAAAAAACTTCCCCATCACCATATCCGTCTTCTTGGAATATTTTTCTTCCTCTACAAAGACGACGTCGACTACTACTCTCCGTACGCCCCACCGCAAAGAGATTCCACCTTTCGTCCCTTCCAAGCATGAAGTTACTCTTAACTCGTCCCCGAGACCGTAATCTTTATCAAGTAGGTGATCGCATTTGGAATTTCAATAGCACTAGTCATAAATACAACTTTCCGGAACCGAGTTTCCATGCGATATTGGCCACGAGGTCAACCGAATTCCCGCTTTTTAAATCATCCGGGCCACTACGATCTCCGCGATGCTACGAATTTCAAACATGGATTCAAAGATTGCATATTCCAACATGGATCGCTTTCGCATGCTCAACCGCAACTCGTTTCTCATCTATGAGGATCTAGCCATTTGGTTTGAGATCCATATCTATATCAATACAACAGATCATATCTCCATTCATAGGCCAATAAAACCCTTGGCAAATGGCGTCCCTTCCAATCCAAATATGGCTATGATACCATTTGTTAGAATTTATGGCAGAAATAATAAACAATTTATCGAGAGGTATAAACATAAAAACTAAAGAACAAATCATTAACATAAACACATATGTTTATCCCAGAAACCCCAAATCCAGTGGCAAAACCCAACCAATGAAATTTCATTGAGCATTGGCCAAACTCCCCGCAAATCAAAGCCAAGTAAGCCTTCACCGCCACCTCCGTGCCCTACATTACAATGAAGTCTTCCTCAGCCTTTTATAGGCTCCATTACAGTACCATGGGTCGAAAACATGGGTGCACAACACCATGTGCCCCAAAACCTACTGTCATTTACCCTAGTCAACATTGACTCTATCCCGAGTCAAGTTTACCTAACATTTAGCCCACCTTTTAGCCTACCTTGCTCGTACAATCCCTAGGAAAAATAAATCCCTATTAAATAGGATTTCTAACCTTCCTTGACCGAGAGTCCATCATGGGCATCCCTTTAACCTCCTTGGATCGCGAAAATCCATCATGGGCATCCCTTTAACCTTCGTCTCAATTGGGTCTTCATCGATTTGAAATGCATGCAAACATAATAATAGAAAATCATCAGCTACTTGATAGATCACTACTTGCGAATTAATTATAATTTAATTCACTTAACTTCTCAATTAGCTCATCACCCAGCTATAACTAGTTAACCGATTTTTTTAACTCAATTATTTTGATTTAACTGATTAAAATCACAATACACTAGTGCATTAACTGCAGAATCGGGACCCCCAAAATAATAGAATCACTCTACTAACCTCCGCGTGCTTATTCGAGACCCTCGCCCCCGTGGGCTCCCTAAACTCGCGGTGATCGAAATGACGGGCCCGGGAGGAGAGGAGACGGGGCACGAGTATTTCACTCCACCGCCGGAACATAAATGGCTCCTTTGGTCATCCCTGTGCCTATTGCAAGATGCCCTAGCTTCAACAAACATCCTCGCTTGTTACCAAGACACACGTGAGCCCTTCGCCCTCTCCCGTACATCATAGGTTACTGTGGTCCCCGCCTCGCGTACATGAGACACGGAGCTCAGAGGAGTCAAAGGCTCGAGGAGTAGCATGCCTCGCCGTAGAGGATCTCTGACATAATAACTATGGTAGCAACCGACGACGCATTCATAAAATCCGCACGAGCGCCGACCCCCTCCGAGAGAGATTGACCGCCGTGTGATACTTCACTTCCTCATCCTTTGCCATCCATGGGGTAGTGACGGCGACCCCTTCACGTATTCTGTACCCCGACATCACCAAATACTCAACATTAGGTGACATCATTATCATGGGGGATCTCCTTAATGGTCCTCCCACTTCTTTACTTGCCGAACACATGTGCGGGGGTGTTTGGTCGACTTATGCCGTTGCTAGCCCCGATCTCCTTCTCGCATTACTGATAACCCCTCTATTATCCTTATTCCCCTAGTCAACATGCACTCCTCTCACTCTCTCTCGCACGCATCCCCGCAAGCTCCTCCCTCCCCCTCATCGTGGCCCACCCCCGCACCCTCTTCAAGTTCGAAGAAGGCGATCCTAACATCTTCTTTTATACCCTCAAGCATGTGCTTCCTCCTATAATATAGTTCACCTCCCTCGAGTCCGCCACCGACAAGTTCCACCGCTTTTCATCTACAACTGGGAAGCCACACTCAGCCCTTCCCTTCCTTCACCCGCCCCACCGCACCATCTATACCGTGAGTGTGTCCTATGAATAAATGGTATGACCACGAGTGTAAATCCCCTCGCACCAAGATCTATGGCACACCTCTTCAGCACTTCCCGGCCGTCTTACCCCGCCTACACCGTTCAGCCTACCGCCACCTACTTCGCCACAAAAAGCGTCATATTTTATCTCCCACCAGAGACGCATTTTCTCCCCGATCTTCTTCTCCACTCTCCCAAGACGTCGAACACCGTCCTTTCCAAGCGATCTCCCACCCCCATCGACCTCGATCCCACCTCCATGTTCTCCCACACCACTAAGTCAGAGGATATCCCCGGGTAACCCCCCACCCAGTCGTTTCCCCCCCAACCACCACCTCTCCGATAGAGACATCAAAGAGGTGATATGGGCCTTAAACAACAACAAAGCCATAGACGGCAAAGGCTTCCATGCTGACCTCAAATTTTGGCTTCTTCCTCTAGTCGTTATCCGGCGATCTTTTCAACCATGTCAATCGTGATGGCTTCCCGAGGAGTGGTCACACCATATTATTTGTCCCATCCACAAAGGGTGGCCCACTTCGATCCGAACAACGCGTAATGATCATGGTTGGGCACACCTTCTCCAAGTTGTGGCGGCCATGGCCCTCCACAGGGGGCTATCTAGCTTCTGCTGTGAGTTAAACAACTTAGGGCAAGGGGGGACAAGTCCGGGGTTCAGACCGGGATCATCGTACCACCGACCATATCTTCACTTGCATGATCGAGGAGTGTCCAGGGATTAGTCATCCAAAGTGTACCGCCGCTTGTGGACTTCAGAAGGCCTTCGACTCCGTCCCCGAGGAGGACCTATTTCGCGGTGAGGTTGAGAGGGATTGAGTATTTCTTCGACTTGTTGATTGCCATTATGCGTTTCTAAGAGTCCGTGCTTGGTCAGTTCGCACAAACTTGGAGGATGTCGAGTTCATCCACAACACCATTGGAGTCAAACAGGGGTGCCCGCTCTTACCTCCTTTTCGGGATTTACATCGATGAGTCGAATTTTTCCCTCGAGAGCATATCCAGGAGTCTGATGGGTGCCTTCTTCACTAGATCCCGATCTCCATTCTACTTTTCACAAACATGATATTGTTCTCTTGGCCTCCTCCCGTGTATGGGCCATAGAGACAGCCTTGATGCCCTTGCAACCTTCCGTGACCTTCGACACTCGACGGTGAACCCGGGAAAGGCAAAACCAATGTTATAATCGTCAACGGTGAAGAAGTCCTTTAATTTCCACTTTCTCTTCAAGGGGGAAGAAATTGAAGTCATTAGTGCCTACACCTACTTGGGAGTGTAGTTCCTGTCCCCGCTTTAGCCTTGCCGGCCCCTCCAAACCCCAAGATAAAAAAAGGATACGTCTCTAGCCCTTCTAGAGAGATAGTGCTTCCGCCACCACTTCCTGTGACATGTTTCATCCAAGATGAACATCATGGACACCTCGATCCATGCCACCGTGCTCTATGGATCGGAAGTTTGGGGCCCCTCACTACTCGATTTAGATTGGGCCTTGCTGAGCAAGTCCAGACTCTTCTCCCGCCCTACTTCATCCCAGGCAAGGCATTTACCCCACAAAACATCATCCTAGCGCAGTTTGGGGCTAGGCCCTTCGCCCGGAGGCAATCTTCGGTGGATAGTCTCTTATCTCCATCGATCCATGGCCTGCGTACAAGAGTGAGGGGAGAGACATATACCCATACCTCGGCCTATCGCTTCCTCTGTGAGAACATTGCTCATAACTGCATCGACCTCACCCAAATGTTGGCTCACAGGGATGATAGAGCTCCTCGCCTTATCGATATCCTGATAGATGATATCCCCCCTTTTAGTATTCCATTGAACGCCCGGTGGCACCCTTCTCTTCCAAACGGCAGATCTTAACAAAATAATCGTGGAGAACATCTACAGTAGTATATCCGTACCACATGGGTTAATCCTCCAGCGGTCTACGCTGCAAAATGGCCTTTTTACGCCGAACACTTTTTGGAGATCGAGATGGCCCATCAATTACCCTTTATACCTCTAGCATTAGATGCATGCCCTTAATATTCGCGCCTTTAGAGTTGGGTCGCATAAAGCCGGTGGAAACATACCACCATAGTTACTGATTGATAGAGAGGATCCTCATTACCTTTGCCACCTTGAGGAGGTAGAATCGAGTCACACTTCATCTTCGCATGTCTGGCCTACTATGAGATCCGCGAGAGCGCTTTTAGTGCTTATTCAGAGGCCCCCCGAACTCCGCGCCTTCCTCTGGGAGACCGGGACCTATATGCCCGTCTCCCTACTTCCAGACTTTAGATACCGAGCTCGACTCTACTCTAGCCACTCATCTACTTCGACCACCACACAGAGGGATCATAGACTTATTTAGAGTACTCGCACCGCAGGCACCAAAAGAACCCTCGATCGATCCATAGATCATGAGTCCAGATCAATAATTTTTCTCCGAGTCTCTCATCCCACCGTGACCACCCCCTTCAAAGATTCCGGTAGTCGCACCCCCCCCCCCCCCCCCCCAACTAGGGGACACCCCAATCCCTCCGTAAAAACAACAACTACAATCCGCATCTAGCTCCTCCTCAAGGCAATAGACATTGACAAGTTTCCTTCAAATTTATTCATCGGCTTCGTTGTTAGGGAGAAGGAGTCTTTCCATTCAGAGGCTCATCCTTCTCCTCCAAGACTTCCTCATCGTAGCTCATTTCCGTGGTATTTTAGACATTCGGGGCGATTCAGCTATTTTTGTACTCCTTTAGCTGCATTTTTCTTTTATGAAGAAAGGGACCGTTTGGTCCATCAAATAAAAGATGAAATCATTGTAGTCAAAGAAATTCCATTGTCTTGTGGTCATTCAATGGACAGTTAATAAAATTATCTTATCTTATCTATCTATCGTGCATGCCCACCATTGACCCTAAACTAAATTTTGAGTTAACTAAGTCTATCTCATTTATTTAACTAATACAAGTTGTTATGAGATAAGATTAATATTTATTGTCTAATTTATTTAAGGGAAAAATAAACATAGACACATTTTCTTGCTGACTTTCAACAAGTTTTACATGTGTATAAAATGTGTACGATCATCCTATCACCACCTATTTTTTGCCATCGCTTTGGGGTGGAAATTCATGGAATAGTGAGCTGGCATCTGAATGAATAAAGACTGACTCAAATGTAATTAGGAACCTACTCGTCCCACCCGAGATAATGTACTGCGGGGGATCCTAAAGTGTACCCACACCCATTCAAAGAAGAGCTTAGCGTTGGCCTTGTTGTGATACACCTCGTAGGCTGCCATAATGGCCATATTAGAGAATTCGTCGATGACCATGCAAACATACGTTTCCATGCTGACAGCGGAAGGCGCAACGACGTAATCCATGGAGATGGTTCCAAGGTCGACTAGGAGTAAACAGAGGAGTATATAGACCTTTATTCTTGATGTTTGGTTTGGAAATGGCATAGGAAATGCATGATCTAATGTACTTCCCAAAATATTGTCAAAGGTTTAGCCAATAAAAAATACTTCCAGATGACCGCCATTGTTTTCTCTACCTTGAAAATGTCCACGACCCGACCGTAGTGCGCCCAAAATAATCTTGGAACACTCGCTTGAACGAACACAAAGGTGTCAATAGGCATAAAAGTGCACCCCAGAGGTGAAAATTTAGAACTTTCTTGCCTTCCAGGAGCGTCGGGTTGTGTTTTCGAATTCTAGATTTCTTGTAAAGATGCGACCACCCCAAAGTCTTGTACCCACAAGAGTCGAGCATAGTGGCCGTTGCCATGATCGACGATTGACTAAGGAAGTCTCTATTAATTTTGTAGCATCTTTAAAGTGTTCCAAGTTTCAAAATTTTAAGGAGGCTTGGACATCGCATTCCAAATAACCCGTAAGCCGTGTAGGGAAATTCCACGTCTATGTTTTATTAAAATAATTAAGTATTTTAATGTAGACCCTAAGTATAAACTTAGGGAAATTAAATAATTAATGGGTATTAATAAAATAGAGTGTGAATATTCTAGAGAACGAATAAGTAAAGCGACATTGATTAGACTCTAATATGGGTCGTTTATTCATCATTATAGTAATTATAAAAGAAGGCTTCGAGGGTCATTTGGAAAGCAAGCCGGACATACACTTAGTAACCCAAAGGAAGTCGATTATGAAGGAATAGAATTCATTTTAGAGCGAAATTTGCAGAGGTGTATGAAGGAGAGGGAGTACAATGAAAAATGTCAATGAGAGAAGGACACATAAGGCCACATAAGTCAATGCAACGCAGTAGCAACGTAGAGAGCCCACACAGTAACACAATAGGTATCACAAGAACTCGAATAAAGAGACACGTAGAGTGAAGCAAAGGGAAGCAAGGTCTTCGGGTGTCGTGTAAATATCCAAGAGATTCCGAGAATTTTATCTCGTGTGTTTCTAAAGAAGTCCGCTACTTTTGATCTAAATATTTGCAAACTAGTTTTGCCGCACTAACTCCTCATAAGTATAAAAATGTGTTTAGGATCTGCCTCAAATTAGCCACATATGAGGGTTTTTTTTATGTGTAAAGTTTAAGTGTATTTTATGAGAAATTCATGAGTTAATTAGAATGGTTAAAAATACAAGTACAACAAATAAATTGCGTAGAAATAACACACAAAAAACCCATTACTCGCAGTTAATAACGAATTTCACCCCTTCTCGGGCTACATCTCCATGGACCTCGCTTCAACCGGCTAAACCCTCTTTGGATTAATGGTCAATCTCTTCCGGTTACATGCACCTACAAAGGCTCCAATGGCTTTGTAACATGCTCCATTGGTTTCAAAAGACCCATAAACCTCCAAATAGACTCTTCAAGCTTCCGAAAATGGTCTTCAAGTGACTGTATGACCTCCTCTTCTCAGTGGCCCCAGTTTTCTTAATATTCAAAGTGGTAAAATCACTAACGTATGCTCCATTGCCTCGCAACCCGCACGACGCGGCTCGCATCATCCAAATCATCTAGGAATGCCCTTTCCGAGCCAAAATTGATCAAAAAATGTCAGCTTATGCCTCATTCAATTATGGCCTAGGACACCCCACTAAAACTCGGAGAAAATCTAGTTAGCATTACAAACCGGAGGTGGCACCGAAAATAGTGAACCCGCCTAACTTCTCCGCAAATTTAATCTCAGTTTAATAAATTTAAGTGCGGCTTAACTAGTGCTTAGGCACATTAATCGCGTTTTAATTAATCCGAATAAAAAAATCAAATTAGCGCTTAATCCATTGGTTTATTGGTTAATTAAAATTGTTTAGACTTAACTCGCGCCATTACAATAATCTCAACCACTGCTATAGGGTATGGTCCTATGCAGGAGAGCGCTCTGACTCGTGTCGGCCCCCTTTTCCTCCGCTCAAAACCTTTATGAAAACATAACTATTAACCGCGCTGTTGTATATTAAGTCATAATGTGGGCCTATTCAGATACCTCATGGTTAGTGTGGGGGAGGTCGTGGGTTCGACCCCGACCCCCGCCCTTCCCGCCAATACAATAAATTTTTCCATCCAACATATAATATATTCCGACCTTTGTAAATTGTCGCATTCAAATTCTTTAGAACATATAAAAATTCAGACTTGGACTTGGTCCACGTAGGCAATGCAGCATGTCCCAGTCAGCCCCACGTAGTTCGCCTCTCGGTTGGACTATCCAACCATATAATAAAATTTCACTCCTCGACCATAAAAAATTGAAATTCGACCTTGGTGGTAAAAACATTTCACCTTCCAAACATTCCAAAGAATCCCGCAATGACCCTTGTCACATTTTCATTGGGCTTAAACAGATGAATATCTTGAACATATCTTTTTTATCAATTGAAGCCGCAATGTCACCGTGTGTCCTTTTTTTGCAATTTTATTGCTTAGGAAAATGAACAACAGACTCTATCTTCCTCATCCAGACTCTATTTTGAGTGAAATGAATTCGGGATTCCTAGGATGAGCTCTTTCATTGCCGGTTCCGGTTTGGAGTGACTCGAGCACTTTGAATTTGTGTAAAATTTTTTTCCCCAACTGCATTCTAATCACTCCTTCACCGACAGGATTTTGGACCCAAAAAGCCGGTTATCTCGATGAGAGCTGAATACTTTTCTCTTTCCCAAGTTCTATCAACTTGATTCTACTTGGAAAATCTCCATGACAACCACTTGGGTTCACTTACATGCCTTGCCTTGAAAATGGTTTGGCACTTCAACCAATGTCCTCTTTTTGCCGCCGACCCAATCCAACACTTGCCGGTCGCTTGCCGACCGATGAAACACTGCTGTACCAAAGTAATCCCTCAAAGGCTTGGAAAGATGACTAATGGCCTTCCCACCGAGAATCTTGTTCCTCCTTTGCACAAACATGCATTTGATGCAAGCCTCTTGGAAACCACTTTTCCAAGTTAAGTCCATCTTAGTGAAATACATCATCGAGTTACAATATCAAGAATCACAAGTGTTGTGGTCCCGTGTTTTGATAGATTGGCTTACCAAAAGACAAGGCAACATCGTAACCAATCGTTAGAGTTCCGTGATCTAGTCCTTCCGTTTCCCGAGAGGGATCTCTCAAATGTTTTGCAAAGATATATCTTGTTTCCGTTTTAAGTATTGATTTTAGACTAGTTATTAAGTGCAAGTGTTTGTTTGGTTGAGTCAGTACGCGAACATGAAAGATCTAAGTAGTATAGATAGAAAGAAGAAGTGTTAGGTTCATTGGGCAATGGAGTCAAGAAAAAGTTGTAACAAGTTCATCAATGGATATGGGATATCAAAGGGAAAATCTAACTTGGCCACAAGATCCTTTAGTTTTTGTGAATGAGATGGAAATTAATGATTTTGAAAAGAGAAGTTGAATTCTCAACAAAAGGGAACTTAAAAACATAACTTGAACAATAAGAGTGTATTTGATAGACAAGGCTAACCATGAATTCTACAAACCATACTTTAAGCAAACAATGATTTCAAGACAACTTTCAAAATGAAATCTAATATTCCTGAGCACATCCTATTTCCCTCAAAGATTTTATTTCAAAGGACTTAGAAAACATAAAATATCTACCGATAATTATAAATTATAGAAGAGGGAACACCTAACACATCTATTATCACAACTATAAAGACCTTTAAAACAATTGTTCAAGGTGGACAAAGGGTATGATCAAAACAAACCTCCTTCACTAATTGTAAACAATGGTACTTCAAAGAGAAACTTCAAAAACAACTTTCAAGTGGCAAAGCAGATAAGCAGTGGAAAACCATAAATCATGTTGGAACCAACTATTTGAACTATTTGAGAAATTAACAAGCATAAGGTTCAAGAGAATGATTAAAGACCGTAAAATGTCTTAGCAATTAAGAAAAACATAAAAATGTTGAAGGATAAAATGTGTCTAAGGTGTCTCCTGTGAGTCATTTCTTAGCCTAAAATTTTCATCCTAGCATTTTCTGGGGGGGGAGGCGTATTCACTTTTGGAACGCAATTCCATTCATTGCGCAACACGTGGAAATGAAACCGCCTATTTCACGAGGAAGTAGCATACTATGAAGCAAAATGGCAAAAAATTACACGAAATCGTGTTTCGAGCTGATTGGAAGCTCCAGATCCAATGGCGCGGGTTGAGCGCGATGGAAGGTAAGATGCAGGTTTGAACACCGGGTGGGGTTCACGATGACATAGCATTTCTATCATGAAATGGATGGGTCAATAGGCCATATCGGTTAAGTCCCGATCGTCGGATCACCGAATGGATGGTTGAGATTAAAAGATGGGGCGGGTTATTCTAACGTAGGAAAAGGTAAGGCAAGATGGATGGGCGGAGAGCGGTAACCCGATGGCCGCGATCTACAAAGATCAATGGTCTAAATTTGTTTAAATCATAACATCGAGGTAATGAAAAAAACAAAGGAAAGAAGGGTTCGAAGAGGGTTTTAGGCCTTTTAAGCACCCGATTGCGGGAGCTTTGGGTCATATGAAGGACAGTGGTTTAAAAGCTTTAAGCCCCTCGGGGGCTAAAATACTATAAGGCAAAAGATCGTTTAGCCTAAAACAGGATTTTAAAGTCAAAATAGGGTTCCGATAGGTGAGAGGAGGGATTTTTTAAACCAAAAGAAGGGAAATATAAAGTTTAAAAGGGTTTAAAGATGATTTAGAGGTTAAATGAAGGTTTTTTGAGGGATTTTGTGAAAGGGAAAATGGGTGAAGATGGATAATTGAAATAATGGAAAATGGAGTTTTAAGCAAATTTTTCTTTTGGCAAACAATATACTTTAGGACTAATAGTGGAACAACAAGAAGATTAATTCAAAGGGTAATTACTCATCATAAGACTTCAAAAGATGATAAGCCAAAGGAAGCTATCTCTTGAAGGCTTGAAGACAAATTTAGCCACCATTGAGTATGACATAATTTATAGGTGGCTAACAATAAGAAAAGAAATGACCATTCTTTTTACCTCCACGGTTCCAAATTCCAACTGAAGAATGCATTCACCATATCTTTTGCTTCTTGGTGTCAACACTCCAAATGATCTACAATGAAGCCGTTGTTTTGGTTGCATTTTTTTTGACATCTTGTCCCTCTTCGTCCATCATCCTCCAAACATTGACATGCTTCTCATGTGATGATTTGGGAATGAAGGCTAATCATGAGCCTCTCGCTCACGAGTGGACCTTCCCAAAATCCCGCGACATGTTGTCACAAACACAACCATCAATATGAAAAACACATAATGCAAGAAACATAACTTGACGAAATATCCTTTTTCTCCTTCAAAGCAAAAAATTTCACATCATGTAAACATCACCATGTAATCTTACATCTTGGTGTACAAACCATCGACCAAAACAAAGTCAATAAAACATGATCTTCAAACAACCGACTCTCAAGTCAAACAAAAGGATGTACAAATTGCCATTTTTGATGCATCTAAGTGAGTCAACATAACTCTACTTTCAAACACCTTCCTGGGCATAAACATGCAACATACTTTCAAGAGAAAATAAATGCAATCAATTGGAAAAGAAATGCATCAATCATCAAAGACATAAAAGGCCTTAATTGGATAAGAACGAACCATCTCTTACAAAAACATTTAATGGCGCTTCTTTCAGCTGCACTCATCATGTGAATCATCCTCAACCACACGACTATGGAATCTTCTTTTCCATTCTTGTCAAGATCTCCACCTTCTTCAAATGTTGTAATTGACTTGTTGGATACAAAGTCCAACACTTGTTTACAAGATGACCTTGCTTATGGCAATGAGTGTAAAACAATTTCATCTTCTTTCAACATGGTTTTCCTTGTCCACGGACCTTTTTGGCTTTCTCTCGTCTCCTTTGTTTTAAAAGTTTCCCGTGCATGGTTATCTTCTTCCAACATCTTGAAACATTATGGTTATTCAAACCAAAAAAGAAACATGCAAACTTTCTCCAAATCTTATGTGAAGATTTACCATGTATACTTATCATAATAAAAAAACAACTTCGATTAAAGATAGATTTATACCTTGAACATTCACCTTTTTCACCTTCTCAAAGAGATGAATTTTATGAGGTAGTGGATCTCTCAAGAATACCAAAAATGTCTAATGACTTTAGAGCTTTCAACATCCTCTTGTTTTCCATTCTCACTAGCTGCATGCTTATGAGCATCTTCCCGCAAAGTGGGTATAAAAATTTTTGTGTTCCTCATGAACACAAACTTCACAAGATTGAGGTAATGAACATGTAATGAAAGTCCTTCTTGGAACACCTTCACGTGGCTCCTTGGCTTTGGAGCATTCTCCATCATGTTGTCCATAACCAAGACCCAAATACCTGTGCCTTTCCTCAACAACAATTGGCTCAACTATGCCTTGTGCATGTTTTTCGAATCCTTTACCTTGATAGCCTATCTCATCAATAATTTGGACCCTATTCCTCTACCATGTCTTTCAAAATAACCTACACATTCATCTTGAGAGGAAATTGAAGATAAACTTGAATTGCATAATTCATTTTTCATGCACATACATGGCTAAGGTTTCTTTGGCATCATGGAGTTGAGTCTCCATCTCATGCATCCTTGCTAGGTTTCTTCCACATAGAGCCGAGTCTCCATCTCGTGCATCTTTTTTCAAGAAGCTCTTGCTTCTTCCTTTATGGAAATCAACTACTCTTGAAGTATAATGCTCTCCCTCTTATCTTCATACATTCGTTAATCATATCATTCATGATGAAGAGCTTCGCAACATCTCTTTATCAAAGAATCTTGCTAAGGAAGAATGACTAGAAACAATGCTTCATTAAAGCCGCAACACACTTGCAATGCATAAAAAGCTTCTTTACGTGATTTGAGAACTAAGTTACAATCTTGAACTTCTCCTTACACACATAAAATTGCAATACGCTAAATTCTCCTTGCACAATTCAAAACCAATAGCTAATTCTTCTAGGTAACTTTTAAAATGAGCTAAATCAAGGCTCGAAGGTCACAAGATGTTCTAGCTCCCTCATTAGTATTAAAAATGTAGATAGTCTCAAATTAGCTAGTTATGTGAGGGTTTATGTGTCAAGTTTAAGTGTCTTTTATGAGAAATTCATGAGTTAATTAGTTTTTAAAAAAAAAAACACATGTACAAATAAATAAATTGCAGAGAAATAGCACACAACAAACACATTACTCAATAGCCGATAACGTAAGTTCACCTCTCAGTTGGGCATTCCATGGACTCATTAACCGGCTAGGCCCTTTCGGATTAATGGTCAATTCTCCAATGGCTTTGCAACCGGATTTAGAAGACCCAAAACCTCAAAATAGACTCTTCAAGCTCAAATGAAAGATCAAGTGGACTAGGCATGAGACATCCTCTCCTCGGTGGCCTTGGGATTATTTAATATTCAAAGTGGAAAAATCACTTATAGAAGTGCTCCAACGCCTTTGCAACCTACACCATCATGCTCGCAGCATCCAAATCATCTAGGGAATAACTCTTTTTGAGCCAAAATTGGTCAAAAAATGTTCTCGCCAATTTCGGCCTAGGAAACCCCACTAAACCGGAGAAACTCCACTTAGCATAGCCAAAATTGGAGGTGACGCCGAAAATAGCGGACCCGCCAACTTCTCCGCCAATTTAATCTCAGCGTTTAATAAATTTAAGTGCGGCCTAATTGGTGCTTAGGTGCATTTTAATTAATCTAAATAAAAAATTGATTAGTGCCTAATCCATTGGTTTAAGGTTAATTAAAACCTATTTAGACTTAACTCCATGCCATTACAATAATCTCCGCCAATCGTTATAGGGTATGGTCTCGTGGTGAGGGGGCTAGCCCCCTCTTTGCCTTTGTCCAAACCTTTATGAAACATAACCTTGTTAACCACGTCCATTGTATATTAAGTCATAATGTGTGGCTCATTGCATATCTCGTGGTTAGTGTGGGGGAGGTTGCGGGTTTAGCCCGACCTCCGCCCTTCCAACAATACATAAATTTTTCCACCTGTAGCAGGCAATATATTCCTACCTTGTAAATTTCAATTTGGTCTTAGAACATATAAAACGGACTTTGACCTTGGTCCACCAAGAGGGAGCACGTGGTAGTCCCCGGCCGCACCATGTGTCGCCCGGTTAGACTATCCAAACATATAATAAAATTTCATTTGACCATAAAAAAACGAATTAGACCTTGGTGGTAAAAACATTTCCAAATAATCCCGTAGTGACACTTGTCACGTTGTCATAAAATTACGAAATATTCCAAGAATATCCCCTTTTGTCGACTAGGTCACCATGTCAAGAGCTCTTCGCAATTTTTTTAGTTGTTTAGGAAACGAACAACATGCTCTACCTTCCTCATACGGACTTTTGTTTTGAGTGAACACCTGCGCCACCTCGGCGACGAGGTCTTCACTATCATCTTATTGAGCGACTTCCCAGCACTTCGAATTTTTAGCAAAATTTTCCTCAATCCAAATTTCACTTCACCTTTTTTGTTGGGAAAAAATACTCGAGAGGGGGGGGGTGAATCAGTATTTACCGTATATTCAAAACTTTTACTCTTTTCACTCTCTAAAACCCTTACGCTACTTCTTTAGTAAACTCGTATACACGCGGATATCCTTCATACAACTCGCGTATTAGCAAGAGATCTAACATGCGTATATTTATTAACTTAGTTCTTTAAAATATTCATCCATCCGGCTAAGTTAATAGTAAACATGTGTAGTAACAAATGTATCAACCATCACACAAAGCATCACACATGAACACCGTGATTTTTAGGTGGAAACCCAAGTCGGGAGAAAACCACCGCCGCAAACTTGCTCACCTTCAATATTTTATTATAGAGAAAACATCTTACAACATATGTGCTTCGGTGCAGACTACCAAAGACGTGTGCACCCACCGCGCCGCTTACCGGCCTCTCTTGGAAGGGGAGCTCCAACGCCCCGACTCGTTTACCACTTCCGGAAGGAGCTACGACCCCCCGCGTTCGGGCTACTGCCCTCACCGAAGGAGTTACAATCCCCGATCGAAGGCTACAACCCCGCACCTCTATGGACCACATTTCATCAATTTTCACACCGGATCCAAAGCTTCCTTTAGGACACAACTTTGCAGCCTGCCGGCCCATATTTTCGCACCGGGACCCACTCCATACTTTTAAGCACAAATAAACATGAAACCGATACATATAACTCACCGACGTATATCGCAAAACCAGTTGCACGTATCAAACATTTCTTACCACATTTTTCAACAAACTTAGTTTGTATATGCCATTTCTTCCTTTTCACCGATGTCGCGTATATACATGCTTCCGTTCACATAAACCCGTGTATACTTCATTAGCGTATTTAATTTCATTGCGCATACACGCTTTCTCTTCAGCGAAGCCGCGTATATCCACGCTTCCGGCGGCAAACAAGCGTATGGTTCTTCGTACATTTAGATCATCGCAATTCTTCGAATATATACATCACACGCATTTTTACCACTTTCCTGCATGATGTTCGCCTCATCTCGGTATCTAATCATTCCATAAACAAACATCTAGCAAATACAAGCATATTTCAGATCTAGATCCCCTTTCTTCATTATTGGTGCATCATAAAGGATCTGTATCTATCATTAAATCAGAACTTTCCATTCGTATATACTTCGCAGAGAAGTATTCATTCAAGCCTTCGTACATCTTGCACCCACACTCATGATTTGCACAACAATTTCTCTTCTTTATAGGCTTACCCTTTTTCAATACCATGAGCCAAAACCACATTACTTCCGATGGTATTCTTGGACGGGGTCATTTAGATGAATCATTACCCAATACAATGGGTCAATACCATGGTGGTTACCCCCGGTTTTGCACTTTATGAGCGCTTTGCCCATACGCGACTTCGTGCACGTTGTTTTCTCGCGTGCATACGCGACTTCTCCTAGGCAAACTTTCGCGTATGCCTTGAGACAGGTTTCTTTCATCATAGATCTGCTATATTGAATTCCTTTCTTCATTGCCCTCTCGTACTCTCTCGTAGATACATCAGATTTTGTTCCTCAAGACATATTCTATCAAGCACAACTTCATCACTAGGTTGCCATCATCTTCATCAAGTGGATTGCTATTCAAGGACAACACTCTAGCATCATATTGCCACAACACTATATCACATCAGATTTACATTATTTACCAAGTCCATCAAGTCAAGAATAACTTCAACAGGTGGATTGCCATCAAGGACAACACATGCCAACATTCTCATGTCTTCATCTTCTATCTGGCTGCCATCAAGGACAACATTCCGCATCATATTTCCAACAATCTCCCTTTGGACTTGATGGTAACCAAAATGGTGTTTGATCACCAAATCGCATAGGTACATTAAGAGTATAATGACACCATGTCATTCTCCTCATTCTTTGACACCATTATCTTCATTCAAACACCATGTTACTCTCCCCTTTGGACATCAAGGGAAAAGGGCGGATCAAAACCAACACACTCTCCCCCTTTTCTCGTCATGTGGAAGAAGCGTTCTACGTATCCGATGTTACCATGACCAAGCTCCCCCGAGTTCATGCCGAATCTTCAAACATATTTTTCAATGAAGTACAATGACTCTATGAACTTCCTATCACAAAAGACTCATACTTACATCAAAGATCCAACCAAGTGGATTTACATATGAGACCCAAATACCCAACCAAGTGGATTTACACATCTCAACTCAACTACCCAACCAAGTGGGTTTACAAATTTGACTCAGCTACCCAACCAAGTGGGTTTACAAAATTTGTCAAGTCCTTACATGACTGAATATTACAATTTTACATCATGGGTCTCAACAAGACTTTTTCATCAAATTACAAAAATGACTTTTCATGACCAATACCAGAAAAACCTCAAGAGAGATCATATATCAGAACCACCATAATGCCAACAATGCATTATGCTCAGCAAGGCCAATGCTCCCCCTGAATCTGTGCATCCAAGCATCCTTTTCATATGACTAAGGCTCCCCCTTAGTTTGTGCATCCTGAACACTTTTACCAACAAATCATCAAGGCATCTTTATCAAAACATTAGAAATAGAATTATGAGAACTGGAACACCACCAGAGATACCAAATAGCACTGCGGCTGTGCTGAAGAGAGCTGACTCCAAACAGAAAATTGTCAGCAATTAGACATACGCGGTTTTCTGTGCATAAACTCGCGTATATACGCGACTGTGTTTCAGGAAATCCACGTATCCAATGCCATCTTCTAAATTTATGCAGCTTTGTTCTTTTGACTGGCAGAGAACACTCCCAGCTTCTGTCTTAGATACTCGAACGCTTCCCTGGGCAGAGGTTTGGTAAAGATATCAGCAACTTGTTCTTTGGAGGGAACATACTCCAACCTCACCTTTTGCTCAAGCACTTGTTCACGTAAGAAGTGATACTTGATGGGAATGTGCTTGGTCTTCGAATGCATAACATGATTCTTTGAAATACTGATGGCACTTGTATTGTCACACTTAATGGGGACAGGAGGTGTACATTTTATTTGAAAATCTTGTAAGGTTTGCATCATCCAAAGGAGTTGAGTGCAACAAGATGCGGCAGCCACATATTCTGCTTCTGCTATAGATAAGGCAATAGAATTTTGCTTCTTGCTGAACCAAGATACTAACCGGGTTCCCATATAGAATGCACCACCACTAGTGCTTTTCCGATCATCAACACTTCCAGCCCAATCTGCATCAGTGTAAGCATGAAGAGTAAGATCAGCATTCTTTGGATACCATAGACCAAAGTCTTGAGTTCCTTGTAGATATTTGAATATTCTTTTAACCGCCTGAAGGTGAGACTCTTTTGGATTAGCTTGGAATCGTCCAACAATCCCAACTGCATGCATAATGTCTAGTATAGTCCCAGTGAGATAAAGTAGACTTCCTATCATTGATCTGTATTCTGGTTGATTCACCGTGGGAGAATCATCATGAGAACTGAGATTGCATCCGGTCATCATTGGTGTACTTACAGGTTTTCATTCTCCCATGCCATACTTCTTCAGAATTTGCTTAAGATATTTTGCTTGTGATAGAAATATACCATCTGCAGTTTGATGCACTTGTAAGCCAAGAAAGAATGTTAGTTCCCCAAGTAAGGACATTTCAAATTCTTGCTGCATGACAGAAGCAAATTTTTGACTCATAGATTCTTCGTTACTCCCAAAAATGATATCATCAACATATACTACCACAATCAATAGTTTATCATTTTCAATTTTTGTGTATAAGTTGCTATCAGCAGACCCTTTTGAAAGTCCTTGTTGATGAAGATATTTGTCAAGACGATAATACCATGCCCTTGGAGCTTGTTTGAGACCATATAGAGCCTTTTTAAGTCTACAAACAAGATTTTCATCATTTCCCAAAATGAATCCTTCTGGTTGTTCTATATATACTTCTTCTTCTAGATCGCCATTAAGAAAAGCAGATTTAACATCCATTTGATAAACTTTGATTTGATGATAACATGAAAAAGAAAGAAACATTATTATGGCTTCAAGTCTAGCTACAAGAGAAAAAGTTTCTTCAAAGTCTAGACCTTCTTGTTGAGTATACCCTTTGCAAACCAGTCTAGCTTTGTTTCTTGCAACATCCCCATTCTCATTTAACTTGTTCTTGAAAATCCATTTAGTTCCAATGACATTCTTATCATCTGGTCTTGGTACCAATTCCCAAGTGTCATTCTTTTCAATTTGATCGAGCTCTTCATCCATGGCTTGCTTCCAAAATTCATCTTTGCTAGCTTGATTGACATTTTTTGGTTCAATTGTGGATAGAAGTGCCAGATGACTAGAAGATCCTACCAGATTTCTCCTCGTTCGTACACCCGATTCCTTGTCTCCCAAAATTTGAGATTCAGGATGATTCTTTTGAACATATCTGGATGGAGCTTTTTCAGATAGATCATTTTCAGATTCTTCATTGGATCCACTGTTTACATCACTTCTATTTGATGTAGAAGGCCATAAGTCACCATCATCTTCTTTTGTTGTTTGTTTTTCTTCTTTAGAGCTGCAGGAGACTCATCAATAACAACATCAATACATTCAACAATATTTCGAAGCCTTTTATTGTAACATGTGTATGCTTTGCTTGAAGATGAGTAACCAAGAAATATCCCTTCATCTGATCTAGGTTCAAACTTGCCAAGCTTTTCATAATTATTTTTGATAAAGCATTTACTTCCAAAAACTCTAAAATGCTTCACGGAGGGAGAATTACCATACCAGAGTTCATATGGAGTTTTGTCACTATTTACCCGAACATGAGCCTTGTTGAGAATGTTAGCTGCTGTATGTGCTGCTTCACCCCAGAACATGTCAGGAGTTCCAGAATCATCAAGCATAGCTCTAGCCATTTGTTGAAATGTTCTATTCATTCTTTTTGCTACGCCATTTTGTTGTGGAGTGCCTGCTACAAAGAATTGTCCTTTTATGCCATGTTGTTCACAAAATTCAAAGAATTCATTTGATGTATATTCTCCTCCTCGATCAGATCTAAGACACTTGATTTTTAGATCTAATTAATTTTCTACCAATGCTTTGAAGATCTGAAAATTTTCAAATGCTTCATCTTTGTGTTTAATGAACCCGATCCAACACATTCTAGAGTAGTCATCAATAAATAAGATATAGTATTCTTTCCCACGTAGTGACTTTTTCCTCATAGGTCCACAGATGTCAGTATGAATGAGTTCAAGAGGCTTACTTGAAGATCCTTCTTTGGCATTGAATCGTACTCTGGTCTGCTTACCGAATTGACAAGATTTGCATATGATACTTTCTGGTAGATTAATATTCGGAAGATCACGAACAGCTTGAAGTCTGCTTGCTTTGTTGATTTGAGAGAAGCTCAGATGCCCCAGCCTTCTATGCCATTGCCAATTTTCTGAAGACTTGCTCAAGTAACATTGATCTTTGCAGTTTAGAACATACAGGTTACTTGGATTTCTTTTCCCTTTTATAATAATTTTACCTGTATCAAGATCACGAACCACACATTCTTTTGAACTAAAGACAACTTCAGTTCCTTGATCACACATTTGACTTACACTTAACAGATTATGCCTTAATCCATCCACATACATGACATCCTTAGCCTTTACCTTTTCTTTTAGAAACACAGACCCTTTTCCTTTAATTACAGCAGGAGAATCATTTCCAAAAGTTACTTTCTTTTCCTTTTCTAGAGCATTATATGTAAGGAGTTTTCTTTTGTCACCTGTCATGTGTCTTGAGCATCCAATATCAATGTACCATTGATTTTCTTCACCTTCTGCAAATAATGCTATCCCACAGTTTTCAACCTGTAATTCTTTCTTTTTCCATACTTTGGAACTTGAGGGAAAGTGCTGTTTTGGCTGGACTTTGCTCCTGCATTCAGATTCTTCATGACCAAAGTTGTTGCAATAAGCACATTCAACTTCATTTTGAAGAGGAGAAAAGTTGTTATAGGTATTCTTCTTTGGTTCAGTATCCAACCTTTTCTTTCTTGCTTCTCTTGTCATGATAGTTTTGTAAGCAACACATTGAGCAGCTTTATGACCAAAATTGTGACATGTAAAACATTGTCCATTGAAATAGACATTTTTGTAATTATGAAATTTTCTATCTGGATTTACCTGCTGGTTGGACCTTCTTTGAAAGTTATTCCTGTCAGTGTCCCTTGAAGAGAGATGATCCTGCTTTACCTGAAAAGAATCCTTTCTTCCTTGTTGAGAGCAGAATATTGTAAACCAGTAGTTGCTGCCTTTAGATAGTTCGGTGCTGAAGCCTGAGAGGATTCCCCAATATATCCAAGACTTTTTTTTATGAGAGGAGAACGTTGTGCCTTGATAATTTCATCTAAGGTATCTGATCCTTTAGCAAATCTGAGATTCAGAGTCTGAACTTTCTCTAATTCTTTTCTTAGACTTACCACTTCACATTCTGCTTTCTCCCTGTGCTTCTTTTCTTCTTCAATCTGATTTTTCAGTGATTCTATGATGATCTTATTTTCTTCTAGGTATACTTTGATTTGATTGTTTTCTTCAAGAAAATCATTGTCCTCCTGAGCATCCAAAAAAGTATCCTTTTCTTCTCTAGATTCTTTTGCCATGAGCAGTTTAATATCAAGGTCAAAATCTTCTTCATCTTCACTAGACACTTCATCATCATCTTCATTTGCATAATAACTCTTCCTCTTTTCAAATTGTTTCCCTTTACCACGTTTTTCTCTATAAGGACATTTAGCAGCATAGTGACCAACTTTTCCACACTCAAAACATTTGAAGGGAAGCTTACCTTTGAATCTTCCAGAACCTAGTTGGAGCTTTCTCACAAATTTCGCTTCTTCTTCTTCAGATATATAGCTGGATTCTTTGACAACTTCCTTTTCTTTTCCTCTTGCAGATACCTTAAAAGCATCATCTTTGATTTGAGACGGACCTCCTTGTCTCATTTCAAAAGCAGTCAGAATACCATGTAATTGAACAATAGTAAGAGTTTGCAGATCTTGCCTTTCTTCAATAGCTGAGACTTTAGAGTCAAATTTTGAAGTCAAGGATCTTAAGACTTTCTCCACCAAAGTAGTATCAGTAACAACAGAATAAACCATCACACAAAGCATCACACATGAACACCAGGATTTTTAGGTGGAAACCCAAGTCGGGAGAAAACCACCGCTGCAGTTGCTCAGCCTTCAATATTTTATTACAGAGAAAACATCTTACAACATATGTGCTGGTGCAGACTCTACCAGCACGCAGGCACCCACCTGCGCTCGTTTACCAGCCTCTCCTGGAAGGGAGCTCCAACACCCTGACTCGTTTACCAGCCTCTCCTGGAAGGGAGCTACGACCCCCTGATCTCGTTTACCAGCCTCTCCTGGAAGGGAGCTACGACCCCCTGATCTCGTTTACCAGCCTCTCCTGGAAGGGAGCTACAACCCTCAGCACCTCTATGGACCACGTTTCATCAATTTTCACACTGGATCCAAAGCTTCCTTTAGGACACCACTTGCAGGCCACGTTTCATCATATTTTCAGACTGGACCCTTTCCATACTTTTAAGCATAGTCAACCATGAAACAGATACATATAACTCACTGACAGATATCAGTAAACTAGCAGAACAGATCAGACATTTCTTACCACAGACTTCAGCAAACCCTAGTTTTCATACGCGCTTTCCTTTCACTGATGTCGCATATATACACGCTTCCGTTCAGATAAACCAGCGTATACTTCTGTACAAATTACAGATCCAATTTCATTGTGCATACGTGCTTTCTATTCAGCGAAGCCACGTATATACGCGCTTCCTCTTCGGCGAACTAGCGTATGGTTCTTCAGATTTTTATGTCATTGCAATCCTTCACAACAGATACATCACTTCAGATTTTACCCTTTACCTCAGACAGATGTTCGCCTCATCACAGATCTAATCATTCCATAAACAGATCTAGCAAATACAAGTACATTTCAGATCTAGATCCCCTTCTTCATCATTGGTGCATCATACATTCAGATCTATCATTCAACTGAAACCCTTTCCATTCAGATCTACTTCAGAGAGAAGTATTCATTCAAGCTCAGACATCTTGCACCCACACCCCTCCTTTGCATAATGAATTTCTTCTCCTTATATAGGTTTACCCTTTTTCAATACCATGAGCCAAAACCACATTACTTCCGATTGTATTCCTGGACGGGGTCATTTAGACGAATCATTACCCAATACAATGGGTCAATACCATGGTGGTTACCCCTATTTTTGCACTTTATGAGCGCTTTTTCCCATATGCGACTTGGAACGTTGTTTCCCGCGTGCATACGCGACTTCCCCTAGACAGATCCGCGTATGCCTTGAGACATACTCTTTTCACCATAGATTTAGCACAAGCTGAATTCCTTTCTTCATTGTCTTCTGTACTCACTGTAGAAACATCATATTTAGTTCATTAAAACATATTCTATCAAGCACAACTTCATCAAGTAAGTTGTCATCATCTTCATCAAGTGGGTTGCCATTCAAGGACAACACTCAGCATCATATTGCTAACAACATCATCTCATATCAGATTTACATCATTTACCAAGTCCATCAAGTCAAGAATAACTTCATCAGGTGGATTGCCATCAAGGACAATACATGCCAACAATCTCATGTCTTCATCTTCATTCAGTGGGTTGCCATCAAGGACAACACTTTGCATCATATTGCCAACACTTCAGATCTACTAAGAGCAAAATGAGATCAAATATCTCAAGTTGAAAACCTCTTTTTGATACAAAACTTGAGGAAAAGTTTGCATCTTTAGAGATTTGATTCCTCTCCACACTTAGTAGATCGAGAGTTAAGATGAATCTGTGCATATTCTTAATAATATTATTTATATTTAAAAAATTCACATCTCTATTTATGTAAAGCTTCTTATTTTCATTTTTTTTTTAAACCTTAATAAGGTGCGTTTGTCATTTTTCATTCACGTATTTTTTTTTTTATAAATCTAATTTTTTAATGCAATATGAATTATATATATATGTCATTTTTTATTATAAATCTGAATTTTTTATATGTTTACTAATTAAATTTAAATATAATGGCTATAAATATGAATTATTTTTTAATTTATATAACATAATATATTTTAACTTGTAACTATTATTTATGTCTATGAGGTCATGTCAATTGGGTATCGCCATGATATGAAGTATTATGTATATAATGATATTCAAAATTCAAACTCCTATAGCTCAAGTGAGAAAAACAAAAAAATTTATAACTATCACTTATATTTTATATATATTTGATTTTTTTATATATAGAAATTTTCTTATTAACTATACTTTTCTTAATTAAATTTATTAAGTTTTCTATATTTATTCAATATATGTTTGAAGTATCATGGTTATAAATCATTATTATTTTAATTTATTATAATATGATAGGCATATTATGATTTTATTTACAAAAATAATTGTTTATAATTTTATTAATAAAACCACAATTACAATACAATAAATTGTATTGAATCCATTTATTATTATTAATTTGTCGTTATCGTCATCATTATTATTTTTCACATTTCATTTAACAAGAACATGCCACTACAATATTTTTTCTATACTGAGTTGTAGATCTACACAATTAATTATAATTTATAGTTTATTTATTTATTTTATTTTAGCAATGTGAGATGTATCATGAGGTAAGTCTCTTGATTCCTATCATGGATTGATGTCTATAGTGTTTACAATCCATTTAATTTATACAATTATGCATATATATATATTTTAAGTTAAACATGTTAAAAACACTCTTACTATATCAGATTTTGTAATTTCAAATACTTGCTTTGTATCTACCTCACTCAACAAAGCATTGCTAATACAAAGTGATTTTGGTGTATTTGGAATCATATTTATTTTTAACATTGTACCAATCCAAATGTACAAATAGTAGAATTTGATTGTGTTGCATTTGGTTAAAGTAAAGTGTGATGTTCCATTGGAATATCAGTGAAGTTTAAAACTCAAAGGGTTACATCCATTGCATAAATTAGAGATATATCATATGATTGTTATTTAGCTATAGTCAATGTGCAAGTAATTCTATGAAAATGGTGCTCTCTATACACTTAAGAGTGTTTTTTTCAAGCCATGACAACACATGACACGCATGTCCTCTTCCATCATAGATATGCCAAAGTTTTCATTATTACACATTCCACCTCTCTTTGTAGCATAAGAATAAGTTGTTTTTACCACTACACCTTCTAACAACTCTCCAATTCATGCAAAATGGAATAATATAATTGCTCCATAAAATAAAAGTTATTCATGGTCAAAATATAATATATTTTACATGGAATACTTTTTATAGAAACATACATAATAGGGAAATCACATTTGACTATGCTTTTCTTTTTCTTTTAATATGTTTTTATAGTTAAATACTTAATCATATAGTTATGTTATTTACTATCCTATGGATTCCTATACTAATGAACTTCAAATTAATAAGGATGTTAATTAATGTGATATCCATATGTAGATGTCATTGTTATTGTTAAATAACACTCCCACTATTACATTGTTTACAATAAGGGTGTTTCTAGAAATATAAAGCTAGTGTGTATTGCTAAAAATGGCCTTAGATCATAAGAAAGAATGTTGTTGGGTCTTTGAAATAATGGTTTTCTATAGGTGTTGAAAATGATAACTTGTTTTGAGAGTGTCTTATTGCATGGAGCAAGGCTTCTATTTTGAGTGATTCTGCTTGTTTTGATTTCTACCCAACATGACACTCAATAAGAGCATCCTCTACCATAAATTTATAGTATTCACTTTGATATCTCTTCATGAGCTTTGCTAGGTAAAGAATTTATGGATTCATCCTCTATGAACTTTGTATTATCATTTTCGAGTTCAAATGTTGCTTTCTCATATTCACCTAGATATACTTGCATGCTCTTCTGTGTATGCACTTATCTTTTGTAATTGTTTACCCATAAATGAGCTTCACAATGACCCATCTAGTTATTCCATGACATATTGAAGTTTATTGTCAAGATATGTCAATGGATTTTCTTATAGAAAGCTTTGAAGTAACTGGTTTTACTAAAATAAGATGCTTCGTTCTATTAGAGAAAGAGGTGTATAGTTATGAGTTGTTGTTGGAGAAATGGTTAACGAGGTAGTGGACTAAGACGTTGAGCTCATAGATAGTTTCAAAAAATGAGCATTTGTAAATACAACCATATCCTTTATTCACTCCTTGGAATTTGTAGTGGTGGTATTCCTTGTAGTCATTGAACATAAAGTGGTCATGCATATACTATTCACTTTCTTCTTTATAGAACAATAAATAGGATGATTATTTAACCATATATTAATCGTGGAAAACCAATTTATATTATTATTATTGTATATGTTGTTTGGAGGAATTGGTGGGTGTAATTGAGGAATATGTATTCAATGGATTTGTGATCATATAAGTCATGAAGATTTCAGTTCTAAATGGTGTTAACATTGGACAAGAATTTAGTCATGATGCTATGATGATCCTTAGAACAGTTCAAAAAATTAATGACTAATGAATGCTAAACATATGAAAACATTATTTTAGAATTAATAATATGCAAATATATTATCTCCTTTCTCATCTCACTATTAATCTAATTTTAATATTAGATAAGTTTAATCGCTGATGGGGGTGTATTTATGGTTAGTAAGGGAGCCAATTCACATGATTGACGTGTGCAAGATCATAGTGGTTAAGAGGAAGGTAAGCATGGGGAGAAGCAATGACATCACCCCCTATCTAGAACTAGTTTATGCATGGCCTTCCCACCACATATATGATCAACCTCAACTTTTTTTGTCACATCACTTTAAATATAGGCAAGTGGAGGGTCGAGAGGAGTTCTTGTCTGAAATTCCTCTAGTTCGTAGTTTCTAACTGATGAATTCGATAATGGAGGCATTCCATGGAAGAGCGCACATGTGTGGGGTGTTTAATGAGCATGTTAATATGTGTGTCATAACACACACTTGTCCCTCCTTCGTGGTTATTCCTTCAGACAATATTTTCGGTACGTTAAATCCTTAGGCCATGGGGGTTCTTTATAATTGTAGGGATATCAACTTAGGGTGGTGGATTTTCAAAACTGTCTCCATGTCTTCATACCACTTTCTATTTTCCCAAGAAAGTAGTCAATCTAAGCTAGTGCTCTGTGAATTTTAGGTAGGTTCATCAATTTATTTACACCCCTCCTAGTTACCCTTCTCTTGTCACTCCATTTGCTCTCCTATTTTGTTTGGGTTTGGAACTCTCATTGGTTACTGTAGGTGCCCATGTTTTTTTTCTCTTTATCCACAACACAACGATAGGTCCTTCATTTGAACTAGTCATTTTGTTTCCTTCTACGTCCTCTCAAATCCCCAACTTTGCAGGCATATCATTTACCTACCTGTCCCTTATATGTTGTCTCTAGTACTTGGGCACATTTTCAATTTGGTTTTGATAATTTTCTGGTCATAACATTCCAAAGGCTATTTTTTAGAGTTCTTACTTGTCACCTCTTATCAAGACAATGTCAAATAGATGTTGTTTACCTAGGGTGAGTAGGTTTGGTTGCCCAGTTCATGGTTAATGACTTCTTCTTAGCGTATCACTTTCATTATCTTGCTAGTTACTACATTATTGAGTTGATATCCTTCCAACATTATAGTAAATGGGTTCGAATTCTGCTCACACCCTTTTTGTGTGTCCATACTATTGGTTTCATCGTGGTTTTCCCAACCCAACCAAGTCCATTTCAAATAAATTTCCTTATGGCACCTCGGCTTCACCAACCTAGTCGTTGACGTTGCACGACGGGAGCATCTACCTCTCGATGTCCACATATTTTTGGTTGGCATTCCATGTCTTACCACTTTGACTATGTCCCTCAAGAAGTGAGGAATGAGATCCTTCACTTGGAAGCCAAATAAATTGGTGACCTAGCATATTAATATGACACTTAAATTAGTGGAAACACCTTTAGATGGACTCCAGAACTGGGAAAATTCTGCAAAAGGGGACTTCACGTTCTCCACTCAATGGCTCTGCACTGGAAATTAGAGGCCTTGCTTCACATGGTCATCCGTGACAAGCAAGTTGACCATTATCATTTATTTACAGGACAAGAGGAGATCAAAAGGATCCTCTGAGACATCAAATACAACCTGGACGACATAATCGCCAGACTAACTTGGATTGAATGCTTCATGGTGTCTGATTCAGACTTTAAATCTAGTTCGCAACGTTACACTCCAACTATTATGATCTATGTGATATCTTAATGAAATTGTGCTTGAGGGTTTGCAAATTACAAGTGTTTAAATTAAGTTTTTGAGAGCTTTTATGTTAATTTTTAAACACATAAAGCATGTAAATAAACTCTGAAATATACAGAAACAACAGACAAATGCACCATAATAATAACCACAACACAATAGATGATGAAGGAGTTCACCCCTCCTGGGCTACGTCTCCTTGTTCGAGCTTCCAATGACTTGGCCCACTTTCATTATGCTCAAAATGGTGATTACATACATTTATAATGCTCAAATGGATTCAAAATATGTTCCATTAGCTCCAGAATGCCCAAAAATTCCTGTCTAGACTCCTTCTGATCCGAAATTGGTCAAAAATTGAAGAATTTATGAGCCTCCATAGTTTTTCTGCTAACTGCTCTACAATTTCCCCAAAATCTGGACTGGTCTTACAATTTCGACCCATTTTTAGTTGGCAAAGTGAAATTTTTTTAGAATTCCAGGCGAAATTTTCGGGCCATTAATTTTCCCAATATTGCCTAAATTTCAAATTCCAAACCATTTCATTGGCGCAGAATTTTTTTGTAATATAAAACCCTGACAATTATACTAACCATTGGTGGTTAGTGTCAAGGTGTCACATAGGTGCATTTTTTTTGGTAGGTTATGTAGCGGCTTCCAAAACTGGCGGTCACAAAATGTCTGCGGTGACGGTGGTTTCATGACACGGTTTACATGGGCGGCTAGTCGGTGGTTAGGACCCCACACGCCCCCGATCTCAGACTATGGGTCACATGGCATGTTATATGGTGGGGAGGGCTAAGCCTTAGCCCCCAACCCCCAACCCTCCGGTGCATAAAATTAACAATGGTTTTCTGCCATAGGATTAATATGGAACTCCAGTGGCTCAATGGTATGTGACTATGTTTGTTGGTCGGAGGTTTGGTGTTCGACCCCCACTCAGTCTGCTCGTCCCTTCAACCAATTTTTGGTGGCCTCCCGTGCTATGATGTGGCAGCCTCCGGTTGGGCTACGTGGCATCATGTGGTTGGACACCTTTCCAACCAGTAAAAACATGCCAACCAGCAACCAATCAGAAAAGGACGATTGGTGAGCCATAACAAGCCTTAAAAAAAATTAATTTTCAACCAACCATAAGCCTGCCACATGGAAGCTTGCCACTGGCCCAATTTTTTTCCCTTTCAACTGCATTTTTGAAAATGTTATCTGTTTGGAAAAATGCACAAATCGCATTTCCGGGAGAATACATTGTCGGTTTTTCGCGAATTGAGTTACGAAAGATTTAGAACGACGAGAGCTACGTGGTCATTTAGGTTCCACACCATTACGAAAACTTTCATTTTTTAGCATAATTTTGAGCACCTAATCATATTATCAATGCACTAGTAGATGGTTCGCCTCAAGGAAACTCTAATGCTATTTATCTAGTCATTATATTAGACTAGCAATCTTGCATGTCACCTAGTGCCTTTTTGGTCTATGTGATGTCTTATTCTACTGTGTTTTCATGGCTATCAATATGGCTTACTATGCTATATGTGCACACATCCCAACATCTCAAATGCATGGAACTCTTCATGGGCGAGTTAGCTAGTATGTTACTAAGTGTTTCTTGTTGCCTTTTTTCGCTAAATATAACATCATGGGAACAAGTTATAATTAGTCTGTCTATCTATTTATGAGATCCCACCATGCTTTTTTGAAACACAAATGATATCAATGTAAATTAAGTCATTTCGTAATATAAATACTCTCATATAACCTAAAAAAGTTACTAAATAAATTAATTTGATATTAGAAAAACCATTATTATTACTTTAAAAAAAAACTAAATCTACAAAGATATGAGAAAAATAACTTCATTTATAGTTTATATGAGAAAGATGTCTTCATTTATAGTTTTTCTTAATAAAAAATCATGTATTATATTTATAAAAAAAACTCTAATTATAAATAAAGAAAATAAATCTCAAACCCGTAACTTTTTTGGGTTTTAATCAAAGAAACTCAAACCATGCCCTTCAACTATGCTTTAATAAAGTTATCATAATTTTCAAGTGATTCATCAATTATATTTTAAGAGAGTGATATTATTAGCTTTGTATTAGATGTGATACAATATAATATAGTTCATATTATATTTGTCACATAAAGGTATAGATTAGTTAGTTTTTATGGAGTTTAATTCTTATAAAATTTTAGTTTTAATTATTTAGGAATTATTTAACAATGAACTAAAAGTATTGTTAATCTTAAAAATTATCAAAAAAACCATGCAAACACGATTGAATCGTGCATAATCTTAATAATAATATTTCATTGTTCTCGATAATAATTTCATTCTTAGGAAAAACATTCATTCATTTAATATATATTCTAACTCCAAATTAATTTTAATATTATATATATAAAATATGTTGATTTAAAAAATAAAAATAAAAATCGAAGAGATGTTGGGTTTAAGAAGAAAATATATGCAAAAAAAAATCCGGGGGCTGCTTACGGTTATGCAAAAGAAACTAATATTCTTATAGTAGCTTGATGTGGACTTGGCCTTTGAAGAGTCACCCATACTTTCAACTAAATCAATTGTCAGACAAAATTTGTGATTGTCATGTTAACATTTTAAACGACGAGCTTGAAAAGCCAAATCCCAATTTTACTAGTTGGTTAAGAGGAAATTGTATTACTAGTCTTTTGACATCTTAATTTTTAATATTATGTAACGGATATTCAAGCATTTAACAAAATGTAAAATATAATTATTTATTTATATGTAAAACGGGATATGTATATATAAAAGAGAATTAAGTATAAATAATTATTTTATTTTGTGAATTTTTATAAAACATTTATATTTTCATTATAATTTAAATATTTAAGTTAATATTAATTTATTATAAATGGTGTATATGAAATGAGGATTTGTTAAGAGGGTTAGTTAAAAATAATGATCTTGATTTATTAGAAATTGATTTGATTTTTAAATTGAAATATTGGATGAAGTATGAGTTATAAACATAAAAGTCGAAGTTCATATTCTCATTATGAGTTAGGAGCTCGATTTCACCAACATACTACTAATACTAAAGGGCATAGGATAAAGATCTTCATAAGAGAGGTAGATAAAAAGCATGTCTTGATTCATTCGTATTTAATTATTAACCAATATATTATATGATGTATGGATTGAAACCCAAAAAATTAATGAAGTATAGCTTTGAAATATAAATGTCAACAACCACATTATCATTGTAGCTTGAGAAATTGGCTCCAAGTTATTATAAAAATACACAATCAAAAGCCCCAAAGCTAAAAAAAAAAATCTATGAACCTCATCCGCCACACTATATAATTAACCAAATATGGAATACGCACTTCAAACATAAATGTTAACACTCTCATTTTCATTCAATCTTAAAAAGGTGCACACAAGTCGTTATCAATAACATCAAAAAGTACAGTTTATCTAACATTAGGAAAAATTCGTAATTGCAATTTGTTGTTTCTTTTAATAATAAACCAAATATTATATAAAGTATGGACCATGAAATATAAATGTCCACACTTATAATGAAATTATATTTTCAAGCACTTATAATGAAATTATATTTTCATTATGGCTTGAGAATTTCATAAATATTTGTTACCATGAACATGAGAAAACATCCTTGATCATTGAAAATTACAATTAAAAGCTCACATCATTCATTATTGCTTAAAAATTCCATCCCAAATCATTGTAAATAGCATGGACAAAGAACTTAATCATTTAAGGTTAGAGAAATTTTAATAACGTAGGTACTTTTCTTTTAAATAATAATAGGGTAGATTATGTTCACAAAAAATACGTTGAAGCAAAGATGAGATACATCTATATATTCTTGAGAGAAAATATTGCAAATGGTTTTAAGACTACACTATTATATTCAAACGAGTTGTGTCTCCATCTTAATATTAAGTTTCACAAAAACCATACTAACATAATATATAAAGAATGTCATTGACGTAGTAACATTTAGTTTGCATCAAAATATAAGAAGGACCAATTCTTAGTCATCTATAATGATCAAAATTTCATCAACAACTCCCTGATTAAGATTAGTAGTTCAACTGGGGAAGATTGGACCAAATTTGTGGAAGATATTTTTTTTATCGATTCCTTAAGTGTCTCCCTATTGCACTGCCTAGAGCTATTGTACTTGAGAATGAAGAAGTTGCATGTCAATACTCATATTTGGCATTTGCTATCATTATGTAGGGAAAATGCTTTTTACTATTTCAACATGGATTGAAAGGTGATCCATTCTTCCTCCTAAGACTACAATCTCCATCCTGACATCCTCATCAACATCCCTCTCCGTTCTATTTGCACCTTGTCTTTTTCCTTTCCTATCATTCATCACAATAGATCATAGTGATTGGAAACCACTAACCAAGGCTCAACGCTCTTTTCAATTTTCTTGTGATGTAATATGTTTCACAATTATCCACTTCCTTCATTGAAATCCACCTCAAACCTCCTAGAACTAAGAATGAAGCTCCTACACCTATTCTCTTTCTGCACATTGGATACCTACAAACTAATTTGCATGAGCACCTATAAATTTCTAAATTTAATATGCTTCCCTCCCATTTTCCATGATCCATGCTACAACTCATGTTTGGAGGGTGCTATATATTGAATGACACGTGGAGTCTTCCTTGGTTAGTGCATTGATCATGTCTCTCGGCCTTTCTTAGCACGAGAGGGATCCTGAGAATAACCATGGTGTTCCTTCAGGTAGTTGAATGGCGATCACCTTTGCTTCCCACAATATGGTTATCCTGAAAATTTACGACCTCGTCTGACATTGGCAGCTCATAATGATATCCACATGCATCCTCTCTATCCCTGAAGTGCCATGTCCATGGCATGCAAACCATCTTATAATATTTTTTTAATTGAAATTCATCGTCATGATTTTAAGGTAACATTTCTTCCTGCAAGGTTCACTCAAAATTCCGGGGGGAAGTTATAAGGATAGATTTTCCAACTTGTTTGTTTCACTGTTTAAGTCTCTTAAAACATGTTTGACTTGAAGGTGAGGAGTCCAAACGAGTTCTCTCAATGGTGAAGCATAGAGGCCAAAGGAAAGGTTCCCAAAGCAAGATGACTCATTATGTTTAGAGATCTAATTAGTAAATATCAAGTTAGGGCAATGCCTTGGAAGAGAGCATACATTTCAGTTTGGTTGTTAAAGGCTATGCCTAGCCTCCATGAGTATTCCAATTCTATTTGTCCTCTGGGGCGAAAGAGAACTCCTCACTGCACTTGCCGCCCATTTTAATAACTTAAGTATTAGATGAAGTTTGAAAACATAAAAATTAACACCTACATTGTCATTTTGGTTTGAAAAATAAAAACATGTCATTGTCTTAAGTGTTAAACACCTTATTTTCATGAACATTTGATAAATTAAAAATCTTCATTTTCTAGTTAGTACATTAGAGAAATTGCATTTTTTATAATTTTATCAATTAAAAAAAAAAATGATTTTTTTTTAATATGATGAAATTATTTTCCCTCTTTCTGTCTATATATAAACTTCTCATAAAATAGCATTTCAATGTGAAGTTGTGAATTTAATGTATAGAAATTATACAAACAATATGTATACCCAGTGGATTCAATCCGATCATGCGATATGCTAAAGCAAGATACTAAATCCTTCTACAAATCAATTGTGGAAAATAAACACGATTGCCAATCACAAAAAGTAAAGAAGAAGCAAATCAATATTTTCCCAGGGAAATCTTGCTGCTCAAAACCCCTCTATATTATGTTGTATATTCACCAAGGAATCATGAAACAATTACAATGCACTCTTCTCACAAAAGTCCGTTGTACTCTCACAACTGTCTCACATTGATCTGGACAAAATTGACCAACACTTAGCCAATTTTTAGCCTCTGCTCAACCTGCGTGCCTTGCGCAATCCATGTAGAATGCAATCCCTATTCTTTAGGAATTTCAACCTTCCAAAAATGCGTAATGCTCATGGGAAATCCTATGGGTGTTTTACTGCATGCGGCCAACCTACTAATAATACAACTGATAGTTAACATCCCTTTAACCTCTGTCTCAACTGGGTCTCCATCAGAATTGACATGCATGCAACTATTAATAGTAAATCATTATTTACTTTGACAGATCACTGCATGTGAATTAAATCTGTTATGGTTTTTAAGCTTCTATGGTTCTCATTTTATTGAAGAGATTTATGGATTATCCATATTTTCGCATAGAAGTGGATAATCCGAAAATATCTTCAATGAATTAAATCTGATTTAATTCACTTGACCTCTCACTAGTGCAACAAACAGTTACAACTAGTTAAAATGAATTTAACTCAATTAATTGTGTTAACTAATTTCTCAAGCATTAAACTAATGCACTAACTGCAACTTGGACTCAATAACTAATAGAATCACTCTGCATGCCTCACCAACCACCCTCAACTCGAAATTCATGAGCGAACTAAGTTTACCACACTCATTTAACTATTACAAATGATTATGAGATAAGATTACAATTTATTGTCCAATTTAATTAAGGGAAAATTAAATTAGACACACATTTATTGTTGACTTTTCAACACTTCCTCTCAACAAGAAAGGGATTATCAGCTACCTCGATCCTGCCTCTATGGCATTCAAATTTTCTCCTGGTGAACGCCTTCATCAGAATATCTGCATCATAATCTTCCATGGGAATGTAATGAAGTAACATAATGCGTCTCTGAACACAATCTCTGAGATAGTGATATCAAATGTTTATATGCTTGGACCTATCATGGAATACTGGATTAACTGAGAGGTTTATGCAACTCTAATTATCACAATGTATCACCGTCGGATCCATCTGATGACCAAACAAACCAACAAGAATCTTTCTCATCCAGATGGCCTCACATGCAGCCTAATTGGTTGCCATGTACTCTGCCTCAACTGAACTGAGTGCCATAGGTCTCTGCTTCCTGTTGTACCAAGAACTGTTGTCGATCCTATGTTGAAGATCCCTCCTAATGTGCTCTTCCTATCTGTTGGACTGTCTACACAATCTGCATTGGTGAAGCCATGAAGCTTCACTCTCTCTGTTCGTCTGTACCATAATCCATACTCTTTAGTGCCCTTGAGATATCTCAAGACATGCTTCCTCCCCTTCCAAAAGAGCTTGGTCGGATTAACCATAGCTTGACTCAGTTAGTTAACTGCGTAGTGATGTTTGATCTGGTGTTCACCTAGTACATGAGTGAACCCACAAGCTTCCTGTAAATAGTAGCATCCACTATCTCACCTGAAGTAGCATCCTCCTTCCTCCAGTTTCCTGCAAGAGGAGTCTCCATGGGTTTACAACTCTCCATGTGGAACTTTCTCAGAATCTATTTGGCATATTTTCCTTGAGAAACAAATAACTCCCCATCCCACTACCATATTTCCAAACCAAGGAAATAGTGAAGGAGTCCCATGTCCTTCATCTCAAAATCTCTTGCAAGTTCCTCTTTTCAAGAAGTTATGAGCTGCTCATCACCTGTCAAAATTAGATCATCAACATAAAGTGTGATAATAAAGAGCTTACCATCAACCATAATCTGGTACAGGTTCGCATCCACTTCACTCTTCGTGAAGCCCAACCTGGTGAAATAGTTGTCAATCCTGGTGTACCAAGCACGAGGTGCTTGCTTCAACCCATACAGTTCTCTCTTGAGTATTCACAGATGCGACTCACTGTCAAAGGTCTCAAAACCTTCTACCTGTTCAATGTACACTTCTTTCGCAATAACTCCATTGAGAAACACAGTCTTCACATCCATCTAATGTATTTTCCACCCCATATGCACTGAGAGTACAAGGATAGATCTAATCGATGAGTACCTTGCAACCGATGCAAAGGTCTCCTCATAGTCAATCCCCTCAACTTGTGAGAATCCCCGGTCTATAAATCTAGCCTTGTACTTCTCCACACTCCCATTTTCCGCTTGCTTCACCTTATAGATCCACCTAGATCTAACCACTGATTTTCCAAACTGCCTTGGGACAACTTCCCATGCATTGTTCTTAACGATGGAGTCATACTCCTCAACCATGGCGTCAACCCAAATTGGTTGTTGCATTTCTTCCTCAAAGGAGGATAGCTTTGACACAATACACTTGCTCATAAGATCCATGTATCCAGTAAACCTCTTTAGAGATTGCCTCTGTCTGCGCTAAAAAATAGTTGCTCCTACATGTTCTGCTGCATCAAGTCTCAATCTATCAGCTTCGATGGTGCACCCTCTACCATGTCTGGTGGATGGCTCTGCATGAGTGGTTTCTGCCACTCCATGATCCTCTGCATGTGGTTGCTCCACATCTTGAGGTTCATTCTTTGGAACCAATATTTCCCCATATTCATGCAAATCAAGCTCCCTCTCAAGTGTAGGTTTTAACCCTGTACAGAAATTATCTGCAAACAAATATTAAAAATAGAAAACAAACAACAGCGAGAGAATAAAACATAAAATAGACATACACAGATATTTTCCCCTGGATCCCAAATCGGGACTACCAGCTTGATTTTTCATTATATTCCTTTTAGTGTTACAACACATGTATATACATGTCGAAGCATTCATCAACTCCAATCCATTAACCCTGGATTAGAACATAACCGTAGTTCCCTTGATTGGATCTACAAAATACCAGGGGTTGAAAACCATCATGCCCCAAAACCATGTGCAAACCCATGCAAAAAACCATGGTCGGGTCCGCCCACCGAAAAATAGGGTCCAAACTTTTTTTTCCTAGGTTGTTGCCGCGAACCCTGAACAAGGGGGGGTTGTCGCCCCCCCTGTGACCCCCCTACTGCGCCTGACACAACATACAGGGGGAACTATCTCCCCCCCTGTGACCCCCCCACCCCGCACGCGTGCAACTAATCATGGAAAGAATATAACACATACCCAACATTCTCCCACTTGTTTTTTCTTTCCACAGGGAGCCACAGTAGAACTTAGTCATTAGTCCAGCTCTGCAACACCCATTGTTTCTCTACACCAAGAGAACTTTTGAGTGCTCACAGAATTCTTCAATGCATCTGCAACATTATTCAAAGTGTCCACCTTTACCAGCAACACCCTTTTATCCTCAAACATATCTTTCACAAAGCGATATTGAACATCAATGTGCTTTGTCTTTGAATGATAAGCAGGGTTCTTAGCCAAGAAAATTTCACTTTGGCTATCAAAGACTATCCTTATAGCTCACTGCACCAACCCCATACTTGAACACAATATCTGCAACCAAAATGTTGTCTTTCTTGCATGAGTGGTTGCCATGTATTCTGCCTCAATAGTTGAAAGAGCCACTACCGATTGTCTTTTACTCATCCAACTGACTACACCTGCAAATAGGCTAAATGTTGGCATGGGTTGTCCTTGATGGAAACCTAATTGATGAAATGAGATGATTTGCAATATGATGCAGAGTGTTGTCCTTGATGGCAACCTACTTGATAAAGTTGATGGCAGCCTAATTGATGAAGATGGAAACATACTTGATAAAGTTGTTGTCCTTGATGGAAATCTACTTGATGAGTTAAGGAGGAGATTGTTGGCTTTGATGGAACCTACTTGATGAAGTTGTACTTGATGAACTTGTTAATGATGTAAATATGATGTATCTACAATCAGTACAGAAGTTGCAGAAGAAAGAATCTCCAGTATGTGCAAGAATAATGTTAAACAAGGTATGTCACAAGGCATACGCGTTTTTGTCAAGGAGAAGTCGCGTATGTACGTGGAAAAATACGTGCCAAGTCGCGTATGCATAATTGCGCTCTAATTGTATAAAACCAGGGGGCACTACCATGGTATTGACCCATTGTATTGAGCGCTGGATTGTCTATTTGATCCCGTCCAGGAATACCATCGGAGGTTGAATGGTTTTGGCTCATGGTATTGAAAAAGGATAATCTATATAAGGAGAAGAAATTCATTGTGGAAAGTGTGGATGAGTCTGGGTTTGAATGAATACTTCACTCTGAAGTATGTCTGAATGGAAAGGGTAACAGTTTGATGATAGATCGGAATCTATGATGCAATTCGAGGAAGAAAATGATGAAGAGGATTCCAGACTGAAATGTGTATGTATTTTCTAGATCTCGTTTATGGAATGATTAGATCTCAGACCGCTAATCATATTTAAGTAAAGAAAAGAGAATGAAGATCTCAGTCACATTCCACTGAGAGCTTAACGCCTAAAATGTCTCAAGATCTATATGCATGTTAGGCGAAGAAAAGCGCATATACATGGCTTGATGAAGAAAAAGTGCGGTATGTGGAATGTGAAGTTGGCTTTGAAATGTGTGCAAAGAGGTATACGCAAAGTTGGTATTTGTGAAAGCGTGTATATACGTAGGTTCAAGAAGAAAAGTACACACATGTAATCTAGGTTTGTCAAGTGTGTGAAAAGAAATGTTCGATTCGTTCGCTGTTTTACCGCTATCTTTCAATGATGTTCAATGATGATCTGGTTGTTTGAATATTGATTATAGTGCTATAGAACAAGTTGTTGGTTTGATGAATGTTCCTTGAGCTAAATTGTGTGGGTTGGATCCAGTGTGAAAATTGATGAAACGTGGTCCACAAAGGTGCCGAAGGTTGAAGCCTTCAGTCAGGGGGTTGTAGCTCCCTTCCAGGTGAGGTTGGTAAATGAGAGCAGGGGGCAGTAGCTCCCTTCTAGGATAGGCTGGTAAACGAGAGCAGGGGTTGTAGCTCCCTTCTAGGAGAGGCTGGTAAATGAGAGAAGGCTGTAGCCTTCTGTAGGTGGGTGCCTGCGTGCTGGTATGAGTCTGCGCCAGTACATTGTTGTAATATTTTTTCTTTATATAATAAATATTGAATGCTGAGACAACGGCAGCAGTGGTTTTCTCTCGACTTGGGTTTCCACCTTAAATCCTGGTGTTCATGTGTGTTGCTTATGTGTGATGGTTTATTTTGTTATTACTGCACATGCTTACTGCTAAATAAACTTCTGATGAATGAATGATGCATAGATCTAAGTAAAGAAATACATGCATAATAAATTCTCTGTGTATACGCGAGTTTTATGAAGGATATCCGTGTGTATACGCGAGTTGGGCTCAGTAAAGTAGCGTATGGGTTTTAGAGGAAGGAAAAGTAAACATATTTGAGTATGCCCTAAATACTGATTCACCCCCCCCCCTCTCAGTATTTTTCCCAACAATTGGTATCAGAGCAGGTCCTTCTGAAGAAGCTTGATCGCTTGAAGGAGATCCGTCACAATGGGAAGTCATGAAGGAGTATTGTATCTAAAGCCACCTCTATTCAATGGAAGTAATCTGTTATTCTGGAAGATATAAACAAAAGCATATCTACAAAGTCTTGGTGCAGAAGTATGGGCAATCGTGGAAGAAGGTTATCAGTATCCGACAAGTATTCCTACTGATGCAGCAGAAAGGAAGAAATATGAAATCAATGCCAAAGCAGTCAATGTTTTGTTAGGAAGCATGTCTGAACCAAAATTTGCTAAAGTGATGCAGCTAAATTCAGCAAAAGAAATATGGGACAAAATCATTCTGAGCTATGAAGGAGATACAAAGGTAAAAAGTGCAAAACTCCAAACTCTCATAATTGAATATGAAAATTTAAGGATGCATAGTGATGAGAGTATTGCCAGTTTCTTTTTACGTCTAGATGATATTGTAAATCGTATGAGAAGTTTGGGTGAAACCATAACCGATACTACTCTGGTGGAAAAAGTCTTAAGATCTTTGACTTCAAAATTTGAGTCAAAAGTATCAGCTATTGAAGAAAGGCAAGATCTGCAAACTCTTACTGTTGTTAACCTACATGGTATTCTAACTTCTTTTGAAATGAGAAAAGAAGGTCCCTCTCAAATCAGAGAAGTTTCCTTTAAGGCATGTGCAAAAGGAAAAGAAAAGGAAGTTATTAAGGAATCCAGCTATATATCAGAAGAAGAAGAAGCAAATTTTGTGAGAAGACTCCAACTAGGTACTAGAAGATTCAAAGGTAAGCTTCCCTTCAAGTGTTTTGATTGTGGAAGAGTTGGTCATTATGCTGCTAAATGTCCTTATAGAGAAAAACATGATAAAGGGAAACAATTTGAAAAGGGAAAGAGTTATTATACAAATGATGATGAAGTGTCCAATGAGGATGAAGAAGATTCTGACCAAGATCCGCAAGTGCTAATGGAAAAGAAGCAAAAGAAGAAGACTACTCAAAGAAAGAAGACATCTCAGAAAACATGCGCAGAAGATGAAACAGGTATTAATCCTTGTTCTTGTAATTTATTTCCTGATGCAAGCAATGGTGAAGATAGTGAAAATGATAGTGAATGTAACAGTGTGGGTCTAGAAGCAAATCTCAAGATCAATGATGATGATTGGGATAAATTTAAAAGAAAGGAATCTATCTACCAAGATATGATCTCTAGAATGAATGGACAGATAGAAACAATGAAGGGATAGAGAGAAATACATCAAAGACTGCAGGATGAAGTAACCAATCGAAGTGAAAGCCTTGAAGCAGAAATCATCTCTCTCAAAGAAGATCTGGAAAAATCAAATAAGAAGAATGAAGAACTCTTACAAACTTTTGAAGAACAAGAAAATGGATTGAAGGAAGAGATTTTAGAATTGATTGATCAAGTAGAAGAAGGAAGAAGGAAAGAAGAAATTATGAAGAAGCAATGCCAAAATTTGGAAGTTGAGGTAAACATTCTAAAAGGTAAATTAGAAGAAAATGATAAACTTTTGAGGTTTCAAGATAGTACTAAGATTGTGGAAAATATTCTTAGTATTCAAAGGTCTCCCTCTGTTAAATTTGGTCTTGGTTTTCAAGAAACTGTTAAAGGAGAATCTAGTTCACAAGGAAAAGCTAAAGAGTCAAAGGATATCAATACAGAACCTGAAGTGTTGAAAGAGACAAAAGGGCAACCAACAGTCATGAATTCTCAAAGGAAATCTTTCGCTCCTAAATATAGAAGTATCAATAATGTTGAATGCTTTAAATGTCATAATCATGGGCATGTTGCAACAAATTGCAGAAGCAGATTGTTTCAGTCACAAACAAACAGATTCTACACAGAAAGGTACTTAGGTTTCTTTAAGGGATATTGTTTTTCATGCAGCAACTTTGGTCATAAAGCAGCCGATTGCAATAGAAGGAAGAATAGAAAATCACATTATGATCCTTATGCTTATTTTTCTGGTCATGCAAGATGTTATGCTTGTAACAAGTATGGACATGTAGCAAACGAATGCTGGATGAACAGATATGAGAAATTGGATAATTTTCAGCACACAATTAGGACTTTCAAGGAAAGTTGGAAAGAGAAGAAGCACCGGTCAGAAACGTAGGGAATATTGACCCTACTGCAGTCATCCGCTTCTAAAGCTTACTTCTCATAATGACTGCAGGAGAAATGTGAGATACATTATGGAGATTAGTAATGTATCATCACAGGGGGAGCGATGTATGATGATTCTCATGGTTGATTTGGTAATTTTGGTTATGTTTATTTCTGACAGTGCATCTGATGTGAAGAAGACAGGTACAGGTGACATAAGTTTAGGGGGAGATGAAGTTGTGAAAATTTCTGCATTTCACATTCCATACGCGGGTTTGATGAACTAAAGGCGCGTATACACGTGAGTTCCAGTAGAGACATACGCGTATGCATTTATGATAAGAAAATAGTATGACAACTAAAGATCAGGAGCATAAGTTCAGGGGGAGCATCAGTCTAACTGCTAATGATTTCATTGTATCTGCTTATTCCTTAATACTCATGCTTAAAATTATGATGAAATGATACATGGTTTCTTATGATGAGATTATGGATGAGCCCTGATTGCATTTTGAATATCCTTTGTTTTCACATGGATGAGTGAAAGTCTTATGATTCAGAGATAAGAATAGATCATGCAGAGCTTGGTGCTATGGTTGAGACCTTTTCCCTACACATGTTACCTCATGATAAATCTTGAAGATCTTGGTTACATGGATGATTGCTTGACACATATTATCTATTGAAGAAGTTGTTCTGGTATGATAATTCCTCTTGGGAAGAATATGATTGATGTTGCAAATAATCTGAAGGCTTGGTTACTAATGTGCTTATACTACATCTATTGGATGACACTTGAAACACAACTACATTGGCCTATCTATCTTCTCTCATATATTCCAGGGAAGCATTCGAGTATCTCAGACAGAAGCTGGGATTAGTCTCTGCCATTCAGAAGATCAAATCTGATTAAATTCAGAAGATTGACTTAATTTCAGAAGATTAAATTGGATACGTGGGTTTTCTGAAAGACAGTCGCGTATATACGCGAGTTCATACAAAGAAAACCGCGTATGGGTGGTTGCTGACAATTTTTCTGGGTCAGCATTTCTTCAGCACAAGCTGTGGTGCTGGTTGGTTTCTTTGATGCTAGTTGGTGTCTTTGGTGGTGTTCCAGTTCTTATATTTCTGTTTCATTCTCTGATATTGGGTGAAGATGCCTTGATGACTTGCTGTTGAAAGTGTTCAGGTTGCACAAGCTAAGGAGGAGCCTTGGTCATATGGAAAGGATGCTTAGATGCACAGTTTCAGGGGGAGCATTAGCCTTGCTGAATATAATGCATTGTGGGCATTAAGATGAATATGAAATATGATCTCTCTCTTGAGGTCTTTTTGGTATTGAAAAGTCATATTTGTATTCTGATGAAAAGGTCATGATAAGACCTGTGATGTAAAATTGTAATATTCAGTCATGTAAGGACTTGTTTAAATTTGTAAACCCACTTGGTTGGGTACTTGAGTATCATATGTAAATCCACTTGGTTGGATCATTGATGTAAGTATGAGTCCTTGATGATAGGAAGAGTCATGTACTTCATTGAAAAATATGTTTAACGATTCAGCATGAACTCAGGGGGAGCATGGTAACTTCAGTACAAATCAGTTCTACAAAGCTCTTCTTTATATAAGGGAAGCAAAACCTTGTCTTGGTTTTGATCCGCCCTTTTCCCTTGATGTCAAAGGGGGAGAGTAACATGGTGTTTGAATAATGGGAGAGTATCATGGTATATATCTGTTGTGGTGATCAAACACCATCGTGGTTGCCATCAAGTCCAAAGGGGGAGATTGTTGGCATGTGTTGTCCTTGATGGCAACCTAATTGATGATTGGCAACCTAATTGATGAAATGAGATGATTGGAAATATGATGCAGAGTGTTGTCCTTGATGGAAACCTACTTGATAAAGTTGATGGCAACCTAATTGATGAAGATGGAAACATACTTGATAAAGTTGTTGTCCTTGATGGAAATCTACTTGATGAGTTAAGGAGGAGATTGTTGGCTTTGATGGAACCTACTTGATGAAGTTGTACTTGATGAACTTGTTAATGATGTAACCGATAATCGACGCACCAAGATGTATGCGTACAGAATCGTGATGTGCAAGAATAATGTTAAACAAGGTATGTCAAGGAGAAGTCGCGTATGTGCGCGTGAAACAACGTGCCCCAAGTCGCGTATGCATAATTCTGCGCTCTATTTGTATAAAACCAGGGGGCACTACCATGGTATTGACCCATTGTATTGAGCGCTGGATTGTCTCTTTGATCCCGTCCAGGAATACCATCGTAGGTTGAATGGTTTTGGCTCATGGTATTGAAAAAGGATAATCTATATAAGGAGAAGAAATTCATTGTGGAAAGTGTGGATGAGTCTGGGTTTGAATGAATACTTCACTCTGAAGTATGTCTGAATGGAAAGGGTAACAGTTTGATGATAGATCTGAATCTATGATGCACCTATGAAGAAAATGATGAAGAGGGATCTCTAGATATGAAATGTGTATGTATTTTCTAGATCTGTTTATGGAATGATTAGATTTGTGATCTGGTGAATCTGTGCTGAAGTAAAGAATGAAGATCTGAGCTGTTTATCTGTTCTGGAGAGCTGCACTGCCCTAAAATGTCTGAAGATCTATACGCATGTCAGGTGAAGAAAAAGCGCATATATACGCAGGTTGGATGAAGCAAAAGTGCGTATGGAATGTGAAGTTGGTTCTGAAATGTGTGCAGAGGTATACGCAGGTTGGTATTTGTGAAAGTGCGTATATACGCAGGTTTAGTGAAGAAAAAGTGTGTATGTAATCTAGGGTTTGCTGAAGTGTGTGAAAAGAAATGTATGATCTTTTCTGCTATTTTACTGCTATCTGTCAATGATGATCTGGGTTGTTCGAATATTGATTATGATGTTATGGATCAAGATGTTGGTTTGATGAATGTTCCTTGAGCTTAATTGTGTGGGTTGGATCCAGTATGAAAATTGATGAAACGTGGTCCATGAGGTGCTGAAGGTTGAAGCCTTCAGTCAGGGGGTTGCAGCTCCCTTCCAGGAGAGGCTGGTAAACGAGAGCAGGGGGTTGTAGCTCCCTTCCAGGAAAGGCTGGTAAACGAGAGCAGGGGGTTGTAGCTCCCTTCCAGGAGAGGCTAGTAAACGAGAGCAGGGGGTTGTAGCTCCCTTCCAGGAGAGGCTGGTAAACGAGAAGAAGGTTGTAGCCTTCTGCAGGTGGGTGCCTGCGTGCTGGTATGAGTCTGCGCCAGTACAGGGTTGTAAGATGTTTTCTTTATAATAAAATATTGAAGGCTGAGACAACGGTAGCAGTGGTTTTCTCCCGACTTGGGTTTCCACCTTAAATCCTAGTGTTCATGTGTGTTGCTTATGTGTGATGGTTTATTCTATTATTACTACACATGCTTACTGCTAAATAAACTTCTGATGAATGAATGATGCATAGATCTAAGTAAAGAAATACATGCATAATAAGTTCTCTGCGTATACGCGAGTTTTATGAAGGATATCCACGTGTATATGCGAGTTGGGCTCAGTAAAGTAGCGTATGGGTTTTAGAGGAAGGAAAAGTAAACAGATTTGAGTATGCCCTAAATACTGATTCACCCCCCCCCCCCTCAGTATTTTTCCCAACACTAAATGTTGGAAATACTGAGGGGGGGGGGTGAATCAATATTCCTTTCAATTAGAGCATTAGTTGATATTCAATTATTATCAGTGTTTGTACAATGGTAGCAGCAAAAAAAAGGAACACAAATTGACACAGTTTTTAAAGTGGAAACCCACTCCGGGACAAAAACCACCTAATGCTTTTCTAATAATTCTTTAATATTCAACTCCAATTGAAAATAAAGCTCCAACTTCCTAGAATCTAGAAAATCATTCTTCTCTAGCTCCCACTGAATGGATGCTCCAACACCCGAGATTCTTCAGTAGTCAAATTCGGCAGTCTTACAACACCCGATGAGTTACAGCTACTGGCATACCTACCCTGAAGACAGAAAGAATGGACTCCCGTACCAGGGAAAATGGTCCACTTTACAATGATATAGAATGATGTAGAAGAAGAAGACACGCTAGACCATAACCCCAACTATGACACAACCACCTAATGATGATCCTAGACCTCCCGACACTGCCTCTTCAACTCTTGGTAGATAGACACTAGAACAAATTTTACAATAATGTATTTACAATGACTTAGTACAATGATACCTTTACAGTGACTGTATGCAGTGCTACCCACTTGAAGACTTCATGTGATGAACTTCATGCTGCTGTTCTGCACCTTGGTTGCTGCTCTTGTCATGCTACCCTATGTTGCACCTTGTTTTGCTTTGCTGCCCTAGAAAGTCTGGTCCTTTGCAGCCCTTGAAAACTATGATCTAGCTTTTTCTTGCCTTCTAGGAGCTCGATATTGAATCTGGTGTATCTCTGTTATTTCAGATCTTGAATATCTGATTTTCAGTCCTATAGTATTCCTCTAAGTCATCTTTCCAATGCCATGGTCTGACCCAATTTGGATTCTTCAAGGGAGAGTTATGCCCAATCTCTCATAATGCCTTAATTATGGATTGTTTCAGTAGAGCGAACTTGTACAGCGTGCCACGTGTTAATGTTTCTTTATTCAGCTCTGAAATTGATAGAGCAAAAACTAAGTCCATGCAATATCTGCCACATTTTACAGAATTCCAATCTGATACTCAGAGAGAGAGTTATGATGATTTTCCCAAGGTCACTTCTTTGAGATGAATTTCAGGAGTTTGCAAAAGCACTGACTTCCACAGATCATATCTCTGAAATAATTGTGCACCTTAATATGAAATTTTCACAGGAGCGTCCTCAGGATTTCAGCTTCACCTCATAAAAATTTCAGCTTCTGAACCTTCTGTTGTGGTAAAACACAACCCCCCCATTTTTGACTTGTTCACTTCAAATAATGGGGACCCTTTTTATAAATTTTTGACTAAACGCCTTTTAGGATTTTATTTAACTGATTATCCTACACTTTTGTTAATTTTTCATTTTCTTTGGATTATTGTTTTGATTGAATCGATTTTTTTATAAGCCTCCCATTGACGCTTGTTTCGCCTCATTTGGTCAACTGGTTTAAAAATGGTACTCCTTTGAAGTACCATCATTTTTCTAGTCTGGGTTAAAAATGCTATTTTTTTTATTCTTTTTCGGAGTGGCTGTAGTTTAGAAAATTTCATAGCTAAACTAAACATCATTAAAATAAAACCAAAATAAAATATAAAAAAAATAAATAAATAAATTTAAAAAAAAAAAAATTATTACATCATCGGATCTGTCGCAGATCGCAGATCGCAAATTTCAGATTCATCGCAGATCGCAGATCGCAAATTTTAGATCCATCGCAAATCACAAATTCGAATCCATCGCAGATCGCAGATCGCAAATTTTGGATCCATCGCAGATCGCAGATCGCAAATTCGAATCCGTCGCAGATCGCAAATTTTAGATTCATCGCAGATCGCAGATCGCAAATTTCAGATTCATCGCAGATCGCAGATCGCAAATTTCAGATTCATCGCAGATCACAGATGGAAAATTTCGGATCCATCGCAGATCGCAAATCACAAATTTCGGATCCATCGCAGATCGCAAGATCGCAATTTCACAATTTCGGATCCATCGCAATTTTTAGAACATGCACATTTAAAAAACCCCGATCCAAGGTTCTTGCGATATGCGATGTGTTAAATTTTTTTTTAATATAAAGTTTTTGTTTTCCCCTTATGCCTCTCGTACCTCCACCTCCCTCACCCTCACGTCACCCTCACCTCACACTCCACTCACCATATCCCTCCACAAACTCACATGGATGAATTAATACAGTGTGGATTGATTTCAATGGTTTGTTTAATGGATTATGGGTATGGATTGATTCCAATGGTTTGTAAATTAATTTTTATATTTTTATATTATAATAATTATATTATAATTATAATGTTTATTATAATTTTAATATAATTTTAATTATAATATTAATCATATTTAAATTAACTTTTTCAAATCGTTTATATATTAATTTAATTTTGTAACTTAATTAATTTCTAAATTAGATGATAATTAATTAGAATTAATTGTATCTATTAGTTAGTTAATAATTAATTTAGAATTAATTATTAGATAAATAGAATCTAATTTAGGATTAAATTTCTAATTAAAAATTCTGATTTTTAGCCCAGCAAACAGAATTTCCAGATTTATGCCAGATTTGACTCATCAACTTTGGAAGCTCATAGAATGAGTTTTACTTGGCCAAATGAGGCCCAGGACGGCTCATTGGAAAGATAAAATCAAGCAGAACATTTCTGAAGAGGTTCCACTAATAGATTTGGTCATTAATTGGGTCAAAAATCATGCAGAAAATCAAGCTCCGAATTTCTAAAACAAAATCAATTTTCTGATTTTGTTTTCTGCATTTTCATTTGTCCTAAACCTCTTCTAATTGTAGATTCGCTCATCCATAATATCCTTGGCCAATTAAACTATCTCAGGCATCAATAGAGAGTTTATATTTTATTTTCAATTATTTATTCAAATATAATTTGATTGAATTTGTTTTAAATGCGAGAAATGATATTTTGTTTTTATTAATTGCATTTTAATTTATTTTGATTTCTTTTTGCAGGAAAACAGTAGAAGAGATATGAAGAAAAGATCTTAATCAATGAGAATGCTCCAGCAATTAAAAGATTGGAATGTTTGAGCAAATAAAAGTGATTGGACAGATTTTCTTCAACAAACTTTCATCTCAAGAATTCCTTTGCAAATATTATAAATAGCAGATTGCAGAATGGAATAAGGGCTGCTTTCCTCTGCAATTCCAGACTTCTAAAAGCATTTATGTAATAGGAATTTAGAGTTGTAGATGGGGAGGAGAGAAAATTTCAGATCTGAACATTAATGAGGGTTTATTCTTTATATCTTGAATTATGCATGATGGGCAGAGTTTGCATTTCTGCAGCTCTAGTCTTGAAAGCAGAAATTCAAGTAATGTAAAGTACTGTTAGAGACCAGGATCAGAGAAGCAGATTCAATTAACTGGTATCTTTGGCATTTCTGTATCAAATACCAATTTCATTTTTATGTTAATAAGATCGTTGTTTCATTTTATTCATGTTTTGGCATTTCTGTTGATATGGATAATTTGTCTCAAATTGTTATGTATCTCTGCTCTTATGAATTAAACTCTGATTTCTGAGTAACCATTACTCAGAAATATGTCTTATAACACTGATTTATTAAATAGTAATGTGTTGTGAATTTCTTCCACATGTTATCATTTAATTATTAGTTTGACTGATATAATAATCAATATCAATTTTTGTGAATTTCTTCCGGAGTGTTGTTGATTTATTATTTCAGTCAAATGGTCTTAATAGAATGTGTTTTGGTACTCACAAATGTGAACTAATTGAATTTCTTCGTTAGCTTAACATTAATTTAAAACCAGACATATTTTAATTCTCATTATTTAATCATCTTGCTCTTAGTTGGGTTAGATTTTCATCTACCTGATAGAGATAGGATTTAGATTAGTTTCTTTTTGCTTGCATTATAGAATAATTTTGCAATTAGATTAAATTTACATTCTTTTAAGTCCTCTTCTCGAAGAGGCAAAATCTTAGTTATGGTTTGGATGAACCCAAATCATCTTAAGGGTCATTCTCTTGCCTGATCAGCAAGAAGAATTGATCTGATATCCCTATCTATTGGTAGTTAACGATACATCGTAAACCAATAGCGATAGGGAAAAGGTAACTGGACCTAGTTAAACCAGTCGGAGCCACTATCATAAACGGAAAAGGAGCTGTATTAAGGTCCAGACCGGGTGGTTATCCCCCAATGTTGTAGCAGCGATTTTCGAGGCTTCAACATTTTTGGCGCTAGAAGGAGGGCCTGAAACTTGTTGTCTGTTGGAGTCTTTCCAATTTTAACATTTTATTTAATCACGATGGCTCCTTTTAAACTTCCAATTTGGAGCTGTATCCACGGACATGCATCTTCCAATACTCCACCTGAAGTGGTAAGACTCTTGTCTCAGGTAAAGTTTAATGGTGAGAGAAATTCTTCTGATTTTAATCATGTCCTTCAATTTATTCAAAATGTTTCAAATTATGATTTTCAAGGAATTGATGAAGGCATTTTATGCAGAATTTTTACTCTCACATTTGCGGCAAAAGCCAGAAACTGGTGTAAAACTCTTTCGGTTGCCTCAATTCACAGCTGGGATCAATTTGTTACAATTTTCGTTTGTAAATTTGACCACTATGATGATGATCAGGTATGTGATGAAATTGAATATCTTCGAAATGAAAATAAGTCTATTAGAGATTTTAATATTCGACTTCATTTAAATTGTTTAAAATTTGATGTCAAAGATCAACCTATGAAAGAAGAATCACTAGATTGGTTTGAACATAATTATTCTCTTCCTCCTATTCCCGATCCATATGAAATTAGTTCAAGCTTTGTTCCATCCCCTTCCAATATAAATGAGAATTCCAATATGGATGCGCAAATAAATTGTAATGAAGAGGTTTCACAAAGCTTGGGAAATATTTCTAATCAAATGCAAGAAGACAACAACAACAATTTTGGAGAAAGACCTGCATTGGAATCTGAAAGTTTCTCTGCATTAAATTCAGAAAATCAGATTGCAAATCAAGAAGTGCAAGCAACAATCAAAGTAAGTAATAGCATGCAAACTGCTGTACAAATTTCTGAATCTTTTCATGACGAGCAAATGCTGAAATCAGAGCAGCAAAGCAATCTTCTTCAAAAAAGCATGAGTACGCAAAGGAATGATTTAGAATCTGAAATTTACAATGAGCATAATGTACAAGAGTTCTCAAACCGAAACATTTTTAAATGCATTATTTCAAATTCACACTTTTCCCTTTATCCTGATATTTTTAATGATGGTAAATTTTCCCCTCTTTGTGTTAATGATATTTCAGAAAATACAGACGCTGATCTAAATGAATTACCATTAAATTTTTATCAAGATAGAGAAGCAATTAATAATCATTCTTTTGCCATTAATGAACATGAAATTCTTGTTCCTCCTTGTTTCGATATATTGGATGAGATTGAAGGGAATTCTAAAGAATCTTGTGAAGTCATTTATGATAATTACTCTGACATAGAAGATGTTGATTTCTATTTTTCTCAAGAGAATTCTCATAAGAAAATTCAAATAACATCTGGGAATGAAGAACATCTCAATTTAGAAATTATTTCAACTAATCCTCATTTTAAAGCACATAATCATCTTCATGATTTCACTATTCAAGAAAATATTCCAATTTATGATTCATATCATGATCAAGATTTCATTCATGTTCATAATCATAAATCTCTTTCCAATTCACAAGTTGGAATTCGAAATTACTCAAATTCCATAATTCTGGCCAATCCTTGTGAAAAATAAATTATTTCAAAACAATCCCAATTGTGCTGTAACATTAGTTGTAACAATAGTGATTTCATTTTATTTTTGTTTCCTCACTTATTTTGTATTAAATCAGATTTATTTTCATAGTTTATTTTTCAGATTTTTGATATATTATGCTGGCATATTGCGCACTTTACTGTCAAACATTCAATTAATGCATTGCCCTCTTGGAAAATTGAAATTTTATATTATAATCAAGAGCATCAAAAGCTATTTCAATTTCAATTTCAATCAATGCTAGTGTTTTATCAAAAGCTTCTATCTTCTCAAAGGCAATATCAACAAGAGAATGTATTTTTAGAAGTCTGCCAGCAATCCAATTTAATTAATAATTTTCTATCTCATTTGAAATATTTCCATCCATTTTTCATTGATTTATTTGAAAAATATTTGGAAATTTTTCCTTCATGGAAGATTGTCAATAGCTTAACATTTACACATAATACTAACAATTTCTATTATGGGCACCCTCATATCCACAAGCTGGCCTGTTATCTCTGTTATAGCATCATTTCTCACCTTGACATGATTTATGATTGCTTCATGGCTTTATGGGCACCCATTCCTACAGACTTGGACAAATTCACTTAAAAACAATGTAAAATCCTCCATACGCGACTATGCCCGTGTTTTTCCGCGTGTATACGCGAGTACAGCTAAAATTTTCCGCGTATGCCATTTTAATGATTAAAAAATATATAAAAATCCCTAATTTCGCGCTGGGTTGATGGTTACTCAGATAGTTCAACCACCCCAGCCCGTGGCCAACTGTTTCCAACTGCTGAAACTACTTGGAGGGACTATAAAAAGACCTCATATGTATGGCCTAAGGGAGAGGGAGAATTATTATTATTATACTCTGTTGGTTCCCTATCCAAGTCTGATTCCCCGTGCCTCCTGCACTTTCCCAGTTCATTTCAGGAAACCCTTGTTTCCTTGAGATACACATTCCTTTATATGTTATCTCGTATGCACCAGTTTGGAAGGAGTCTTAGCGAGGCAAGGGCTGGACGGATCCGGACGACGGTCTGCGAAGGCCTTGGAAGGATCAGGTGATCTCTCCTCTTGATTACTTTTGTACGTACTATTTATAATACAGAAGTATCATGCTCTTCCCGAAATAAACGTGTTAGTGTATGCTTTTATGTATGAGAATATTTGTTATACAAGCATTCATTATGATTTATTTAATGTTTTATATGAATCTCACTAACGTATAGAGTAGATATATGCTGTACAACTTGTCCTTTGTGCTGGTTTCTTCTTGTATTTCAGGTTAAGGAGGAAGGACGGTTGCAGGGAGTTTGGACTCCACGTGGATCTACTTCAAACGTAGGACCAACGGGTAAGCCTCTCATTCTGCTCTATTTAGTTTTTATGAATGTGCATGATTGTGTGAGTCTCTGTTAAGTAGTACGCCCCTGCTCTGTGGAGGTTGAATCCCAACCAACCTCTAGGGTGTTAATTCCCCGAAACAGAACTGGCGACTCCGCTGGGGATCACATTCTTGTGATTCTCCTGTTGGGTTGTTTCAGTTGTTTGGTAGGTTGCCAACAGTTTTTTCTGTCTTTTACAGTCCAGTTTGCTTTCTTGCAGTCAGTCTGAAGTCTTGGTGTCTTTCCCAGACTTGTCTTTTTTGTTTTTCATTATCTTTCTTTGTATACGCTTTTTTGTTTGCACACAGTCGCGTATACCCACGAGTTTGTGTAGAAGGATCCGCGTATACGCGAGTTTCCCTCAACACAGACGCGTATACACGCTTGTTGCATAACTGCAAGGTCGCGTATACCTAGGCTGATTTTGAAATTTTAAGATTCTGGTGTTTTTGGTCTTTTCTGGCTGTGGAGGCCTGTGTCTGCAGAGTCTCTGTACTTACTGGAGTGTGACAGAAGTGGTTTCAAGTCTTGTTTCTCTTTCGTTTGTCCGAAAACTGATCTTTTGGCGAAGTGTTCTTGCTGGTGCTAGCACTCCTGGATTGAGTTCCAAGATCGCTTTCTGAGCGTTCTTGGCTGTTCTGCTTTACCAGAACAGAGAGCTTCTGCACACTGACTCGCTCCTATCTTTGTGTTGTGCTTTGCATTGCGTTCTTTGCTTTGTTTTCGATTGGTTTTCTTGAGTTTCATAGGCTAGGGTTTTGTTGCAATTTTCGAAGAACTTTTCTTGTTTCTTTGGAGTTTTGTGTTGCAACGAGTTTGCACTATTTCTCTAGGCTGTTTGATTGAGTTTTTGGTCTTCCATTGCTCTTATTGATCTTGCTATCATTAGCTTTATAAGGTTTGGGAGCATAGTTGAAGTTTATGCTTGAAATTCGGTCTCGTTTTGGCTTGGATTGTGATAGTTGTGCTTGGTTTTTTTGAAGCTCTTGTTTTATAAAACTAAAAAGCCCAAAAAACATTTGTTTTGCTTTTTGTTTTTGCATATCAAAAACTCAAAAAACATTTGGTCTTGTTTTTGTTTTTGTTGTTGCGTTTTTCATTTTCGTTTGGCTTTATCTTTTGGAGCTTTAGTGAAGTTTCTTGCTTCTAGTTTTCAGCTTGATTTTGAGGAGAGGTTGTCATTTGATTTTTTCTTCTTCTTGTTGAGTATTTTGGTGTCTTATATTGAGAATTCTTCTTTTCAAGAATTGGCTTTCTGGACAGCAAAAGATGAGTTAAAACTGAAGGAGCCTTTTTGGGAAATTTCACTTTGTTTCAAGGGACTTTTTGCATCTTAGAATTTACATGCTTGTAGTCATTTGCATTAGGTGCATTGAATCATTTAGTTAGCTTCTTAGTTTTTGTGAGTGTGATTTTGTAATTCGAAGAGAAAAATACATTTTTTAGTCTCGTAGAACTTATATAGAAATTGCTCTTCATCGAAAGACAAAGAACTGCATGTGCATGTAGTCAGGTTTTTATTAATTTCTTTTGCGTCAAAAACACCATTGGTTTCAACTCCATATCCTTGTGACTTAATACAACAGCCCTTAAAATAAGCGATTTAATCTAAAAATCAACTAGCAAGTTTTATTAAGTGTCAATCACCAACTAGCTAGGTTGTAGGGCCTTGGAATAGGTGAGAGGAGAGTTAACTCTCCAAGGCTGCTCAAACAAACATAGAAGTTGATTAATTGAGCGAAATCCAACTCCGTGAGGTGGACTGGGAAAGCTCTCATCCGAGAGTCAAGCGCGAGGGGAAGTGAAGGTTGAGAAGAGGGATACCCCCCCTCCGATTAGCCGAATCTGACCTCAAGACCGTTCCGCCCAGCTTCTGATACGGATTGGTGTCCATAGTTGCCTCTCCTAGGTTCCACACAGGTGACTGCGGGGGGGAATACCCGTGGTACCTGAGGCAGACGTCGCATCACTTTCAACAGTACTTCTGGGGGGTGCCCTTGCGAAGCTTGGGTGCTTGAGCCGGCAAAGGCTGTCGTTAGGAGGTCGGCGTAACTGTTTCTGATACCTTCGCTAGTTGTTCTGGGCCCTAATCATCCCAGACTGCTTTCTGAAGGCCCTATACTTCGCTTTCCTGTATTTTGGTGTCCGGTCCTCATCACCCGGAGCGGAAATACTTGGAGGCTGTTTGCTTGCTGTTTCTCAGGGATTTTGATTTTAGTGGGTGCTCTTTGCTCCTAGCTTGCCTAGCTTTTCACTTTTCTTGAGTCTAATATAATAAATCTGTAAAATTGGCTGATCAAGCGCCTCGACGTTCGAGGAGAATCCGGGGGTTATCTCCCAAGAGTGCAGAGCCTTCTTCGAGAAGGCGTAGGAGCGATTTAGCAGGTGGTTTTCACCCTGTAGAGTCTGACGCTGTGGAGAGAGATCCTCCACTAAGGTCCGAAGTTTTCGTTGCTGATTCCGGTGTCGGTTCCGAGAGGAGCGTTCCGCTCACCTCGAGAGTATTGTTTCCTCAGGAAGAAGATTTTTAGATAGAAGATATACCTGAGCCTGCAGCTACAGGTCCATCTCCTCTTCCTCTTGATCATCCGTTTGTTATTCAGTACGTCGGACCGGAGTCTGAGAGACCGCCGGATCTTCCATATCTTTCTTATCTTTCGATGGCCACGACTAGGAACGCGGCTTCTACCGTGAGTGCTGCGGGCATTCAGACCCCTGCTTCTGTCGAGGCAGGGGGCACTCTTGCTCTATCTTCGAGTGCTTCTAGCACTGCTATGTTTGGCTTTGGGTTCACCCAAGCATATGCTTCTCAATCTGGTCCCTTTGTTTCAGGGATGTCCATTGCTGGAAATCCCTCTTTTTCCTTTACCGCCGGTGCAGCTGGATCTACGCCCATGTCTAACATGGCTAATGGATCAGCTTCGTTTCAGGGTTTCTAATCGGGCATATTCCCAAATTCCAATCCTTCTTTAGGGTCGTTTCCTTTTACGTCCCAGACCCAGAGTTTCAACCCTTGGGCTCAGGGGCCAAGTTCGACCGCTTTTATGGGATGGAATCCTATGTTTGCAACGTCGGGGGTAGGGAATCAGTTCATCGCGAGTCATCAAGGGAATGCTTCTTTCCTTGCATCGAGTTCTTATCAGTCTTTTTCTCCTCTGTCTAATGCGTGGAACCCCTACCAGGGGCTTTCCTCTTCAGTCAATACTTCAGCGGGGGGAACTAATCTGGGTTTTGGTAACTCGGCGTGGGGAGGAGGTTCTTCTCCGTTTTCTACGGGTCCTTACTGGCAGCCTGGTGCCTCATCAAATCCAGGCTATTCTTTTCAGAATGTTGGAAATCCATCCCATCAAGGATGGAATTCTCAGGCTCCGCCTCGATTACCATTTCTGGCAACGTTAAACTTGCCAGACTTGGCGAAGTTAACTAATGACCCGATTCGGTATAGTCCGGGGTGGCCTCCGGTTCCAGCCAAACTTCCTTCAGACATTCCAAAGTTTGAAGGTAAGAATGGTGAAGATCCGGCAGACCACATCACCACATTCCACTTATGGTGCTCTTCCAACTCTCTGATCGACGACTCGATTAGATTGAGATTATTTCAGCGCACCTTAACTGGGAATGCAGCCAAATGGTATATAGAGCTCATTGGGGGCAGTTTCGCCACATTTGGAGAACTGGCTGTCACTTTTCTTAACCATTTCCAGTTGCCTGTCAGATATGAGGCTGGGACCGAACTCCTGGCTAATTTTAAGCAGGATGAGGCAACTCACATTTCTGATCATATTCAAGAATGGAGGAGAAGGAAGAGGCTTATCAAAGCCCATATTCCAGGTGAGTTCCTTCTCGAGTGGTTTTTGAAATCGCTTCAGTCAGACATTTCAAAGGATGTATCCATGTCAGGGGTATATTCCGAGGAGCAGGCCATCTTTAGGGCCCAGCAGTTAGAGTTGATCTATTCTCAGTCTGGGATGCTTTACAAGTATTTTCCCAATGCTCCTTGCTCCAAATTGGATCTATCGAAACCCAAACCTGGTCCGCATGGTGATGGACTTGTCGGATCGGTCAGTAGTAGTGCAGCCAGCCTGCTTTCTCAATTGCAGCAGTTGTCTTTACAATCTGCTCCTTCTGGTCAGGCTGTGCCTGCTGATTCATCACCTTCCCAGTCTTTGTCCATAAATGCTGTCCAATCTTCTGAACCCAAAGGAAATCAACAATCCGATGGGAAGAAGAAGGGACGTAATAACAAGAAGAAGGGCAAGAATGGGAAGGGCAATGCAAATAAAACCAACGAGCGTGTTGGTGAAGGGAAAAAGGAGAAAAAGAAAGTGAAGTTTCCATGCAAGCTTTGTGCTGGAGACCATCTCACACACCTTTGCCCAAAAATTCAGGATGCTCAGCGCCTGTTATCTCAGCAGGGTTCTTCTAGTTCCCAGGCTGTGCTAACAAACCCTTTTCCCCAAGGGCAGCAATTAGTTGTTGGCGCGAACCAAAATCCTAGGGCTTCCTCTGGAGGTACCCAGGAAGGGGAAATTCCATCGAATATCTTTATGATGAGTGCTCACGTGGATGTCGCTACGAGATCCCGTGATTATGGCGGAGAGGAATCTTCAAAAGCTAAGGAAGTTCCTGATGCTACTGAGCCGCTTCACATCACGAAGCCAACTGTTGAGTCTATGCCTCGGATGCCAAAAGCATCTTCTAAGCGGTCAACGATTAATCCGAACATGAGGGCTGCCCAGAACTACTCGATCGTAGAAGATCTGGCGCAAAGTCCTTGTGCTATGTCAGCTTTAGAGGTACTCCAGTCTTGTCCGGATCAGCGCAGTGCTTTGCTCGCTGCCATTGGGGCTATTGATCCGAAAAATTATCTTCTGATTACCTTTGATATGAATAATTTTAAGAAGAGACTTCCTCATCATATGGCCTTCCATATTAAATCATCGTATCGGAAGACTAATATCTTTCACACGGTTGTTGATGAGGGTGCTTCTACTTGCGTGATGTCTCTCGCATGCTGGAAGACACTAGGATCTCCCAAAGCTGTTCCATCTAGCACTATTCTTACTGCATTCGATGGTCATTCTCATAGGCCCCATGGTATTGTCCCGGCTTTGCCCATCTGTGTTGGGGGCAAAACCGTTAACATAGAGGTTGAGGTAGTAGATGCAGCCTTGGACTACAACCTTCTGTTGGGGAGGAATCGGATATATGATATGGATGCTATTGCATCCTCACTATTTCGAATAGTATGTTTCCCCCACGAAGGGAGGATAGTCACGGTGGATCAACTGGACTGTCCTCCTGTAGACCTGGATGCGCCTTCTGACTCATCTGTGCCTAAGTTGGATAATACTAAGGCGCCTGTCGAGAATCTAGGAGTTGGAATGTATTCTTCCCCGATGGGTTCTTTTGATCTTCCTCCTCCTAAGGTGTCTATTAATGCTATTTCATCCTCCAAGGCTCCCCTTCGAAGAGAGTTCTTTCGAACTCATTATTTTTCGGACCCTTGGACCTTACCTTCCCCAACCGCCACTTTGGAGGAAGGGCAAGTGGGTGGAATGGCATTCCCGATTTCTGCAGCTGAGATTTCATATCAGTCTGTTGTTGACACTGCAGAGTCTGATCCAGCTCCTCTTTCGCCGGAAGAGTTGGATGGTGATGTGGCTCCGGCTTGGACGCTTACTTCTTCTTCTGCCCAAGATTGTCTAGATACCACTCTTCCATCTGAAGAGGCCATCCTGGAAGCAATGACAGGTATAGAGAGACCGTGGGATGACTTGCATCATCGGTCTTACTTCCTACCTGACTTGAGCGAAGTCGAAGCTAGTTTTCCAAGTCCTCAGTCTCCTGGACCTGTTCGCCCAGTCTTGAGCCCCTTAGCACCAACACAGGTTTATGCTGAAGGGAACATGGCTGTGATCTCTCCGACTATCCCGGTGAACATCTCCAGGAATCCCAACGTTATCGAGAACGTTTTCATTGGAGCTGAATGTTCCCGTGAAGAAGTTCAAATCTAAACCGAGCTCTTCAAAGAGTATAGGGATGTTTTTGCTTGGTCTTATGAGGAAATGCCTGGCATAGACCCATCTATCGTCCAGCATGAGATCAAGACGTATGAAAACGCTAAGCCGGTCAGGCAAAAACTTCGTCCGGTTAATCCTAGGAAGGCAGCAGCTATCAAAGCCGAAGTTGAAAAGCTGCTTAAGGCGGGATTCATTTTCCCAGTTCCTCTGACTGAATGGGTTTCAAACCCCGTTCCTGTTGATAAAAAGCAAGGAACAATTTGAGTGTGCATCGATTTCAGAGACCTGAATAAGGCGTGTCCTAAAGATAATTACCCCACACCCTTCATTGATCAGATTATTGACGAGTGTGTCGGTAACGAGATTTTTTCCTTCATGGACGGTTTTTCTGGTTATAATCAAATTACTATCCGTCCAGAAGATCAACATAAGACCGCATTTATTTGTCCCTGGGGTACGTTTGCATATAAGAAAATGCCTTTTGGTCTTAAAAATGCTGGAGCTACCTTTCAGCGGGCCATGTCTTATGCCTTCCACGACATCAAGAAAATCATCGAGGCATACTTAGATGATCTAGTTGCTCATTCTCGAAAGAGGATGGATCATCCAGGCCACCTCCGGAAAATATTTGAGAGATGTCATTTTTATAAAATTCGTTTGAATCCGAACAAGTGCGTTTTCGCGGTAACATCCGGTCGGCTGTTGGGATTTATCGTGTCTAGGGAAGGGATAAGGGTAGATCCCTTCAAGGTTGAGGCAATACTTCGGTTGCCTCCCCCGTCTTCAATCCGTCAGCTTCAAAGTCTCCAAGGGAAGTCTAATTTTCTTTGGAGGTTTATCGTCAACTATGCTGAGATTACAAAGGGATATATGAGACTGTTGAAGAAAGGAGTTCCTTTTCTTTGGGACGACTACGCTCAATGCTCATTCGATGCCTTGAAAAAGGCATTGACCTCTGCTCCTTTGCTGAGTCCACCCGATTATAGCAGAGATTTTCTTTTGTATCTGGCTACAGCATAATCTACCATTGGTATGGTTCTGGTTCAGGAGGATGATGCTCTGGCTGAGCATGTTATTTACTACCTTAGTCGAGGACTGGTAGGACCTGAACTGCGATACACCCCGATAGAAAAATTAGCCTTAGCAGCAGTTCATGCTGTGCAGCGACTCCGGCATTATATTATTCTTCGTAAAACTTATGTCTTGGCAGCTGCCAATCCATTTCAGTTTGTCCTCAGCAGGCGAGTGATTGGGGGCAAATATAATAGATGGATTGTGATTTTACAAGAATTTGATCTCGAGTTCATGTCTGCCAAATCCAAGAAGTCATTAGTCTTTTCGGAATTGATCTCCGAGTTGCCTTGTGGAGAGGAGATGATCTATGATGAGTCCTTTCCGGAGGAACACTTGTTTTTGATCTCTCCACAAGATCCTTGGTATGGGGATATCATCGTGTATCTCCAGACTGCGAAGTTTCCCTCTTCTTTTTCGAAAGATGAGCGTCGTAAGCTGCGTCACTTAGCTAAAAGTTACCTGATTATCGGTGATGCTTTGTACCGTCGAGGGGTTGATTCAATCCTAAGACGCTGCTTAACTTTCGAAGAAGCTGAGGCTGTGCTCAATGATTCTCATGGTGGAGCTTGTGGGGGTCATTTATCAGGGCTTGCTACAGCCCAAAAGATTTTGCGTGCTGGCTACTTCTGGCCCTCGATTTTCAAAGATTGTATTGAATCGGTCAAGAAGTGTCATCCTTGTCAGGTTTATACTCGAAAAATGTGCGCTCATCCAGCTCCGCTTTTTCCAGTCGTTACTGTCGGACCCTTTACAAAGTGGGGTATGGATTATACTACTTGTAACCCGCCTTCGGCAAAAGTTCACAAGTACATTATCGTAGCAGTAGACTACTTTACAAAGTGGGTCGAAGCTATGCCTACTTTTGGGAACGATGGTGAGACTGCAGCTCTTTTCTTCTTCAACCAGGTTATCGCTCGTTTCGGTATACCTAGAGAGATTGTCACTGACCATGGCAGTCACTTTCAGAATAGTATGATGGCTAAGTTGGCTCTTAAATTGGGTTTTCGGCAGGAGCATTCATCTCCATATTATCCTCAGGCCAATGGCCAAGTGGAAGCCGTGAATAAGTCCTTGAAGACAATTCTTCAATGGACGATTGATAAACATAGATCCAACTGGCACATTATGCTATATCCTGCACTCTGGGCATACAGGACGTCAGTTAAAACTGCAACTGGCTTTACTCCGTTTCAGTTAGTCCATGGGGTGGAATCCGTGTTTCCCATTGAATGCGAGATTCCTTCCCTTAAATTAGCTGTTGAGCTTCTTCCTGACACTTCTAGTCTGGCAGAGCGGCTTCTTCATCTGGAACATCTTGATGAGCAGCGTCGAGATGCCGCCACGTTGAACGAAGCCCATAAAAACCGAGTCAAAGTTCAGTACGATAAGGCGGTTAAGCCTAGGGTCTTTTCCGAAGGCGACCTTGTTTTGGTCTATGCCCAAGAGAAAGATGCCTTGGGGGCAGGAAAGTTTAAGTCGATGTGGTATGGCCCCTATATCGTCAAGAAGGTCCTTAAGAAAGGAGCGTATACCTTGGTTGACTTCGAAGGGAATGAGTTGTCGGAGCCCCGAAATGGGCTCTATTTGAAGAAGTATTATGCCTAGGCTTTGGCCTGGCATTCTGCTTTGTATATAGTAGTTTTTTGTCTTGTACATATCTGCTTGATTTTCGATTTTTTGATGAGATGGTGATGTTTTTTGATCTGCTTTGGCAGGTTGTGTTGATGTCATGAGTCATTTCGGTTTCGCCGATGGTGCTAGTAGACACACCCGGAACTTAGCCTGCAGCTCTACCTCATCATCCTGCCTGGGCCACCGTTGGTATCAATAGGGGTTCCGTATTGGTCCTGCTTCCAATAACGTAGCAGAATACACTGTAGTCATTCATCTACTCTCGGAGGCAATATCTTTGGGTGTTGATTCGTTGGTAGTTTTCTTGGACTCCCAGCTGGTGGTGTCGCAGCTGAACAACACTTATCGGGTACGAGATCCAGTTTTATTACGATTGTTCTTGAGGGTACGTTTGTTACAAAGGTCATTTCAATTTTTAACATTCATTCATATTCCTCGAGCTGACAATTGGTTTGCTGACTCATTGGCTAATCAAGCTTTAGATTGGCATATTAATAATTCAATACAATAAATTCTAATCATCAAAAACATCATACATTTGATACATTTATCACATCACATCAAATATCGCTGTATATATATCATCGGTATGTCAAAAAACTTTACAAAATTTGGATCCATAAATGTCGTACAAAACTTGGGCTTATGCCCCATCATGTTCAGTCTCAAAAAATATACAGTCATCTAATATATAAAATCTGTCTACTCCTGAGGACCCTGCCCAGAAGTTGCATTCCTATAGAACATCACTGCAGTAGCCACACGGCGGAACAGTCTAACCTAGTCCCGGGGTACTCCTACAACCCGTCTCTGGACGGCTTCTGGAAAGTCCTCCACAGCAGCTAGAGGGATTTGGCGGGTCAGTCCCTCCAAGTTTCTCTGCACGGCCTGGAGAGTCCTGTCAGAATCCGCTGTCTCCGCCTCACCTCTGCGGCGTTTGTGACGTGCTAGGCCCTTAGGACGAACTGGTCCAACATCTGAAACATGATCATTTTTAATTGTCAGTCATTATGAATCCAATCCAAAAACATGTTTGTTTTTCCTTTTTCATACATATTTGAAAAATCCAAAAAAAATCATATAAGTTAAAATTTTTTTTGCAAAAACTTACCGACTGCTCCCCATGCTGCGCCGGGTGGAAGTACTAGATCTGGATCTCCTCGGAAATCCATCCCAGCTTAGGGATAGTCGTCCACTGCGATGATCTGTTCTCTCCACCACAAGAAGCACTCATCGTCCCAGGTGGTTCGGGGTACCTCGCTGCCCCCCAGTCTCTTCATCATGTCTGCCCAACGGGCGATTCTTGGGTCCCGAGGGCTGCTGATAGTCGAGATGACTTTGGGTCTCAAAGCTGGAACTCTCTCGAAGAAGAATGTTGTCAAAATGGTTCCATAGCCAAAGTGTTTTGTCTTTGTTTGGCGAATGGAGGTCAGCTGTTGTTTCATATTCAGTAGCAGGGCTGTGCACCAATCATACACATGAATTAAGCACTCTACAGCTATGCTCATGTGCGTCCTGGATGCCTGATGTAGTGAGGCAGATCCTGCCACTCTGCCGATGGTGAATAGGAGGATCTTTATGTGCAAATCCCTGATATCTCTGATTGCAATCTGTGTGCCAACTTTCTTGGAATTATCTACGCAGTATATTTGGACATAGTCTTCCACGGTCAACCCTCCCAGGGGCTTTCCGTGCAAGTCCACTGGGTCTCCCCTCCTGGAGAGTCTAGTGATGAAGTATATATCTTCCACTTCTATGCGTAGTGGCATCTGATCAATGATGAAGCAATCCTGATCTGGTTCCCAGTAATTTACGAGCATTTCAAGCAATCGCACATTACTTTTCATATTGGGCATTTTGAAAAATTTGAACAATCCACAGTTTCGGAGGACATTTTGTGCTGCGCGATCCTTCATGACCTCTTGGTCTATTGCGCTATGCTCACGTTCCCTCCATGAGATGGTCATCCTGAGAAATTTCACAAAAATTTGCATTAGAAACTTCTTTTTGGGTTACGGACTTGCGCATACGCGACTTTTCCTGTGCACAGTCGCGTGTATACGCGGCTTGCCTTCATTGAACCCGCGTATGTGCAGATACACATTTTTTAAGAAGGGTTTCTAGGCAAAAAATCACTTAATTTTAATTTTCAAACGGACAAAATGAATAAACAGGATGATTAAGGAGCCTACCTGAAGTTTCGCTGAATTCCGACGGTCGGTTGTTCCTGATTTGACGAAACAAGTTTTTAGCTCAAGAGCTCTTTTTCCAAATCAGCTATGCAATAATGAACCAATTGAGAGGTAATTTGTGTATTTATGGCTAAAAAATTGAAAATTTTTGCAAAAATTTCCTTATGCTTATTTTTTCGATCCATCTTATGTTGTATAACTTGATTGCTTGGAAGTGCCTAGTTTGGTATGTTTCAGGTACATTTTGACGATTTCGAGACTTTTCCCAGTTTTTGACCCATGATTTCAGACTCTTCACGGCAGGTATATGATCTTCACTGGCATATAGGTTAGGGAATCACTTTCCGTTGCATCTTGCATTCTAGCCTCCATACTGATCACTTGCCTTAAGGTCGATCCCATCAGGTCATGAGTATTACACCCATTTCACTCGCCGATTTTTAATCATGACTTGATGGTAGAGCCTTCCTTTACATGGGCTTCCTAGTTAGTTCCTCGCTATCACTTGTTGCCCATGTTGCTTTTTACGTAGGCTCGGGAGTCCTCTTTAGTCCCGCCATGTATTATGTGTTGAAGCTTCATTCTTCTCCTTCATCACTTATCATTTTTCTGGCTTATACCCTAGAGGCTCCCTGGTGTCGTTAAGTTGTATTACTGCATTGCATATTGGCTACTTGTTTATCCTGGCCTTTAGCCGGCTTCATTTGGACTCGATGTTTAAGCCAACTTTTGACCTTGAATTTCTGTACAAGTTAACCATTTCATGCACTTAGCTATCACGACTTGACACCTTTGTACCCATGGATGGAACGTTCCTCTGAGTATCACTGACCAGTTTTCGCCACCTTGCATTGAGCATAGGATTGTTCCAATCCTAGGAACTAGTGCATCTGCTTTCTTGATACTCGTTCTATCCATTGTACCATAGCATTCTTTTATTCTTTTTCAGGCTTATTATGAAAAAGACAAAAAAATCAAATATGACAAAAAGAGCGGGAACGGGATGTATCTTCGTTATTTTGATGGCAGTACAGAGTCAGTTTGTCGCCCTTGAACAAAGCACATATACTTATATATATTTCCTTCATTTGGGATGGTTCTAGTTTTGACCTAGGTTCAGCCTTTACTGTGTTTCACTTGTCATTTCTCCCCCGGTTGGTTATCTCTTCCAATCATATGGAGAGTTTGTTTTGCCTCCTGCAAGACAGACTTATACAGTGTCACTTTTTACTGCCATGGTCATCACAGAGTCGTGCTTTTGTTCAAGGGAAGACTAGCCTGAGTCGGCCATTCTGCGGTGTCTCTTGACTCATTATTCAGTCGGCCTTCCCGGTCTTGTCAAGATCATGTTCTATCACATCAGATGTTTTGATCTTCTGCTCGTGCTGGTTTGAGAAGGTCCCCATTGATCTCTGCGGCGGGTTTGTCTCTTATCGATCACGACACACGTCGTAGAGCAAACCTAGAGCCGCACCTTGGGCCTATTTCCATCATTGATAGGTGACCTCGCGTGCTCGCATTCCGATCATCATCACATCTTGACCGAGTGGTTTCCTGTTCGACGTCAAGACATTATCACACTTGGGATTCGCAGACTCGATTTCCATTCCGATTCATTCGTGGATTTCCTCGCCCCGTGTCGCCTTTCATTATTGGTTGGTTCGTAGGGTTTCTTCCGTGCGCTAGCTTCATCTTGTGCACGCTTCTGAAACGTACTTCGGTTTTGGTTCCATCACCACTGTCCGATTCCTTCCAAATCTTGGCCTGCGGGTTACACTCGTGCTGGACTGATGTGGGATGCCTTAATGCCTTCCTTCCAGCAGATCTTTTCCCATCGACTCCGACTCATTTCTCTAGGAACAAGATCTAGAGTCTTTTTGTCAGTACCTTAGGGTTTGCAGTCATCAGTGGCAAACTCTTCGCTATCGACAGTGGGGATTCATCATTGCCTCCCGATTGGTAGATTCTTTCAAGTGTTCGACTTCAACTCATTCATTCACACTTGTCAGATTGTACTGGGGCACCTTGACACTCATTATCATTATCGGTGGGTTGTCTCGCGTTGGTTAACGGGAAACATCATTGCCCGGTAATCCAACGATTTCTCACATGGTCGACTTCAGCTCATTTATTCCCAGTGTGTAGAATTGTGTCGTTGTGATCGGTGAAGACCTCGGGTTGCATCAGCATTTCTCGGTTCACTGTTGACAGTCCTCTCAGTTTCTGCCAGTGTTGCCGTCCACCCTTATATGTTGCAGTTCAGCACAGCAACATCTTATATGTTGATCCCCGAGTTGCGTGATTGTACCGTTTGATCCGCCTCTTATGATCCGGTACTTGGAGATTCAGTTACTTGATCAGACATCCAGTTGCACTATCTTTGATCGGCTTTCTATATGTGATACTTGGACATTGATACAGACTTGTCTTTCCGGGCCCTGCTCAGATGATTCACTATGTATTTTCAGTTCAGTTAT
>JAXQQM020071155.1:0-84755 GCA_034641835.2 Pinus albicaulis | reverse complement strand
CTGGAATGAAACAGTAAATTGTGGAAACACATAAGAATATAAACAATAAACACACCATACAATTTTTGAGTCCTCAAGAGTACCTCTCGATATATTATATATTCAAAAAGGTAGAACACAGTATGCAATGAAATGTACAACCAATGAACCCTTTCTTCCTTTCTTTACATAGTATATATACAATAAGGAGTTTTGTTAAAGCCTCTATAAAAAGTTCAATTATGTTTTAAAGACTTTGTTACAATCCTCTACATATAGTAGAGCTTATCTTAAACATAACAGAAAATTAGAATCAAATACAATTGAAGTCAGAACATGACAGTATGGAGCTCGAAATGGATGAGTTGAGGTGGCTGAGTGGTCCTCGTTTCCTGGAAAAATTGTCTCCAAAAAAAGTGCAACTTCCAACTAGAAAGAACACATGGACCCTTATCTGCGAAAGTGTAGGAGTAACCAACTGAAATGACATCTAGAAGGTAGCTTGATTGGATGACACTTGAAAAAATACCATTACCGTTAAGACTGCATTCATTTTACTATCATTTAGTGTCATTCTTTTGGGAACCAGAACAAAAAAGAAACCTTTTCACCTTTTTATACATATTTCGAAAACAATAGCTACTTTTATGAAAAAGGAAGCTATTTCTAAAAACACTATGTATAAGCCAAAAATGACATGATTCTTCAAATTTCATGGTTTTGTAAATTCAATCATCAAATATCTAGTATAGAAGCAAAAATCCTAATAGATTCTGGCTTGGTGACCCTCTTGTTTGGCTCTCTCTGTTGTATCTGCTTTTTATTCTGAGTCTTCTTCTTCCTTGGTTCATTTTCTGAGCTTTCATCTATGTTTATTATTTCATCCCTAAGGTTAGGGTTGGCTATGAGTTTTATTAATATTCTGAGCTTGTTCTTTGGTATGATCTGATGCCTTCGAACGTATGGATTTGGTATGTATGAAGGCCTCTTTCTCACATGTATAACTCTACTTGACTTCCCTTCTTCAAACTCTCACTCATTAAAATTTGTTTCACTGCTATCTTCTTCAAAATATTAGTAGGAGTGTATTATACCTTTCTTCTCCACTTTGGCCGAAGAACTTATAGATGAATAGATCTGGGCTATAGTAGGTTCTTCTACTATAGTGGTCTATGAAACTTTTATTTTCCCATTTTTGAGTGAGGAAAATACTTGTGCAAGTGTAGGAAAATACTTGTTTCCTTTATTCTCCTATATAGCCTCTATAATAGGGCTTGGTGCCTCTATAACAGGGTTTCATGTCAAGGTTTTAGGGTTGAATTCCACTGAAGGTCCCTCTATCAAAATAAGTTTTCTCCTGCATTTAGTCTTTGAAGAGGAAGCTACCTCTTCCTTGCTCTTAGACACAGTTTTTTTTAGGCAGAGTAGCTTTTTGTTTGAGTTTTTCTTTCATGCTCCTGCCTAAAAGAGCTCAAGGTCTATGGCTTCTTAGATGATCTCCTAGTGTATACTTCCTTGGATGGTTTCAATGTAGGTATAAGACTGATGGTTTGTGTAGAAGTGGTGGTTTGAACTCTAGCTCTCCTAGCTGAATTCCTTATTTGTCTGCTAGATAGTGTAGAATATTGACCAACTAGTGAAGGGGTCAATGTAGGTTTAGGACTTGACCGTTTCTCTTGATTTTTTTTCCTTTTATGCCTTCCTACCCTTCTCCTTGAGTTAACACTGCTAAATCCTTCATGAACTAAAAAAAATTCCCATGTGGTTCCCTTCTTGCTCAGATGATAAAACACTAGTATTTTCATCAAACCCCTATGATAGAGGTTGTGAAGAGAATAATCGTGGGTTATCTATATTTTTTCAGACATTGACAACAAATATTTATAGAGGAAGAAACGTATATTCATAGGTTTAGAGCCCAAGATGTGAGCTAGAAACCTCATCTAGTATTTATGCATAGTAGAAAACCTACCCTCATAGGTTATATAATGCTTCATAGTGGTAATAAAATCTTTCCACTCAGGCCTAAAATAAGAAATATGAATAGTACAGCTCCAACCAATATTTTCATGTTCAGGCTTTAGATAAGGATTCAAATCATCTTTAAGAAGATTTTTGTTCTTATGTCAGGACTCACTTGTAGCTGATGTTTGGGCAGTCCTTGCAATGATATTCTCTGTGATCTTGAAGGTTCGAGACCCTAAAATGACATTTTCTCCATCGAATGTATCAGCAAATGCTTGAGCCACTGCCACATTTTCACCTGAAAATTTCTTTAAAAACTGGTACCACCGTGCTTCTTGGAATTGAGGGTTATTGTGATCGTTAACAAAACAGGTGTTGGTTGGTTCTGAACGGTTCACCTTACCACCCTTACCGATCTTTTTAATAGTTAACCTAACCACTAATTCACACCTGTAAGACAAGGAACAACAACCCTCCATGAAGTCCTAACTATTAGCACAAGTTGACAAAGTGTTTTTCTGGAATATAGAAACGGTTTGTTGTAGCTTTCACGAGGGTAAATGAGAACAAAGCTCTACATGCCCTAAATCACGGTGAGAGTGAATGACATGAAACCAAGTTGATTTAAATTATGTTTCCAAATCATTCCACTGAACCCTTCACTCCATCACATTACTAACTAATAGATACTCATACCTCGAACTTAAGATATTTAACCTTTAATGAGTAGTAATAGATTTGACTAGCTTTAGAAAATAAATATCCAACCTCCTTTTTTTAATGAATCCTCTAATGAGAAATAGAAACCTTTCATATGAGTGACATATCTTGTTTTAGCAGACCTTCAATATTCAAAGAGAAATGTCTATTCACTTGATAAATGCCTCTTTTTCCTGCTTGTACAAATTTTGTAGCTAATAGCTAATTTTTTGAAAAAGGCAGTTATTCATGTGTTGCTTGTAAAACTAGATCTTCTGAAGAAAAATAGTTGTGTTTCTAGGAAAGGTAGATATTCCTGTGTTATTCCTAAAACAATTGATGACTCTAAATTTTTTTTCCTTAGCTTTGGATAATAAATATCATCGTGAATAAATGAGACTTCTCGAGCTAAACTCATGACCTTGACTACTCAAAGCAGTTAAAAGACTTATTAAAGGAAATTTACCCTGATAACTCTATGACACAAACAAACTATTGGACTCAAAATTCTTTTGTATTTTGGTTAAAAATGATAAAACTAATACATTTTAATCCTCCAGTTCCTTCAACCATAGGTTAGGATACAAGAGAGGATCAAAGACACAACTTACAATGATAATCAGACTTTGAAAATTTTTGAAAAAATGTAGTGCTAACATTATGTATTCCCGATCCTTTTTATGGTGGCACCACTAACCATGCCACTACACTTTGGCAATGATCCAAACATGGATATATGCCAAAAGGGCTTCCAACCACCATTTCTAACTCTGCTAACTTTGAATTTTGATCACCAACTTTGGATGGCTCTATATTTCAAACTAGGATGCCATTTTCATATGTCCACATATCAATGGAAAGATCTTATAGATATATATTCATCTGCATGGGTTCAATTTTCATGTGATATGATTTTCTATTCCAAAATAGGCTCTGAAGTATCTTCACCATTACTACTACCACGTTGATCCTAAATCTTCTTCTTGTGCCTCAAACCTTATCACCTAAGTCCTTCTTTGACAATTGTGCCACCTATTTACATTAATGGACACCTTTTTTCCATCAATAACAACACATTTCCAACATACCTTTTGTTTACAAGTCTAACTATTATGAGAATAACAAAAATATAACTTCGTCTAAAGTTATTTAAGAGAATTAATATTCCCTAGTTGGTCAGTTGTTATGAATAATTAACACTAACTAGTTTAATATCGTTAAGATGATTATCAAATTGGACATAAATTCATTAGAGACATACTAGTTACTCCTTTTCAATTAATTGAAGGGATATCACTTAAAATTATGATGAATAATCTTGTAGTTCTTGACCTAAATGCAAGATATATATATATATATATATATATATATATATATATATATATATATATATATATATATATATATATATATATATATATATATATACTATAGGAATTAAATAATTTTAACAACCTTAAATATTCAATCTAGAAAGAACAGTGAAAAATATTTATAATAGTTCCTTAAGTTTGATAATCATATAGGTCCAAGTCAATTTTGACTAGACTAGAGCACATGGTGAGAATTATAACAAAAATATGAGTATTGTATTAAAACTAGACACCGACCTCCATCTATAGTGCAATCAATTAAGTATAATATCAAAGAAAACATTTATCAAAAGGACATAAAAATCAATTTCATAGGTACATATATACCATTCTATATATAAATAATCAGACAGAATATTAATATGATAAGAACTAATTTTCTTAAAAGTGAATGTCTTTAGGAGTACTCTACATAGAAAAAATATATTGAAATTTAACCATATTGTATATGAGGCTCAGTTGAGACTGAAGGGAGAAATGGAGAGAAATTAATGAGTCGAACAATCGATAATAAAATAAAAATATATTGAACCAATAGTATGGCTATTAAATGACATTAAATATTCAAATTTGAAACTATAAGAAGTCGCAAGCTAAGAAGCTTGAATACATTATTTGGAATCAACATATACCATGAACCCTGATAGGGTCAGATAGAAATACATAAAAAAATTAAGGAAAATACATAAGGATGGTTTCCACAACCATGGGTCACTGCCCAAAAAATTTTGTGTACAACATATCCATTGAGGATGGGTAACTAAATTAACAGGTTCACCTATAGGAGAAAAATGGAGTGAAAGTTTTGAAACCACACATATAGAAGTTAATCAAATTTGATAGATGTTTCACTTGGAATTCATAAGGTACCTGAAAGGGAACCCTCATACATTAATCTGGTATTTAATAAAGAATGGGTATAATGAGGAAAGAACAAAGTAGAGCCAAAATGGGTGACATTGCTTGACGTATGGTAAGGTTGCACGACGGTCCCATCCCCATAGGTTTTCCTCTCAATGAAAATTGGAATACTAATAACCCTTAATCTCTTATGTCAATTGAAAAAAACCATTGTATAAAAAGCAATTTGAGAAAGTAGGAGAAGGGCTCTGGTCACTTGTCATAGTCGACATTGTGAGATTGGATCCATGGAAACCTAGAAACACACACACACACACACACACACACACACACACACACACACACACACACACACATATATGTCAAAAAATGTCACACCATAAAATAGGGATTAAGAAAATAGGAAGAAAAAATTCGCACCAAGTCAAATATATTAGAGAAAGAAAAAAACAAATAACCCCAATGGTGTGTTTCAAGGTTAAACCCTAAATCATGTTTGATGCCAAGATTCACATGTATGTTAAGGCCATTAGATGACTGAAAAAAATAACCATAAAAATTCAAATCTAAAGTTCCTTACATTGAAACTGTGAAGTGTCGAATTGTCCTAATGTAATTGTAAATAAAAGAAAAGCAAACAAGGGTGAAATCACAGAGTTTTAGTACCTGTTTTCAAACAAGAACAGTGATTAGGGAGAGAAACCCCAACTCATCCATTCCATCCTCAAAGGTATGATGTAAGGTAAAGTGTTCAATTAGAAATACTTGAAACCAACAATGATACCATTTCAATGGAACCAAAATATTTAGCTATCACTACCTGGACAAGAGAAAAATGCCCTCTTCAACCTTGTATTATCATGATTCAAAACAATGGCATATTCATAAGCTGACATCAATCCCCGCTGCAACATATCTATGGTAATTAGTGAACAGATGGGAAAAATATAACAAAAAATCTGAAATTTAAGTGAAAAATTAATGGTGCAACTATAATTATAAGCACTGGAAAATTATCATTGCTTTGCTACCATGAGAAAGCGACTTCAAGGATGTGATATTGAGAAAACAGTGAGTTATATAGTAAAATAAAATGTGACAAAGGTAAGAAAATTCTCCAAACCATAAGTTTCAAATGTTCCTCATGTAGAGTGACACAAACTAACCTAAGTTGTTTATGGTTTTAGAGAAATGATTCTCCAACCCAGCTCATATGTCACATCAACCTTTATACCAACGCACTCCACATATCAGGTGAGCTTTCTGTTATCATCCATGATGCTTTAGTTTGTTAAACATGTCAAGTTCGTAAGTAGATTGGCTAGGGGTCTAATAAAAATCATGAAATGAAAATTCTTATGATATGGTGTGAGTTTTTAGGTTACCTTAGGTTGTTAGGGGTGTATTTAAGTCATGTCAAATGAAAAATTCAAATTTGATACTCAAACCAATCCAAATTGTCAAATCTGGCCACTTGTCAGAGTTTTCCTGAACTCGTAGTTCATTTAGTGCAAATTTAACATATTTTTCTACCGAATCACCAAAACTTTTCATAGCAAATCTTCCAAAACTATAACTGAAACTGCTATGAAAACATGTTTTTTCTATAATGGTCTCTGTAAATCTATGAGTTTTCAAATTATGAGTGAGTTGAGGTCATGTTGGTCAAGTTAGGGTCATCATTAAAATATTTGAGCATGTTTGTTCATTAATTACCATCCTTTCATGAATTTCATCTCATTTTATTTCTTTATTTAGCCTTCATTCTCCACTATTTATTCTTCCATCCTTGTAAGACGCTATTGAAGTAGATTGTTGTCTCTATTCCATTTAGAGTCTATATGTTGTCATACCAACTTTTTAATCCCAAAACAACTTGCTGTCATCAAGTTTTGACTGTGTAGGTGTGTGTTTCCAAAAGAGTCCAGCGCTGCAAACAAGGAATATGGCTATGTAGAGGAAGAAAAGTAAATGAGGTTTGTCATTCATATATGAGCCTATAAATCTAAAACTAATCATGTAAGACCTCATCTTCACACAAGTTTTCATCCAGATAGGTCACATGCATTTATGCCAGGATCTACAAGGAAATTTGTTGTGCTTCTGGACTGTTTGAGTTATGGGTTGAAATAGAAATTTACAGGAAACTTGAGATAATATAAAAAATATGAATGACATTTTTTCTAAGAACAGAACAAGGAACAACAACCTCTTTCAATTTTCTTCTATGTGCTACCAATTTGGAGGTTCAAATATGTCTTTGAGACCTATTTTCAGAATTTAGAATTTCCCTGTTTTATACATGTTTTTCTAATGCATATTCTAGATTTCTGGAGATGGTTTTCAGAAACTCAAGAAAGGTTTTTCTTCAAAACATTCTTAGCTACAAAAACCTCCTCCCATTTTGCAACATCTATCAAGGATAGGCATATAGGAGCTCATCTATGAACCATATGTTTTTAGAAAAACAGAGTCATTCTTATTGGAAAATGAGCTTGGTAAAGGTGAAAATGATGTTTTTTAAGAAGGTAAGAGGCATTTTAAACCAATTTTTCCTCATCATCCTTCAGAATATCAATTTTCAGACCTATAGGTGAAATTTTGAAGAAAACAGGAGAATTTTGAATTTTCTACACTTTAGGTGTTTTCGTAACGCCTGCCAGGCTTGAAGCCAAAAAAACGTATAAAATTTCTGAAGATGATTTTTTGATAAAAAGGGTGGTTAGACTTGATATTAAACTTTGGGAAAGAAATTTATTAGTTATTTTAACCTATAAAATATATCCATGATAATAGAGAGAGCTAATAGGTGGCAGAAGTTGGTGAATCAAATTTGCTACCAAAGGTTGCTATGAAATTGCGTTGTTTTCCCTTGTTTTGGCAACAAGTTAAATTATGAAGGAATTTTTGTTTCAAATGATCCATTAAAGGTCAGTTGGTCACATGTAGATGTAAAAGAGTATCAGAGGAGAGATTCGCTGAATGGAAACACTCATCAAAAGGGTGGTTTGGAGATTCCAACTCATCATGTTGCCACATCATCAACATGACAATTTATAATCAAAATCCAAAGAATAGTTCCTAAATACTAGCCATAATGTTTTATTATTAAATCATGCCTTCTGCCACCTAATAAGGCTACTCTTTTGATACATCCTTTCTATTTATGGAGTTTTAATAGTTAGTTAAGGTAATAATGAGTGAAAGACTCCTATTAGGTTTCTAATTCTTGAAAACAGAATTGTTTTTACTTTTCCTCATTGTAATCAGTTGTTGGTTAGATTAGGTGTCCTTGAAGGTATTTAGTGGTCTAACCTAGCTCACAAACATGATGTAAAGGTCTCTAATTATACAAATAGTGAGAGGAAAGAGTTTGAGAAGGTTGGGAGATGATTACTTGACACTACCACTATTGTAATTATTTAATATAAGAAATATACAGTTGCAGCATACTATTTTAGACGTGAGATTCTTCTCTATGATATTATGTAAGTTTTTTCTATAAGTATTTTACTTTCTCTACAGTGTTCTGATGCAGGAGCATCATGGTTCCAAAATTTTTTACATTTAGTATAATTTAGGGGGTCTTATGTTTTTCAAAGGTGTTGGTTTCCTAAGTATTTAATTAATGTAATTCTCAATGTTTTCAGTGATTTTATGTGAGAAAATTAGAATAGGATTTAATTAAATATTGGGAGAGATATTTGTAAATGTTCTCAAATGTAGGTGAACATGAGTGATTTATGAGTGATTTATGTAGATTGAGATGCTCTGAAATATTGTAAATATTAGATTAGAAAGTAGTTCATGACTTTATGGATTTGAGAGGATCCTTAGGATTTAGTTGAACGTTGAGATCCTCAAGGGGAGATTTTAGGGATTAATTGAGGACTTAAAGGATTTTTAGGATTTGGTTGAGTAGCCTATGCATCTGAAACAAAATTGGTTACAAATTTTTTTATATATATTTTTAAAGCCTCAAAAGCATAAGGATCAATATTATTTGATAGGAGATTTGATTGTAAGCCTACGGGAATAGAGAGAGAGGAAGATAAAAGGGCCATGTAAAGGCACATCATGCCAAAGTCAGATTCTAAGCAGGTTTTTATTATATCTATATGATTTATTGATTAATTAGAATTTTAATTCATGGAGACTGTGTTTTGTTCTTTTATGTGCTGAGTGATCCGTAACTGAAAAAATTTGATATCTGTGAAATAATTAACTGATTGCATGAATTCAGATGAATGAATAAGTCTTACTATGGGAATAAGAATTAATGGCTGGGGAGAATCATGTGTGATTTAAATGTGGAGCAATTGAAATTTTATTCAGGTCGAAGGAAAAGTAAATTCGAATCCTAGATTCAGAATTTTAATACAGAAGGGTGTTTTGTGTTCTGGTTTGAGATAACGTGCAAAAGTGTGCGGCAGCGTGATCATCACGGATCTGAGTGAATGAATAGAAGAAAGCTCAATAAGGATAGCATGAAGGAAATAGAGATGGAGAGCGGTGGATGTCAAAGAAACAATGGGAAAGTTTAAGACAATGAACCATTAGAATATTTCCAAAGGAAGAGAATGGATGACGAGGATTAAATTAGTTTGAATATTAATAGAAAAGAATATCATTGCAAGATATATTGGGAAAGTTTCGAAGTGGACAAGTGTTAGGCGGAGTAGCCAAGCACATATCCCACATCGCCGGTGATATGGGTTAATAGTTAAAGGTATAAACCTAAACTTGTGAAATGCAGGTTTGTGATGAAGTGATAAGGAAAAGGTTCGGTGTTGTGATTCGATGATGAGGACACATGTCAGTGGAAGGATTCATCACATATTATGTTCGGTATAATCGTCGATGTGAAAAATATGATAATTGGCAATTTACGAAATGTAATAATTGTGATTTGCGATGATAAGTAGAGTAAGACGATGTGGGTTGGAGTGCGCAAATGGTGATGAGGTAAATGTGCGAAGTGCGATGGATTATGTTTTCTAAAGTATGATGTGACATATGTATTGGGTAGGGTAATGAAGGCAACCATTGTATAAAGGTAAAACTTTATTATATGAGTCATACACCCAAGAACCACTTTATAATATAAGCTTCCACGAAATCATATAATGTTAATAAGTTGGGTTTATAAATATTCTTTAGAGAATTATGAATCTACCCTCGGGTTTTTAGAAGACTAAGACTTAGTTGTGCATATTTGGTATTCCCAGCCTTATGGTTGCATCATTGTTGGTATAGGAGAAGTAAAATCTATTTTAGTAGAAAGTTAGAGTAGGTATCTTCGGAGGAGGAGATATTAGGACAGCAAGAGTTCTTTGAAGAGAACATAATAGGAAGAGTTTTCAGAGACTCAACTGGTGCAACAGAGGCGAAGAGAAGAATCAGATCAGAATCTGATTGAGTAAAGAGATAGAAGAAAAATCTACTTTGGGAGAAAGTAGATCATATTTTTGAAGGAAGGATTAAGAAAATTGTTTATGAAGGGATAGTGAAAACTGCAAACAGTGAAGATAAAGTCAGCAGACAGAAAAGAGAAACTGCAACAGCAACATGTGTTCAGGAAATTGGACAGTGAGGTATGGCCTTCGTGTTTTTCAATTAATTAATTATTAATTATTGATTGAAAGAAATATTATGAAGATGTTTAACGATTATAGCTAAGAAAAAACAGAGTTTTTGATGATGATGGAAATGAACCTGTCCAACTAGAGGTAGGAAGAAAGGAGAGAGGTGACTGAGTGCAGCAACCAGAGGAGCAGCAAAGCTCTATAAGGTTCAAGAGAGTGAACCAAGAGAGAGAATACCTAGGAAGAGATCAAGCTCACAGAGGAAGCTTGATAGGGTATTGAGTAGCAAGAGGAGATTGCTACAAGAGAAGGCTATGTTGCAGATGACCAATCGAACACAGATGAGATCATGAGGATGACGGCCATGGGGGGTTAGAGAAGAGGTTATAGAGAATTCCATAAAGGTAAGATGAGTAATTGTTGTGTAACCAGCTCCAAAAAGAGAAGAAAGAGATATCAACGCCTTAGAAATAAGCCACTTCGAGGGGGCAACCTCCAATACATTACATAAATGAACAATTCTTGGATGATACAATTTACAAAACCTCCTTTCTATATATAGGAGTCCATGGGGCCATAATGTAATCCTAGTGGGCCACAATGTAATCCTAGCCGACCTAACAATAATAATGTAAGTGCACAATAATAACAATATGGGGGTTACAGGGGTACAATAATAACAATAAGGGGGGCTACACTAACATAATAAGGGGCTACACTATTAATATAGGGACTTAACATGCCCCTCTCCTTCAAACAAGTGTTGTCCTCAACGCTTGACTATTTCTTGATGCTTCTGTATAAAATTCTCATCCTCCCATGTGAAATCTTCTACAGGAAAGTTCTTCCACTTGCTGAGATACTCTGAAATTGATTGTACTTGTCGAGTTCTTGTTTCTATGACTACTTCATAACTTCTTTCGATGTCATGTTGATCTTCCTGTTGTTTCATTAGATTCTGCACCAAAGTTGGGTTATCCTTTGAGAGTTGGAGAACTTGTTGTTGATGCTCGATGTGATATTTCACTAATTTATCATCCATATTTGCTATTATTTGATCCTTCAAACCATCAAACTTAGCCTCCATTTCTGCTTTTAAACCATCTATTTCATCTTCAATTGCTCTTCGTAAGGTCGAAACTTGTTGCACTTGGTACCGTAATTTTGATATCTCATACTGCAACTCTTCCTCATCATGCGTCATAGTATATCTTTTTGAGGGATTAATGGGTATGAAATTATTTTTAGGAGGCATTTTAGAACCCAATACTGAAATATATACTCAATAGGCCCTTGGAATCACTTCAAACTGATTTTTCAAACAAGATCTATGCAATTCGGAAAACAAAATACACACTTTTTTCTTTCTTTGAGGAGCTCGATATTGAAATTGTATTATCTCTGTGATTTCAGATCTTCAATATCTGAAATTCAGCACTATAGTAGCCCTCTAAATTTTCTTTTGAATGCCACAGGTATGACCTGATTTGGATTCTCCAAGACAAAGTTGTGTCCAATCTCCCACAATGACCTAATTATGGACTGGTTCAGTAGAGCGAACTTGTACGACTTTCCACGTGTCACTGTTTTTTCCTTTGTCTCTGAAATTGATAGCGAAGAAACTAAAGGCCGTGCACTTGCGACCACTTTTGACGTCACTCCAATCCAATCTTCAGAGAGAGAGTTATTGAACTTTTCCCACGATCACCTCTTTGAGATGCAATTCAGGAGCCTGAAACAGCACTACCTTCCACAGATCATATCTCCAAAAATATTGCGAACCAAGCTCTGAAATTTTTTGAAGAATTTCCTCAGGATTTCAGCTTCGCACCATATGAATTTCAGATTTTGAACCTTCGTAGAAACAGATTTATAGCGAAAATTCCACGATGACCTGTTTAGGAGCTTGAAAAAAGACCTGACTTCCACAGATGATATCTCCGCAAATATTGCGAACCAAGGTCTGAAATTTTTATACAAGCTTCCTCAGGATTTCGGCTTCGCACCCTAAAAATTTCAGCTTCTGAAACTTCGTAGAAAAAAAGTTATAGCGAAAATGCCACGATGACCTGTTTGGAGCAGCGAAACCCTAGAATCCAAAGCTCTGATACCAAATGTTGTGTAACCAGCTCCAAAAATAGAAGAAAAGAGATATGAACGCCTTAGAAATAAGCTACTTCGAGGGGGAAACCTCCAATACATTACATAAATGAACAATTCTTGGATGATACAATTTACAAAACCTCCTTTCTATATATAGGAGTCCATGGGGCCATAATGTAATCCTAGTGGGCCACAATGTAATCCTAGCCGACCTAACAATAATAATGTAAGGGCACAATTATAACAATATGGGGGTTACAGGGGTACAATAATAACAATAAGGGGGGCTACACTAACATAATAAGGGGCTACACTATTAATATAGGGGCTTAACAGTAATGAGGAGTGAGAGAGAAATATTGCAGTGATGAGAGTACAATTGGAGGTACTGCAGGGATGGCTACAAGTGAAAGAGAATGAATACCAAAGATATGGATCGAGAATAAGGAAATGGTTCAAATGGTACCTATTGTAGGAGATATGGAATGTTAAGTTGATAAATAAGTTTAGAGAACTTGAAAAAATACATATTACTTTGTTAGAGAAGGAGATATTTAAAGGAATTGAGTCACATCAAAGAGGATCTGCTGAAACCCAGAAAGTACATTGGGAAAGATTGGTGCTTCAAGAATCAAACAAGAGCAAAAGGTATTGTATTTTAAAACTAATAATTTGGGTATGATTACAGGTGCATCATAGGATGATGAACAAACTTTAGAGTTTGTTAAGAAGAAGGAGTAGAATCTGAAATCTGTTCATATTAATACTGAAATAGAAATATCTCATAAATGAAAGGAGATAGATAGGTCTCATGGAAATGTGCAGATGAATATTGAAGTTGATAACAATGAATATTGGAATAGCAGATATGAGTTAATACATGAAGATGAAGAAAAGGTATTTACTATGCCTAATAAGTTTGGAATTTTTAAACTTGATGATCTAGATTTAGAAGAGGAGAAAGGACCATTTGATGATGGGTCAACAACAAGTGAAGGTATGTAAAATTGTGTAAAATTTTCAAATTCTACTCCAATTGAGATTTTTGAGTTAAATAGAAAGTTAGACCCTAAAAGAAGAAAGTTGGAAAAGTAGAGGATACATACTCACGATAAATTGCTGAAGAAGGGAGACAAAGAAATTTTCATGAATGAAAATCATGAAGAAAAGGCTAAGGATGTAAGAATGGTAATAAGAGTTCAATAAATCCAAATTATAAAGGAAGGAGTTCATTATTGTGAACCAGAGCAGGGAGACATCCTTGAAACAGATGATGTGGAGGAGAGACTAGCTGACAGTCTTGTGATTTCTTTGGAGAATTTAAATCAACATTCTGATGTGTTGAAAAATGAGTTAGAGAAAAACTCAGAGCGACATAAGAAGATGTTTCCAGAGAAGAAAAAGGCAATGAGGCCTTATATTTTTAATTCTGATAATTGTTTTAAGATTACAGGTTTTGAAGAAAATGAGGCAGACATATCTCAAGTTGGAGTCAGTTTTAGAAGTGAAGAATACAGGAAGTTTCTAGGTAAGGCATAATGATGAGGAAGACGTAAATCATGAATATACCATGTTTCAATAAGATGAATTGACTGTCATAATAAGTCAAAGAGGAGAAGGAAAATCACTGAGGGTTGTCAAGGAAGAGGAAGAAAAATATGATGGAATTGATGAACATCATAGTGAGGTATTTGAGACGAATCAAGTATAGAGTGAATACCAGTGAGAAGATAAATTGTACATAGAGATTGAAAGAATAATAAGGTTGATGATGAAGGTGTCTCAGAAGAAGACAACAACACGAAAGAAAAGTAGCAGCAACAAGACAAAGACAACAGTAGATTGTGCAAGCATAGCTAGTGGAGAAATTCAGTATAAAGTATGGAGGCCTAGAGAATAGCAACAAACAACAACAACAACAACCAAAGACAGACTACATAACAAAGTTTGGGATCCAGGAGGAATCCCATCATCATTGAAGACACATGATCCAGAGTTCATAATTATTTTCTACCTCAGGAGTCTGATGCAAGAGCATCATGGTTCCAAAATTTTGTACATTTAGTAGAGTATAGGGAGTCTTATGTTTTTCAAAGGAGTTGGTTTCCTAAGTATTTAATTAATGTAATTTTCAATGTTTTAAGTGATTTTATGTGAGAACCTTAGAATAGGATTTAATTAAATATTGGGAGAGATATTTGTAAATGTTCTCTAATGTAGGAGAACATGAGTGATTGATGAGTGATTGATGTGGATTGAGATACTCTGAAATATTGTAAATATTATATTAGAAAGTAGTTCATGATTTCATGGATTTGAGAGGATCCTTAGGATTTAGTTGAATGTTGAGATCCTTAAGGAGAGATTTTAGGGATTAATTGAGGACTATGAGGATTTGTAGGATTTTGTTGAGTAAACTATGGATCTGAACCTGAATTGGTTACAAAACCTTTTGTATATATTTGTAAAGACTAAAAATCATAAGGATCAAGATTCTTTCATATGAGATTTGATTGTAAGCCTACGGGCATAGAGAGAGAGGAAGATAAAAGGGCCATGTAAAGGCACATCATGCCAAAGTCAGACTGTAAGAAGGTTTTTATTGTATCTGTATGATTTATTAATTAATTAGAAATTAAACTCATGAAGTCTGTATTTTTTTTCTTTCATGTGTTAAGCGATCTGTAACTGAACAAATTTGATATCTGTGAAATAATTAATTAAGTGCATGAATTCAGATGAATGAATAAGTCTTACTATGTGAATAAGACTTATTGGTTGGGGAGAACCATATGCGATTTCAATCTGTAGCAATTAAAATTGTGTTCAGGTTGAAGGAGAAGTAAATTCGAATCCTTGATTTAGAATTTTAATATAGAAGGGTGTTTTTTATTCTGGTCTGAGACAATGTGCTAAAGTGTGTGGCAATGTGATCATCACAAATCTAAGTGAATGAATAGAAGAAATCTTAAGAAGGATAATGTGAAGGAAAGGAATATGCAGAGTGGTGAAATTCAAGGAAACAAGGGAAAGTTTAAGACAACGAACCATTAGAATATTTCCAAAGGAAGAGAATGGACGACGAGGATTAAATCAATTTGAAGATTAATGGTAGAGAATCTCATTGCAAGATAAATTGGGAAAGTTGCAAAGTGGACAAGTGTCAGGCTGAGCAGCCAAGCACATATTGCACTTAGTCGGTGATATGGGTTAACAATTAACGATATAAACCTAAAATCGTGAAATGCTGATTGGTGATGAAGCACTAAGGAAAAGGTTCGGTGTTGTGATGTGATGTTGAGGACACATGTCAGTGGAAGGATTCATCACATATCGATTTTGGTATGATCATCGATGTGCAAAATGTGATAATTTCCAATTTGTGAAATGTAATAACTGTGATTTTCTATGATAAGCAGAGTTTTGCGATGCGGGTTGGAGTGTGGAAATGGCGATGAGGTAAATGTGTGAAGCATGATGGGGTAATTTTTCTGAAGTTCGATGCCACGTATGCATTGGGTAAGGTAATGAAGGCGGCCACAGTATAAAGCTAAAACTTTATTATATGAGTCATACTCCCGAGAACCACTTTATAATATAAGCTTCCATGAAATCATATAATGTTAGTAAGTTGGGTTTATAAATATTCTTTAGAGAATTATTAATCTACCCTTAGGTTTTGATAAGATTAAGATGTAGTTGTTCATATTCGGTATTTTCGGCCTTATGGTTGCATCATTTTTGGTATCGGAGCAGTAGAATCTCTTTTGGGAGAAAGTTAGAGCAGGTATGTTCTTCAGAGGAGATATCAGGACAGCAAGAGTTCTTTGAAGAGAACATAATAGGAAAAGTTTTCAGAGACTCAAGAGGTGCAGTAGAAGCAAAGAGAAGAATCAAATTGGAATCTAATTGAGTAAAGATATAGAAGAAAAATATACTTTGGGATAAATTATATCATATTTTTGAAGGACAGATTGAGAAAACTGTTTATGAAGGGATAGTGACAACTGCAAATAGTGAAGGTAAAGTCAGCAAAAATAAAAGAGAAAATACAACAGCAACATGTGTTCATGAAATTGGATAGTGAGGTATGGTATTCATTTTTTTAGTTAATTAATGATGAATTTTTTATTGAAAGAAATATTATGAAGATGTTTCATGATTATAGCCAAGAAAAAAAATAGTTTTTGATGATGATGGAAATGAACCTATGCGAGTATAGGTTGGAAGAAAAGAGAGAGGTGATTGAGTGCAGCAGCCAGAGGAGCAGCAAAGCTTTATAAGGTTCAAGAGAGTGAACCAAGAGAGAGAATACCTAGGAAGAGATCAAGCTCAGAGAGGAAGCTTGATATGGTATTGAGTAGCAAGAGGAGATTGCTACAAGAGAAGGCTATGTTGTAGATCACCAATCGAACATAGATGGAATTGTGAGGAAGATGGCCATGAAGGGTCATAGAAGAGGTTCTAGAGAATGCCATAAAGGTAAGATGAGTAATGAGGAGGAAGAGAGAAATGTTGCAGTGATGAGAGTACAATTGTAGGTACTACAGGAATGGGTACAAGAGAAAGAGAATGAATACCAAAGATAGGATGGAGAATAAGGAAATAGGTTAAATGAAACCTATTGTAGGAGAGATGATATGTCAAGTTGATAAAGAATTTTAGAGAAATTGAACAAATACATATTACTTTGTTAAAGAAGGAGAGATTCAAAGGAATTGAGTCACATCAAAGAGGATCTGTTGAAACCCAGAAACCACATTGGGAAAGATTGGTGCTTCAAGGATCAAATGAGAGTGAAAGGTCTTGTATTTTTAAAACTATTTATTTGTGTATGATCTTTAGATTTTGTTAAGAAGAAGGAGCAGAATCTGAAATCTAAAATATTGAAATAACAAGGTCTCATAAATGAAAGGAGAGAGAGAGGTCTCAATATGGAAATCTATAGCTGAATATTGAAGCTGGTAACAATGAATATTGGAATAGCAGATATGAATTAATACATGGGGATGAAGAAAAGGTATTTACTATTCCTAATGAGTTTGGAATTTTAAAACTTGATGATTTAGATATAGCATAGGAAAAAGGACCATTTCATGATGGGTCAACATTAAGTGAAGGTATGGAAAACTGTGTAAACTTTCAAAATTCTACTCCAATTGAAATTTTTGAGTTATATAGAAAGTTAGACCTTCAAAGAAGAAATTTGGAAAAGTAGAGGATATATACTCAGGATAAATTGTTGAACAAGGGAGGCAAAGAGATTTTCATGAATAAAAATCATGAAGAAAAGGGTAAGGATGTAAGAATGGTAATAAGAGTTAAACAAATCAAAATTACAGAGGAAGGATTTCATTATTGTGAACCATAGCAGGGAGACATCCTTGAAACATATGATATGGAGGAGAGACGAGTTGAAAGTCTTGTGAGTTCTTTGGAGAATTTAAATCCGCATTCTGATGTGCTCACAAAGGAGTTAGAGAAAAACTCAGAGCAACATACTAAGATGTTGCTAGAGAAGAAAATGGCAATGAGGCCTTATATTTTTAATCCTGATAATTCGTTTATGATTACAGGTTTTGATTAAAATGAGGCAGACATATCTCAAGTTGAACGAGAGTCATTTTTAGAAGTGAAGAATACTGGAAGTTTCCAGGTAAGGCATAATGATGAGGAAGATGTAAATCATGAAGATACCATGTTTTAAGAAGCTGAATTGATTTTCCTAATCAGTCAAAGAGGTGAAGGACAATCACTGAGGGTTGTCAAGGAAGAGGAAGAAAACTATGATGGAATTGATGAAAATCATAGTGATGTATTTGAGAGGAGTCAATTAAAAAGTGAATACTTGTCAGAAGATAAACTGGACATAGATATTGAAAGAATAATAAGGTTGATGATGAAGATGTCTCAGAAGAAGACGACAACATGAAAGAAAAGTATCAGCAATAAGAGAAAGACAGTAGCAAGTTGTGAAAGCATAGCTAGTGGAGAAATGCAACATAAAGTATGGAGACCTAGATAACAGCAACAAACAACAACATCAGTAACCAAAGACAGACTACATAAGAAAGTTTGTGATCCAAGAGGAATTCCATCAGCTTTGAAGACACATGATCTAGAGTTCATGATTATTTTCTACCTTGGGAGTTTGATGCAGCAACATAATGGTTCCAAAATTTTGTACATTTAGTAGCAACTAGGGGGTCTTAGGTTTTTCAAAGGAGTTAGTTTCCTATGTATTTAGTTAATGTAATTTTCAATGTTTTGAGTGATTTTATGTGAGAACTTTAGAATAGGATTTAATTAAATATCTGGAGGCATATTTGTAAATGATCTCGAATGTAGGAGAACATGAGTGATTGATGAATGGTTGGGGTGTATTGAGATATTCTGAAATATTGTAAATCTTAGATTAGAAATTAGTTCATGATTTTATGGATTTGAGAGGATCCTTAGGACTTAGTTGAATGTTGAGATCCTCAAGGAGAGATTTTAGGGATTAATTGAGGACTTAGAGGATTTCTAGGATTTTTTTGAGTAACCTATGGATCTCAACCAGAATTGGTCATAGAACCTTTTGTATATATTTGTAAAGCCTTAAAAGCATAAGGATCAATATTCTTTGATAGGAGATTTGATTGTAAGCCTACGAGCATAGACAGAGAGGAAGAGAAAAGGGCCATGTAAATGCACATCAGGCCAGAGTCAGATTGTAAGTAGGTTTTTATTATATCTGTATGATTTATTGATTAATTAGAAATTGAATTCATGAAGATTATGTTTTCATTTTTTTACGTGATGAGTGATCTGTAACCGAACAAATTCAATATCTGTGAAATAATTAACTGATTGCATGAATTCGGATGAATGAATAAGTATTACTGTGTGAATAATACTTACTAGCTGGGATAATCATGTGTGATTCCAGTCTGGAGCAATTAAAATTGTGTGCAGGTCGAAGGAGAAGTAAATTCAAATCCTTGATTCAGAATTTTAATACAGAAGGATTACTCCAAGTCACAAGTTGGTTTGAAATAGTTACTCCAAGTTGACCATTGAAGCAACCCAATATGACTCAATTTGGTGATAACACTTGCGATGACAGAAGTCAAAAAAATAACGAGATCCTCTGGATGTTAAGGTGGCATACTATGCCACTCCAGCACCAATATGACGTCATCAAGAGAATGCTATACTATGTAATCTTTCCAAAGTTCTAAATATAAAATTCATATTTTTTCTCATCCTCTAGTTACTTGCTTACATGTTACAAATGATTGAACCAGTAATTCTTTCGACTCATCATATTATTTACAACACCATATCAGCCTTCTAACACAACTACAACCCTAAATTTCACCGAGTATTCCTAAATTCATTCTCTTACTATCTCATATTTCCTATGTAGATTTCAAGGTTATTAAAAAAGAAAAATCACTACTAAATAATACTAAACATATTACAATTCCACTATTCAACTGAAAATTTGATATTTGTGATATGATGCTTTCATTTAACTTTTAGGAATCTGCCAACAAGCTCTAAACCATAAGAATGAATCGAACAACCTTCTTCATTTTGTTCAATTAGGGCCATATTACATGATAGTCCCCACTATATATTATTTTCCTGAATTTATTATTTTATTGGGAGTTTCTTTTATTTCTCAAAAGGGTTTTGTGATTTCTATGAGAGGTGAAAATTTTTATCAAATAACTCCCAAATTGATCCATAGCACTTTCCAATTTCCCGAAGCTAAAATATTAAAACCATTCATTGATGAAACACTTACCTATGTTTCTAGAGATTTTCTTAAAATTTATATAGGAAACATTTTTAAATTCATACTTTTATCAGGGTCTCAAATTCCATGTCCAACTTCTCATTATCCTTTGACATTATTATTTTAAATTACTTAGAAGCCCTTACCTACCATTCTATTTTTTCTTGGAGAAGACATTACTAAATTTGTAAATGAAAAGGCATTAGGTTTCCTTAGTCTAATGTTACATCACATATATTTCTTGGATATTCCTACTTACTTGGATGAGTCAATAAACTTACAATTTCAACATTTCCATAATACTGGATTCTTTAGATATCCTTCATATCTAGTCCATTTTTTTTATACCTACATGTAGTCAAATTCAGTCACATTAATTTGAGTATGTTAGATGTACAAAAGATTCTACAGTAAGTGGTTGACTATAAAAATATAATTATGGAGAAGAGGTGGAATGATATTTTTTCCAAATTTTTGTCTTCTTTTATTTCCATGGTATTTACCATCTTAAATGATCAAATTCCTCGCAGATTTTCTCTAAGACAAAGGAGTATTTACAACTCAATGTGGACACAAGGGTGGGGGGATCCTTTTTTTTAATATTACACAAATAGTAGGTTTTATGGATTATAATTAAAACCATACTACCTCCTAATATTTTTTCCAATAAAATACAATGTTTCCATGTTGATCATATACACATTTTTCCTAAGTATAAGAAATATATGTTCAATCTTGAGAAGGTAGTAGGACCCTTCATTCTTAACATAAAATAACATTTGGGGGATATAAAATACAAGATGGAGTTTTTTTTTTTTCAAAAGGTGATGCATGGTAGTATGGCATCCATCATATTATTTTAGAGAGAAGTTTGAAGTTTCGCTTTGGTCCTTACATTCATGACAATGAGCTAGAGTTAAAGAAAATAATGAACCGAGAAGTTTGGATTAATAATTCATTGAGTCAACCTTGAAGTTACACTTTACTTCAACAAGAAATTTATATTTAAACCTTAAAATGAAGAAGAAGAGTTTAAGAAGGTCAACCCTAGAATAATTGGATGTTAAAATAGAAGACCAAAAATCAGGAAAGAGAGATAATATTCAAGAAGATGAAATGGAAAATATAGAAACAAGATTGAAGGAAAAACATTTAAAATAGTCTATCCTCAAGATGTAGTTGGGGAATCCTAAATGGATAATTCCTTTCTTAACCTCTATTGAAATAGTGAAACAACCTATTGAAAAGGTTTCATCTCAAACATAATCTTTACAAGAAGGACATCAACAAATTACAATTACAGTAGAAGTGTAGAAAAATAACAAAGTATGTGAACACTTAATTTTCAATGCAATCCACCTTGGATTACTAAACAATATTTCTCTGAGCATTGGACTTGGAAAGAAATCACTTGAAGATATCATTACTGTATCCCATTTCTCAGTATACCACAACAGGACAATATTTCAAAACTATGAATTTATCTATTGATATGAATGAGATTCATCTTTCATATAAAAACCAGCTTGCATAAGCAAGTAGGAGGAATGATTTATAATGATATCAGAAAATAGTCCCTAATAGTAAATAAAGAAAATAAGTTACTTGAGAAAGTTACTTCCCAATTGAAACACGAAAAATAAAATTTGAGACTAAAAAAATATAGTTAAATGAGTATAAGATGTAGAAAATAAGTTACTTGAGAAAGTTACTTCCCAATTGAAACACGAAAAATAAAATTTGAGACTAAAAAAATATAGTTAAATGAGTATAAGACGTTGATATTGAAACTGATAATTGATCTAACAAGTGGAGAATAGATTAAAGTTTTAGTACATAATAGAGAAGTATAAGTGTAATCCTAGATAAAAACTAATTATATGCCAAGTTTTGAACATCTTAAAAAATTAGAAGTCTTTCAAGTTGAAAAGGGAAAAGAATGATTATTGGAACAACTTATTCAAAGGAACATTGAAGTCACTAAACTGCAAGAAAATAGAAAATATTTATAAATTGAAGCAATCCCTTGAAATCCATTATTGTACCACTCCCATTTGAATTCACGAGGATTCTCAAGATCCTTCAAAGTATTTTTCAATGGTCCTATCAGATCTTAAGCTCACAAACAAGACCCTTGTAGAAGTGAAAGAGGTTGAATATAAAACAAAGGTACCTTAATGTAAAAAATGAGAGAAACAATAAATTGGTAGTTAAAATACAATTTACTGGAGAAGAAATTAATAAACTAAAAAGAAAAAAAGAAAGGGAAATATATCTCTATCAAAAACATGGTGGATAATTTGTTAGGAAATTATACAAGTTATCCACTGAATTTGGGAATACATTTGTATTGTTGCAAACCAAAAGTCCCCACTAGAAAAAATAGGACAAGTTATAAAGAGAATTAATGATGAACTAGTAGACAATGTCAAAAATGAATATAAAATGAGAATATATTTAAATAACAAAACTGCAAATGAGCTCAGGGCATTGGATGTAGTTGACAAAACATCTATGATTGTGGAATTGAGAAAAGTTATCATGAAAAATTCCCTTCAATTTCACGCTTGAAATTGATAGAAATAAGTTGAAGGGAAGTTTCAATTTTCAACAACAAATTTGACGAGAGAATAAGAGGTGAATTGCCCAGCTCTTGGGATCGAAATTGGAAATTTACTTCCTGGGAGGCATATGAAAAAGAGCTAACAAATAGGAAATATCAAGTTGGTAACGAAGATAAATCGGTTGAATCTCTCAAAGGTCGAAGTGTTGTTAACTATTTGCAGTGTCACTTTCAACTTCTATGGTTAGTAAAAACTTTGTCAGTGGCGAAGCCAAATTATACCAAGCGCTAAAATTGAAGATATATTTTCAGGAAATGATCGATCATCCACATTAAAAAAAACCAATTTGGAAATGATGTGGTAGGATGATGTCACCTCTAGTTCTGGAAGTAGTAGAACTAGAAGCTACTCTATGAAACATCATATTTAATTTTGTCTTTTATTTTAAACTTGTATTTTCAAAGTTGTTTAATTTCTTTTTTACGACAAAATTTGGTATGTAAATATTTTAAAGACTCAGTTAGTGAGAGTTAGTTAAAGTAGTTAGGAGTTTGATAGTTACTTGATAATTGAAAAACTAAATCCTGATTTATTATTTAAAGATAAGACAACCAGATGAAAAGGGTTCGAATATTTTGTAATTTTTGGGTATGGTTATAATGCATTATCTTTCTTGTCTATTAATGTATATTAATGAATATGAAGGAATATTGATTCCAATTTATATGGAGTGTTCTTGTATTTAACGTTTCGCTTTTACGATATTGTTTTCCAATGTGATTCTCTCTCTCCCCTCCTATGTCCACTTTTAATTCATTCACCTTCCCTCCTGTTGTATGCATTCCTCCCCTATCTCTTTTTTTGAGATATTTCTCCCGTACACTACTAACTTTATGTTTTCTTGAAATTTAATATCATTTCTATCATTTCTTCTCTCTTAAATGTGCAATCCTTTTGATTTGTGACTTTACCAAGAGGATTACGGTATAACCCTTCCAATTTGGAAATCCCATACACTTCCTCCAGCTCCATAAATATATCTAATTAGCTCCATTAAAGCAACAACTTAATAGATCATTATTTTCTTTAAATGAGAACATTTTCTTAGTTTCTCAAGTAACCTCCCCCATGTCCAAGAACCTATGTACCTTGATCTCAACTAGTCCTTTTTACAATTAAATTACAAGCCTTAAAACTTATAATAATTTATAAGATAATATTTTGAAAAAGTGTTGTCACAAACCCCCCCCTCTCCATCCTCAGTGTTGTATACCTGAACTTATTTTCATGCTAAGATCTCTCACCCCTGAGATATCCATTTCCATAGCCTTTTCACAAAGAATTCACACTAGGGAGAGATGGTAATCCCGTCCGTTATAGGCCATTTTATCGCATCAGGTCAATAACCCTACAAGCAGGATCAATCCACATTCTTGAACATTTTGTCATCATTTCTACCCAAATCCATAAGAATGACCATTACAAAAATTCTGAGTTTCTAGGATTAATGACTCAAAATCAAGCTTTTAAACCCCAATGCACTCTATCGCTTTATAGACCTGCGGCTAACTTTGGTAGCTTCCTTCTGCATCAGCGCTGCTCAACAGTAGCTTACTCCTTGTTGTGGGTGCACTAATTCTTGAAATTTAGGAAAATAAAAATATTTTCGAAGCTTCCTCTTCCAGAAGCTTCCAAGGGTTGTTTTAACCATTTACCATAGATAAGAACCCTGATTCCTATCTGATTTACCTTATATAATTCACCTCTTATCCCTTGAACTCATCCTCTCATCATATGTGGATATCAAGCTCATTATGGTAAATTGTAAACTACCATCCATATCCATAAATTTTACTTCCATATTCAACATTAGTGTTGGATTTTAGAGATTTATCATGCCATCATGTTGCTTCCTTGAATCTAAGAGTGTTATCACCATCATGCATTAGGGTTACATTCAGGTGTGCTCTGTGACAAGGAAGGACAAGTCAACTTGAAGAGGACTCTACAATATCAACTACTATTCTTGGTTTTAAAATCTCTCCTATTTCTATTAATAAAGACAGTATATTGTTTTCCTAAATGTGTTATGTTACATTTACATTCATGTATTTCAATGCTTTGTTGATTCATTGAATAAAGTGATGGAATTATGCTATGTAGATGTTGTGTATCATTGGTTTGTTTTGGTTGTATGTGTAGGTTCTAATTATAACATTTTGAGCTATGATTGGAGCTTATAATTGAGGAGGAAACTAAATCTTGCAACAAATGCCAGGTTAGCCTCTTTCACATTCTTCAGTTTCTCTCTCTATATATATACATACACATACACATACACATATATATATTTTTTCACTCATCTTAAGCTTAAACAATTCTCTCCTATATTCGATAAACATATAAAAATAAGTGTATAGTTTAAAAAGATAGTAAACCTTTCATACTTATACCTAAAGAGGAATTTTAGGTTATCTAAGATTAATAAAACACTCAACTTAAATTTTAGATACATATTAATGTGTTGGTGTTATTACAGTCAAACATAAAGGAAAAATTCCTCTAACTGACTCAACAACCCAAAATTCTCGAACATAGTCAACTCAAATCTAGAAACATCACTAAATTTAACAAAGGTTTCACACATCTCCTATGCCCTGGAAATTAAATTGATAAAATAACCATCATTAAATGCAAGAGTTGATCCACGTGGATATTGGTGGTCACCCACCTTTCCACTTGGACCCCCACCATTGTTTCTTTCATTTTTTCAATTTCCTTAATTGTAGCACAATTTACTATTTTTAGCAGTTTTTCGGGTCCCAAACATCTAGGGCCGTTTTGAGGCCCTAAACGACATTTTTTGGGCATGAGACCTTCGAAAAATATGAGTGTTATAGACTCAATATTTTCTTTCAGCAATTTTATTCCTTAGATAGATCTTTCTAATGATTTATCATGTGCATCAAACAAAGATAGCATGCCAGAGTTGCGACCCCAGGAAATTGATGTACCAATTTACCTCGACAGGGCCCACAGTCTTGTGTTTCATCTCCTAGGGTTAGGTTTTTTGGATTTTTATGGTTTTCCATTATTTTTAAATAATATATAGGCCTTATAGCCTCATTGTAACAAAGATTTCAGAGGTTGTAGCTGCCACATCTCTTCCTAGAGATAAGCTACCAGCACCCTAGCTAGTTTATTTCCATTCTGTGTGTAAACAAATTTCAGTTCTTTGATATTAATGAAATGAAGTGTTATTTCCATTGCATATTTATATTTGTGGTTATATGAGCATTCTATTTCATTCCTACATAAATTCGGATCAATGGTGTCAGAGTGGTCTACTCTTTCTCGATCCTTCTTTGCATGTCCCCAACGAGGTCGGGGTTTAAATTGTTAGGGCTCGATTTGGTTGAACCTTTACAAGATCAGCATTGCAAACCCAAATGGCCACCCATGGGGGATGAAAATAAAGACAAGGGAGAAGGATATCCTATCAAAATATTGCTCGAGGAGGCCCTTGAAAAAAAAGGAACACGATGATGTATAAATTTTCCTAAATCCTTCAACGACTGCCCACTAGCGGTGCATCTTCATCCAACAACCACTTTGGAGGCACAACCCCTTTTAAGGTAGAAATAAACTTTCAAATTCCCATATTTGATGGCCAAATAGATGTAAACACCTTATATAGATTGTTGAATCCATTAGAAGCATATTTCTGGGTTCATGACTTTTCCGACTGGGAGAAGATTATTTTTTCACTCCTCAAAGCCGCCCCCCATGTCAATGACTGGGGGCAAACCTACTGTGAGAAAAAGGATGAGGGGGAACCCTCTCTATTCTTATCCATACCCACTTGGAATTATTTTCGAGATGCCATCAAGGAACAATATTATCCCGTGGGGAGATATGAGGAAAATTACATACAATGGACTACGTTGTAGCAACAAAGGGATCAACATGTGCATGAGCTAATGAATCTGTTCCATACAATGTGCAAAATGTCGGGAATCAAATATTCAGAGAAGCATTTGGTTTTGAATTACCATAGTTTTCTACATAGATACTTTTAGGAGGAAATTGAGTTCCTCGAAATCTCCTCGTTGGTATGACATAGCAGTATGCAACCAAGGTTGAGAAGAAATTCAAACAGAAGAAGAGAGATTTTGGATCTACGAATAAAAAGGAAGGGAAAGGTTACCCCAAACCAGAGAAAGAATGAAAAATCTAGGCATGATGGCCAAATACAACCTACCGAAGCCTCATGCAAATAACAACAACGCAAAGTCGAAGAAGGATAGTGGAAAGTAGTGCGAGTTCCATAAGAGCTCCACTCACAACACAAGTGAGTGTCAAGTAAAGCAGTCACTGGTGGCCGAGATGAAGGCTTCTAAATCAGATGCATGCTCTGACTCTGAATCAGAACCTAAGAAGGGGAATGAGAAAGGGAATCATATTATTGATTCAGAGACCAATGCCACTATTTCCACCATGAAGATCCAAAAGGAAGAAGTGAAAGATCCAGAGGAGGAGGAGTGTCTCTTCCATTCCTAGATGTGGGTAAAGTGTTCTTCTCTCCAATTCATTATCGACAGTGGGAGCCAAAAGAACCTCATTTTAGGAGAGGTCATGAAGTGTTCAGGCTCATTGACCACAATGCACCTACATCTTTACACGATAAGGTGGCTTCACCAAGGATGTGATCTCCACGTCAGCCAGTAGTTCCACCTTCTGTACAACATCAAGCCCTTCTCTGATAAGGTATTATGTGAAATTTCTCCTGTTGATGTTTTTTATGTATTATTAGACTAACCATACTTGTGGAAGTGACATGTTGTGTATGAGTCATGACCTCGAATTTTTATTATTACTTTGGGCAATAAGTTGTAAAGGATGCTAGAGGTGCCACCTCCTGATGCTATATCTTTGGTTATTGAAACACTGTCAGGTCCTTATATTACTAGTGTAGTCCCTGATCATTGTTATTTTAGGCCCCTTATTGTTATTTTTGTACCATTGTAGCCCCCATATTGGTATTATTTTTCCCCATAAAATCCACTATTGTTCCCTTATATTTTTATTGTTAGGTCAACGAGGATTATATTGTGACCCCATGGACTCCTATATATAGATAGGAGTTTTTTTCATTTGTGTCATCCAAGAATTTTTAATTTATGTAATGTAAAGGAGGTTTCCCCCTTGAAGTGGCTACTTTCTAAGTCATTTATCTCTCTTTTCTTCTATTTTTGGAGTTAGTTTTATAACATTTGGTATTAGAGCTTTAGATTCTAGGGTTTCGCTGCTTCAAACAAGTCATCGCGAAATTTTCGCTATAATTTTTTTTCTACAAAGGTTTAAAAGCTAAATAATATGCCCATTTGCAAAGAAATCCCGAGGAACTGTGTATAATATTTTAGATGTGGTTCGCAATATTTTCAGATATATGATCTATGAAAGTTAGGTATTTTGTAGGCTCCTAAAATTAATCTCAAAGAGGTGACCTTGTGAAAATTGTCATAACTCTTTCTCTTTGAGCATCAGATTTGAATTCTGTAAAAAGCGGTTGAACATACACAAACTGTAGTTTCTTGTATGTCAATTTCAAAGCTGAAGGAGGAAACAGTTACACATGACACGTCATACTAGTTCGCTCTACTGAACCAATCCATAATTAGGTCATTGTGAGACATTGGGCATAACTTTGTCTTGAAGAATCTAAATCAGGTCACACATGTGGCATTGGAAAGAAGATTCAGAGGGCTACTAAAGGACTGAAGATAAGATCTCGGGGGTCTAAAATTACAAAGATAAATCAGTTTCAATATGGAGCTTCTCAAAAGAAAGAAAAAAGTGTGTATTTTTTTTTCAAATTTCATAATTCTTGTTTAAAAAATTAGTTTGAATTGATTCAAAGGGAATATTGAAAAATATATATTAGTATTTGGTTCTAAAATTCCACCTAAAAATAATTCAACACCCATTAAGCCCTTAGAAGGCTCTACTGTGACTCATGAAGAGGAATAAGTGCAACATTATATATCAAAATTACAAGAGAAAGTGCAACGACTTTCAATCTTGCAAAAGGAAACAAAAAATGAAATGGAAATTTTGAAGAAAGATGTGGAACCTAAGATGGATGGGTTGAAGATAGGCGTGGAAGCTAATATGTATGGTTTGAATAAAGACGTGGACATTAATATGGATGGTTTGAAGAAAGGCGTGGAAGCTAATATGGATGGTTTGAAGAATGGCATGGAAGCTAAGATGGATGACATGGAAGAAAAAATGAAAGGCAACATGGAAGACATGAAGAATGATCTAAAATAAGAGATGGAAGGTTTGAAGGAAGGTTTCACAAATTTTATACAAGAAATTATTCCTAATGGCGAAAAGGATGTAGAGGAAACTCATGATGAGAACAAAATAAATGTTAATCATGATTTCACAAACTCTAATGTTGGATTGAATACCCACCATATTCGAAAGAACGATATGAGGAAGTTTGACGGCAAGGATCCCGTAACATGGATACTACAGATGGAGAAATATTTTTATCTTGATAATGTGGAAAGCACACAAATGGTAGAAATTGCATCTTTGTATTTAGAAAAAAATACATTTGTATGTTATCAATGCCTTTGCTCCCAAAAACAAAATTGTCACATGGTCAGTTTTTATGGAGGAAATGATAGCACATTATGATGATACAAAGAGAAACACCTTCTTTAGCCAATTTATAAATCTCAAACAAAAGGGTTCATTGGTGGAGCACATTGAGGACTTACAAAAACTTAATGTAAGGGTAACGGATATTTCAGAGGAACATAGGATTGATATCTTCATAGGAACTTTAAAGGATAACATCCAACATGAGTTTTTTTTTGGGGAACCTAATTCATTGGAGAAGGCATTCAAGGTGGCAAGAAAAATTGAATGTAAAACTATGGTGACAAGGAAGCCTACCACTCACATCTATAAATATGGAACTGTGACTACTCCTAGACTTCCACAACCTATAGGCTTGACACCACAATAATTGAAAGAGAAAAGAGCAAAATGGCTTTGCTACAGTTGTGATAGAAAATACACTAAAGGTCATAAGTATGCTGAGAAGAAATTATTTTACATAGATTATGAAGAGTAGGAATAAAATGAACAAGAAACATCAAAAGAAGAGGATATACACCAGGAACCAACCCTAGAGAAAGAAGAAATGAGTCTGACCATATCTTGCAATGAATTGGTAGGAATTACCACTCCTCAAACTCTCAAGATAGAAGGACATATCAAGAAAAAAAAATTAATAGTTTTGATTAATTCGGGTAGTAACCATAATTTTATTCATTGTAAGGTAGCCAAGGAATTGAATTTCTTCCTATAACCAGCACCAGAGCATCAAGTGATGGTTTCAAATGGAGGAACTATAAATTTCTCTTGAAAATGCCATAATATCATGCTAACCATGGGGGAATATGTATTGAATATTCGAATTCCTTACATTCCAATGGGAGGTGTTGATGTTATACTATGAGTACAATGTTCACAATCTTTGGGGACGGTAGCTTTTAATTTTCAAGAACTTTTCTTGAATTTTTTTTTGGAAGGAAAGGAGGTTGAATTACGGGGTATCGTAGGAAAGCCTAGAAATATAGTAAGATCTAATATCATGACAAAGCTTCTGAAGAAATAACAATGAGGCGTAATTTCTCAATTATGCTCACTAGAAGTTCCAACATAAAAATCATATATTTCGCTAGATCTCCAAAAAGTCTTAGACAGTCATTCCAAGGTGTTTGAAACTCCCAAAGGACTCCCAGCTATTCATTATCATGATCATGCTATTTATTTGATTCTAGGAAGTGTTCCTCCAAACATCAGACCTTACAGATACCCTTATGTCCAAAAGATCGAAATTGAATGTATGATTGCGGAAATGTTAGAGGCTGGTATAATTCAACCTAGTCAAATTCTTTCTCTGCTCCATTAGTATTGGTTCACAAGAAGGATGGATCATGGTGCATGTATCCATATCATAGTGAGCTCAATAAGCTCACTATTAAAGATAAATTTCACATTCTTGTGATTGATGAATTATTGAATGAATTATATGGAGCAATTTATTTTACCAAGTTGGATCTTCTAAGTTTTTCATCTGAAAAGTTGAGATCTTCGTTCAGGATATCATAAAATTAGAATGCAGACTAAAGATATTCCGAAGACAAAATTTTGAACTCATGAGGGTCATTATGAATATTTGGTCATGGATTTTGGCCTTACCAATGTACCTTCTACATTTCAAGGGTTAATGAATTTAATTTTCAAACGCTTCCTTTGAAAAAATTTCTTAGTATTTTTTTATGATATACTAATCTACAATAGGTCTTGGAAGGATCATGTTCAACATGTTGACAGGGTGCTCAAACTATTGGAGGAGAAACAATTATATGCAAAAACCTCCAAATGTTTCTTTGGAGTAGAAGAGGTGGAATATCTGTGTCATATTGTATCTCAGCAGGGTGTTAAGGTAGACCCTAACAAAATTAAATCCATTGAGAAATAGAAAGTCCCCACAACCATAAAGAATTTACAAGGATTTCTTGGGTTAATATGGTATTATCACATGTTTGTTAAGAATTATGGGAGAATAGTAAAACCTCTAACAAAATTATTGAAGAAAGATGAATTGTCATCGACTCGTGAAGCAACTCAGGCCTTTGAACATATTAAAGAGGCAATGTGCCTAGCACTGGTATTACCTATGCCAGAATTCACAAAAACCTTTATTGTGGAATGTGATACCTCGTAAAATTAAATTGGTGATGTTTTAATGAAAGAAGGAAGACCCATTTCTTTTGAAAGTCGTCCAATCAAAGGAAAGTATTTACAAAAAGATATTTATGAGAAGGAAATGTTAGCAATACTGCATGCACTAAAGAAATGGTGACCTTACCTAATGGGAAGACACTTCAAGGTAAAAACTGATCATGATAGCCTTAAATAGTTTTGGGAACAAACACTATCTTCAAAAGAGCAGCAAAATTGGGTCACAAAGACTATCTTCAGAATATTTCTTTGTGCCATTTTTATTATCCAACCAGATTGGATAATCGAAGCAAGGTAGGAATGGAAGAATGACAAAGAAGTGTGGACACTCATTCAAAAGTTGCAGCAAGATCCTAGTACATATGATACATTTATTTGGGAAAATGATTCCTTATGGTACAAATATCTCTTATATCTTTGTAAGAATTACCAAATAAAACAAAATATTATTTTGGAATTGCACTCCTATCCCTTAGGAGGACACACTAGATTTTTAAAAACTTACCATAGGGTGAAGAAAGAATTTTTCTAGGATGGTCTGAAATCTGAAATTCAAAATTTTGTGGTGGAATATTTGGTCTTACAACAAAATAAAGTTGAGACAATAAAGATCCCAAGTTTGCTACAACCTTTATCCATTCCAGGTAAACGTTGGGAGGAGGTTTCAATGGATTTCATCATAGGTTTACCTAAGTCCGAAGGAAAGAGTGTCATCATGGTCGTGGTTGATAGACTTACCAAGTATGCACACTTTTGCGCATTATCTCATCCATTTAAAGCAAGTACAGTTGCTATTGCATTTATGGAAAGAATTTAAAAGCTACATGGAAACCCAAAGATTATTGTAAGCGACAAAGATCCCATTTTCACTGGAAATTTTTAGATAGAATTATTTTCATGTTTGGGTACTCAAGTAGATCATAGCTCATCTTATCATCCTCAATCTAATGGGAAAACTGAGATAATTAAGAAATGTTTGGAAGGACATCTTCATTTTTTTGTATCTGATAAAAAAACACAATGGGTTAAGTGGTTACCTCTGGCTGAATGGTGGTATAACACGTCCTTTCATACCACAGCAAAAATGACCCCATTTATTGCACTTTATGGATATCATGAAACATCCATCACATCATATTTAAGAGAAAATTGTAAGGTTCAAGAAGTGGAGGATCACATTGAGAAAAAAGAACAAGTTCTCCAACTCTTAAAGGATAACCTAAATTTGGCACAAAATGAAATGAAAAAACAGGCATATCAACATTGCAACGAGACAAGTTTTCATGTAGGAAACTGGGTATTTTTATGGCTACAACCATACAAAAAAATGTCTCTCAAGCAAACTAAGAAGGATAATAAATTATCGCTAAATTTATATGGTCCTTACAAGGTTTTCAAAAATATTGGTACTATGACATACAAATTGGAGCTTTCTGCTTATTCTTGAGTGCACCCAGTTGTCCATGTTTCATGCTTAAAGAAGGTTATAGGTGACAAAATTCCAGTTCAAAAAATATTTCTAGAACTTTATGAGGAAGGAAAAATTATATTGTAACCTGAAGAAGTCACAGAAACAAGAACTCGACAGCTATGAAATAAACCAATTTCAGAGTATCCCATCAAGTGGAAGAACTTACCCACTTAAGGTTCCACATGGGAGGATGAAAATTTTATACAGAAGCATCCAGAGCTACTCAAGCATTGAGGACAACACTTTTTTGAAGGAGAGGGGCATGTTAGGTCCCTATGTTACTAGTGTAGTCCCTTATTATTGTTAGTGTAACCCCCTTAGTGTTATTGTTGTACCCCTGTAGTCCCCATATTGTTATTATTGTGCCCCATAAAAGCCCACTATTGTTATTTTGGTGCCCTTGCATTATTATTTTTAGGTCAACAAGGATTATATTGTGAACCCATGGACTCTTATATATATATATATATATATATATATATATATTAGGTTTTTTCATTTGTATCATCCAAGAATTGTTCATTTATGTAATTTAAAGGAGGTTTCCCCTTCAAAGGGGTTGATTTCTAAGGCGTTGATCTCTCTTTTCTTCTATTTTGGGAGCTAGTTTCATAACAGAGGAGGGATGGACGGAGGGAGGGAGGAGGAGGAGGAAGAGGGGAGAGAGAGAGAGAGAGAGATAGATAGAAAGACAGAGAGAGGAGGAGGAGAGAGAGAGAGAGAGAGAGAGAGAGAGAGAGAGAGGACAAAGGAAGGGGGGAGGGGAGGGGAGGAGAGTGAGGTAGGAGAAGAGAGGGAGAGAGAGTGAGAGAGGATGAGGAGAGAGAGAGAGAGGGGGGATAGAGAGAGAGAGAGAGAGAGATATATAGAGAGAGAGAGAGGAAGAGAGAGAGTGAGGGAGGGAGAGAGAGAAGGAGGGAGAGAAAGAGAGGGAGAGAGATAGAGGGAGAAAGTGAAGGAGAGAGATGGGGCTAGAGAGAGAGAGAGAGAAAGAGGGAGTGAGAGGGCATGTTAGGCTGATGGAAGGTGATAGGGTGAAGTATATGGAGAGGGAGAGTGAGATAGAGAGGTAGATAGGGGGAGGGAGAGAGGGAAGGAGACGGGAGGGAGGAAGATAGGGAGAAAGTGAAGAGGAGAGAGAGAGTGAGAAGGGTGGAGGGAGGGGTGGAAGGGGAGGGGAAAGAATATGAGGAGGAGGATTACGAGAGATAGAAAGAGAGAGAGGAGGATGATGACGAGAACAAGGAGAGAAAGAGAGAGAGATAAGTATAGGAGGAGAGAGAGAGGGCGGGGGAGAGAGAGATAGAGATAGAGAGATAGAGGGAGCGAGATGAATATATATAGGGAGAGGGAGGGAGGGACAAGAATATATAGAGGGAGAGAGAGGAGGATAGAAATATAAAGAGGGAGAGGTGGGACATGTTTGGTCGATGGAAGGCTAGAGGGTGAAGGAAAGGGAGAGGAAGAGACAAAGGGAGAGGGATATAGAGAGGGCTGATGGGAGAGGGGGAGAGAGAGAGAGAGAGAGAGAGAGAGAGAAGGGGAGGGAGTAGGGGAAGTGAGGGGTGGGGAGGACGAGCATGAGGAGAGAGGGAGGAGAAGAGTGTAAGAGAGAGAGAAGGGAGAAAGGGGGGGGAGAGAGAGAGAGGGAGGGAGGATTGGAGGTAGGGGGAGGGAGGGATGGAGGAGGAAAGATAGAGGGAGAAGGTGTGAGGGAGGGAGAAGTGGGGTGGGAGTGAGGGAGAAGTGGAGACAAGAGAAGAAGTGGGGGTGGGAGGAGCGGAGGGGAGGGACTGAGGGAGGATATGGAGTAGTAGAGAGAAATAGAGAGAGAAGTTAGATAGGATAAGTGGGAGGGAGAGAGAGAAGGGAGGAGAAGAGAGAGAGAGAGAGAGAGAGAGAGAGGGAAGGGGAGGGAGATATGGAGAAGGGGGAGGGAGGGAAGGAGAGAGGGAAGGTGGGGGGGGAAGGGAGGAGGAGAGAGAGAGAGACTAAGGGAGATAAGGGATGGGAGGTGAGGGAGAGAGGAGAAGATATTGAGAGATAGGGAGATAGTAAGAGGAGGAGGATGAGGGAGAGGGGATGGGAAAGGAGGGGGATGGATAGAGAGAGGGACAGAGAGAGAAATAGGGAGAGAGAGGGAATGTTAGGAAAATGGAAGGTGAGAGGGTGAGGGAAAGGGAGAGGGAGATGAAATTGGAGAGGGATATAAAAAGGGAGAAGGGGGGAGGGAGAGATGGGAGGAGGAGAGAGAGAGGGGAGGTGGAGAGGGGGGTGGGGTGGGCATGGGGGATAAGAGAGTGAGATACAGGGAGAGAGGAAGCAGACAACTCTCCTCCTCCTCCTTCTCCCGATCCTACCCTCTCCCTCCCTCCTTCCTCCCCAAACCTCCTCCTCTCTTCCTCGCTCTCGCCCTCCCCCTCCCCCTCCTCCTCCTCCCATAACCTACCCTCCTCTCCTCCCTCTCTCCTCCTCCCCTTACCTCCCCTCGCTTCATCCCCCCCCTCCGTCCCTCCCCCTCCCCCTCCCCCTCCTTCTCCTCCCATAACCTCCCCTCCCTCCCTCCCTCCTCCTCCGCTCCCTCCCTCCCTCCTCCTACCCTACCCTCCCTTGATCATTCCTTCTTCTCCCTGCCCATCCCGCTCCTCCTCCTCCCTCCATCCCTCCTCCTCATCCTTGGCCCTCCATCGCTCCCCCTACTCCTCTTCCCTCCCCTCCCTCTCTCCCTCTCCCTACTCCTCTCATCCCATCCCCTCTGCTCCCCCTCCTCCTCTCCTCCCTCCATACATCCCTCCTCCTCCTCCTCCTCCTCGCCTCCCCCTCCCCTCCCCTCCTTGCCCCCCTCCTCCTCCTCCTCCCTCTCTCCCTCTCCCCCTCCATCTCCTCCCTTGCCCCCCTCCTATTCCTGCCCCTCTCCTCCCCTTCCCCCCCTCCCTCCCTCCCTCCCCAATATGATTAATACATAAAATATATAAATGATAAGCGCTATATAATTCCTTGTAAATTTTGTCACCAGCTATAGGAAAATGGTTTTCCACATCTGATATGCAAGGAACTTGGTTCTATTTTTTAGACCACTCACATGGCTATTCAAATTATTTTATCTTTTTTAATGAAAAACTGGGAATTTGATGTTTTACCTAACCCATCTAATCATGACTTTGTCTCTGATGAATTTCATTCAAATTACTATTTTCCCATCAACACATCCAATGAGATTTTTTTACGCCCTTCAATATTTATGGTTTAACATTACATTATTTGGGTACTTATCAAATAGGTAAGGCACTTATGCATTCATTGTTGATTATGTCAAGTCCTCATTGTCTTAACATGCGTGCTGAATATGATCAGATCTATTTTCCCTCACCATATTTTCATCATAATCCTATGCCCCTAATTGAAAACTTATATTTTCAAATATTCTGGGGTTTCTAAGAAAATTTTCATGAATTTTACAATCCAATCATTGAATGGTTGGAACAATATTACCTGTTAAGCTTAGTCGTAAATAAAAACTTTCAATATTTCCTCATGCTTGCTGAGGGATTCAGTGTAGATAGAGATACATTCACGAGAAGATTCTGAGGTTTGTTGAATGATGGTACTGATCGAAAACATAATAATGCATTAGAGGAATTTTGAGGTCTAAAATAGGCCTCCTAAGAAAAATGTACAAAAAAATTAAACTTTATAAGAGCCAATAGGATTCAAGATGATGATGTCAACCATGGGGGATGATTCACCATTTTTTAATTAAAAGGGTAAAAATATTAAAAAATAATAAACTAATAAAACTAATTTTTCAACTTCTATTTTCAACTTATCTCCGAAATTTTTTACTCAAATTTCAAGCAGCAGTACTCATTGGATGCAAAATTTAATTCCTAATCCAAGGAGTACCCATGTTGCATACTTTCGATGGACCCTGCTACACGAAAAATGTGAAATACATAAAAAAACGTGATTGCAATCACCTTTTCATGTATTTCTCATTTTTCGTATAGCATGACCCATCAAAAGTATGCAACATGGGTACTCCTAGGATGAGGAATTAAATTTTGTATCCAAAAAGTACTCCCACTCGAAATTTGAGTAAAAACATTAGGAGATGAGGTTAAAATATGAGTTGAAAAAGTAATTTTTTCTTTTTTCCCTCTAAAATTTGATGATGTAATCAAATAATATTTTATTATTTACACTATTATTTTAATATTTCCTTAGAAGTTCCATTTTAGACCTTGAAATTCCCCTAATGGTAAACTAGTTAAAAGTAGTAACAATGACGAATCATTCTGTTGACACGCAATAGCTTCCAATTCCTGTGCAAGTTATTCAAGTTCTTGTCTTTTGTGTTTCACTACCTTATATCAATTTTAATATATTGTATCTTTGTGATTGTAGGTGAGGGAAAACTATAATGGATTCATTGTAAATATCATTATAAATGACCCCTACCTTCTAGATTCTTAGGTTAGGAGTATGTCTAGTTTCATTTAGTTTACCTACACATTCATCCTACATTCGTTTCTTGTACTGTGTCTTGTGTTTTCTACTTTTGGTTTTGCACCACGTTTAAGTCTAGCCACTTTATGTCTTGTCTTTTATTTTTGTTTCCTTGTTTTGTGTTGTCTTTCCTTTCGTTTTGTGATACCTTTCATGAAGATGATTTGTTGGCTCAAAAGGGAATATGGAAAAATAGAAAAGGACTTTGTGACACTGCAACATTTGGGTAACTCTCTTCCATTCTTCCTTGTCTTGGTTACACCTTTTGGTCGATGATGTTCCGATGGAAAACAAGATCCTTGCATTAGGAAATATTTGTGTTGAACCATGATCTCCATGTCTGTTCTAGAAACCTCATGCCTACACTCGAGTTATTATGTTTTAGCTTTTTTAGGCTGATCCAATCAAGTAGAGAAGGACAAAGGGAAAATATAAATGAGAAAACCAATACGAAAAGTATTATATATGCTTCTCTGAAGGGACAACCTCTCCTACTCTCAATAAGTCAGGATATCTCTTCCACCCATAAAAATATAAATGTCAATGCACAGTCCTATATAAAATAAATAAATATATGTGAAATAAGAGAAATGATTCCTGCATAGAGAGTCGAAGAAAGCAACTCGGTCAGGTTACGTTCCAGGCCTGTTGGCAGAGGAGAAATTTTTTTGTCGCTTAAGTGACTCTATGTAATATCCCAAAATTGTAAAAATAGTAATATAAAACATATGCACAATTGCAACTACATTAAAATAGGAATTAAACATTTAGAACTGGAAAAATGGAAGAATACATCAAAACATCATACATATGAGAAGAAACAATTGAGCCATATCGTTATGTATCAACAACAAATGAATATACATAGTTCTCCAAAAAGGGACGTACTGAAGCCATCGAAAGATGGTTGAAACAACTCTATTGAAGAGTAGCACTAGAAAGTAAAAACTGCTACTGATGCTGGAAAATAGTGTTGCTGGGAAGAAGATCTATATGTGAGAGGCTACTAGAGTTCTTAGAAAGATCCATGATTTTAAACACTGACTCTAATAAAAAAACATAGATAAACCCATAAATGGTTTGGCCATATTTTGCATTTGGAATTTTGAAATTTCAACCCTTTTTGGGTTGCAACTGCGCCATTGTTGTCTGAGTTACGCACTCCTTGGAGAAAAATTCTAATCTGGGGCTGAAGGAATGATCTATCTGCTGCAATATCACCCAATCATCTCAGTGAATGAAGGTCTAGTCCCTTATCTCGATTCCCAAGCTCAAAACTTGAGTTATAGCTCCTTCACTAAATATGCAGTTGTTGCATGCACAGCTACTGGAAAATAATGCGCTGTCTAGGAGGGTTGATGATGTATCCTGCTGAAGATAATATAATTTTAATCCCAGGTTGTTAAAGTGATCCCTAGATTGAAGGATTAATCCCTCACAGGATTCCGAGATGATTTTCTTGGAACTTCCTCTTCTCTTCAAACCCTCACTGTAGAATTACGTAATTCCTAGAGAAAATGTTGCTGCATACGAGAATTAGATGGATGGCCTGATGATGGGTATGAAAATTAAACTCTTGGAAGACTGCAATAGATCCACCGTGTGAATGGTTGATCCATCGACAGGTTTCTCAGCTGAAGTACTGAGAACAACCTTCCAACTCTAAAACCCAAGTTCAGGAATGCATAATTCTTGTAGCTGGAAGTGTAGATGAGAGTGGTTGAAAGTGGCACTGATTTTCCATTGATGAATGTTGCTTAAGAAAACCTTCCTAGAGTAGGTACTTGAAGTCCCCTGTGGGTAACGGTGGGATTCCTACTCGAGAACACCCGTGTAGTATACCAAGGGGGGATAATATAGGGTATAGAAGGAGGTACCCAAGGTTATAATATGATGTAATAATGTAAGAATGATAAATAAATGGGCCATAGTTAATAAATAAAGTGAACCCACATTATGCAAGGGGCCACATGTATCTATGGAATAAAGTGATAAGCCCATTGTATTGGATGTATGGTATTGACAGACCAATGGTAACTACCCATGGTATTGCATGTATGAAACCTATATAGAGGCTAGATACTCTCAATTGACGGAGGTCAAAGATTATTGTATTGGCAACCACATGGCTTGTGGAGTGATCTCCTTCCTTAAGGAGTGAATGTATGGTGTTGCCCTACCTCAAGGGTTTTGATATTAATGAAGACCTGAAGTTTTATCTTCTATGGTGTTATTTCTTGGGTATATTTTCCATATCTATACATTTTCTTGTTAGATCTCCCAAAATATGCCCAAGGAAGTGCTCTGATACCACTTGTAGTGGATTTGAAAATAAAATGTATAAAAATGGAAAATATGCCTAAGAAATAACACCATAGAAGATAAAACTTTAGATCTTCAATAATATCAAAACCCTTGAGGTAGGGCAATATCATACATTCACTCCTTAAAGAAGGAGATCACTCCACAACCCATATGCTTGACAATACAATAATCCTTGACCTCTCTCAATGGAGAGTCTGTAGCCTCTATATAGTTTTCATACATGCAATACCATGGCTAGTTACCATGGGTCTGTCAATACCATACATCCAATACAATGGGCTTATCACTTTATTCCCTAGATACATGTGGCCCCTTGCATAATGTGGGTTAACCACTTTATTTATTAACTATGGCCATTTATTTATCATTCTTACAATATTACATCATATTATTCCCTTTGGTACCTCCCTCTGTACCCTATATTATCCCCCCAGGTATACTACATTACACCCCCCTTAAACATGTTTCGTCCCCGAAACATGAGAAGAACACAAATAATAAGATATACTCAAAATAGTATTCCACTGCTACCATTCACATGCATCTAGCCATCCCATAGAAAAGTGAACACTCAATCTAGTTGATGCCTCGCTAGCTTGAGATGGAAGAGGGTTCTGGTGGTTCCTCTGTATTCATGTGTTGTGGGTGGATCATCGCACCTTTCTATGTGTCATCCAGGGGTTGTTTTCCTTGTTTTTAATCCGTTGCCACCTTGTTGGTTGTTGTCTTGCTAGGTGATGTGGGTGGTGGTATGTTGAAGCTTTAACTGATGGAATATATTTCATTAATTCCTCCACTATTTGTGATGGAGGGGTGTCTGGTGCTTTTGCTGGTACCTGCTTTGATGTCTGTGTTTGGTTGTCTACCATCAAAGGCTCATCATTCGATGTGTCTGTGTCATTATAGAATTGTGGTTCTTCTTCCCTAGGCTCCACATGGTTCCTCATGCAAATATCTTGCAATGTAATTTTCTTCTTTTTATACCAGAGCTTCATGAATTTCTTTTGCACATTAAAATTGACAGTACCAACAGATTCTAGCCAAGGGTGTCCCAAAATAAAATCCATAATAGCCATATATAAAGCATAAAAATCAGAATGAAACACATACTTATCCATAGAAATCTTCAAATCTTTATAAATTTGAACATCTTCATTATCAACCTGTGTGTTTTCAATATGTTTTGCTGGAACTTGTAATTTTTTAGCCAAATTAACATTGATACAATTATGCTTGCAACTAGGAATGATAGACACAATGATGTTCTCTTTTTGAATACTTCCATGAACCTATAATATGTTAATATTAGTAGAAAATAATTCTTTATGGCTCTTAGTGTCCTTTCCGGCTTGACACTACTTGTCCAAAATGAATTTTTCAAGTTTTTTCTCGGGAAGTTTCCTTACTGAGTTGTCAAATGAGGTCCACCATTTATTTGCCTCATATTTAAAATCAAGCCCTATGGAGCATACCCAAAAATTTTGCTATTGAGCCTTCTGATATTGTAAAAAATCTTCAATAGTAGGGCCATCATCCTTTCCTGTAAACTTTATCTTGCGAGAACCCCTAAAACAAAGTAAGGGCCTTGAAGAAAATCACTTACTTTGTTCAAAATTTAAAATGGACATTACTCGGTTAATATAACTCTGAATCCTTGTTATAGCATGTTTTCGAAAATGGAATATTCATTCTGCATCCATCCATGTGAATTAAATCCTGATCTAGGTACTCTGGAAATACAGATTTGCGTTGCAACTGTCCCGCCGTCACAAAATTTCTGAAAAAATCGTTGATTTTAAATCAGTAATAACTCCCTCATCCGGACTCCAAATTGACCCTTTTTTTTAAATCAGGTGATTTTTCAAGGGGTGCTCAGATATATAATTATTTGTCTGAAATTCTGCACCAAAGTCTACAAAAATGTTTAGGAGAGTTTCCGTACACAAATTGTCATCAGAAACATTTCTGCAACACAACTAAATTTAAATTAGCGATATCGCTCTTATCCAGACTCCCATTCGACTAATTTTTTGTTTTAAATTGGGTATTTTTGCGTAAGTAATCTAGATTTTCTATTTATTTTAGAAAATTTTGTGCATAAAATTTTAGATCTACTCTACAAACTCGCTGCCCAAAAATTTGCTACAAAAAATGAAAAAAGAAGTCTCCCAAAATCTGCCCAAGAAAGTGCTCTGATACCACTTGTAATAGGTCTGACAAGAAAATGTATATAAATGAAGAAATAACACCATAGATGATAAAACTCCAGATCTTCATTAATATCAAAACCCTTGAGGTGGGGCAACACCATACATTCACTCCTTAAGAAGGGGATCACTCCACAAGCCATGTGCTTGCCAATACATTAATACTTGACCTCTCTCAATGGAGAGTCTCTAACCCCTATATAGGTTTCATACATGCAATACCATGGGTAGTTACCATGGGTCTCTGAATACCATGTATCAATGACAATGGGCTTATCACTTTATTCCCTAGCTACATGTGGTCCCTTGCATTATGTAGGTTAACCACTTTATTTATTAACTATGACCCATTTATTTATCATTCTTACATTATTACATCATATTATTCCTTTGGGTACCTCCCTTTTTACCCTTTATTATCCCCCCTAGGTATACTACAACCCAGTTCTAAACAACACAACAGATTTAGCTAAACAGTTGAAGTGTGCAAAGAAATTTCTTACAACACTCAACAATAAAAATCTAGACTCCCTTCCTTTGCTTCCCTCATCTTTATTTTATAGTTGTGAGCCTTCCCTTCCCTTGGCCCACCTCATAACTATCTGCACATGTGGCCACTATCCTCCTTAAAGTTTTTCTTGTCCTCCATGATCTCCATCACTGCAACAATTACTCTCCACTCCCTCCATCATCTCTGCCATTGCTTCTCCACTATCTCCATCATCTTTCATTTATACCTCCATTATCTCCATCATATTCCTCATTAATTCTCTATGACCTCCACTCTTTCTTGATTATTATGATGTTCCACTACTCCATAATGCTACTTCACTACTCAAATAACCTAGATTCATGCTATAGAAGTGGATTTTATTCATCTACTGGGTTTATGATTCTATCCACCCTTTTATTTACTTAACCAAATAAGAAAGTAATAACTCTAATATTCCAATTAGTTGATGGAAAAATTGGAATATTAGATTCCTCCCTGCCAAAATGTTTCTTGTTCTCAAGCAACTACAAAAGTGGATGCTGCATAAATCCATCTCCCTCCCAAGTCACATCCTCAAATGGAAGGTTTCGCCATCTGCTCCAATGTGTTATGAATGCCCCACTCCATAGTTGCCTCTCTAGAATGTCTAGAATGGCCTCCAGCTATGTAGCTAGATGCCTCTCCTCATTAATGAGTCCCTAAGTGGCAACCATCTATTGTCCAAGAACCTCTTCTATGCATGAGATATGTGAAGGGTTGTGGTTCCTTCCCCAAGTGGAAAATCCTAACTCATAATCCATCTCTCCAACCCATTCTACATGGAGTAGATCATGTCTCTCCATGCTCCAATCCTTGGTCCTAGTGGCCTTGCTTTCTCTAAGCACCACCACAACACTATGCAAAGTAGGAAATAGAGACATATGGATTGACATGTGAAATGTTGAACCATACTATCCCAATAGCAGCCACAAAAGCAATGCCTCTTACTGTCACACCACCTCATCATTATACCAAGTATGGTAGTCATACTCTCATAACAGAATCCAACGCAGCAAGGCTTCTTGTTGACATCCCACATCATCATTATGCAAGGTATGGGATAATGTCAATCCATAATCTCCCAAGAGTAACCAGTGCAACGATGACTTTTTCTACCACCCCACATCATCATAATGCAAATCATAAAGCAATGAGATACTGATTGACATGTAGAATGTCACACCTGACTTTCCTAATAGAAACCAACATAGCCAGGCTTCCTACTGCCACATCATATGAGTATCATGCAAAGTCCTAAATAATAACATACCCATTGACATGTGATATGTCATTTGATGTACAAACTCTCTTCAAAGAAACCAGCGCAACCATGCCTCCTGTTGTTGTATCTCATCACTACGGTGCAGGGTAGGAAATAATGATATACCCATGGGCATATAAAATGAAATTTCTTTACCGTAATCTCCGAAGAGTAGCCAACACAACCACACCTCCTATTGTTGCATCACCTCAGTAGTGTACAAGGCATGGAACATACCAATCTAAAATGTTGGGTGGTAACCATACTCACCCAAGAGCAACTAGCGCAACCATGCTTCATGCTTCCCTATGTCATAGATTTTCAAGTAGCTTTCCAGCCACTTGCTCATCATCTCCATCCATCCATCCAAATGTGGGTGATGAACCATATCATGCATCTATTCGGTATCCAGCCAATGGAGAAGCTCCCACCAAAACATTCTCATACAATAAATGCCCCCATCACTATCTATGGCCTTGGGAAGACCATGAAGCATGAAGACATCTTGGAAATATAATTTGATCAGGGGTGAACATATGTACTTTATGAAAATTTTGAGCTAATGTGCATACCTTGAAAACGGATCAATGTAGATAATACCATCCTACACAATCTGATGGAAATATTTTCACTCCATGATATATCAAACTGCATCCTCCTTGAGGTTTCTCCATGAGAACCTCTCTCTGATGGCCTCGTAGAACCTATGAGGTTATGAATATGCTTCATGTAGAAAATTTTCTTTGAGCTGTGAGGTTCTCATCAAGAAGGCTTTGTCCTCATAATGGAAGATGTTATCCATTACATGATGTCTACCATATACCATCTGACCATACAATGCTTCATAAGTGAAGTGATCATCATAATGCTCAAATAATAACTAGGCTCTTAAATCATCACTGCTCCTCAGTGACAACGTTGTTGATCTCCATCATAGTGCATCTATAGTGTCATGGCTCTCTCCATACATAATGTTGAACTCATAGTCTTGCATTGTGTTAGCCACCTATAAAATTTGTTATATCAAAAGGTGGCTAAATCATTTTTGGAGCCTTCAAGAAAAAAGTTTTATTACTAAAAATGTTATCTTTTTAAGACTCATGAAGACATAATCCTTTTGTTTAAATCTTCACTGCTGTTTCCATTTTTGAACTCTGAAATTCTGCTGATTTCATAGAGAAAAGACTACTGCAAAACACCATTTCTCCCTTCCTTTCACTTCAAAAATAACCTTCATTTTAACCCCTTCATTCCCCATGGAATTCCTCTATTTTCCATTTTCCCCCATTTCCCCTTCGTAAGATCCATTTTATGGAGTTTAAAACTCCTTTTTAAACTCTGCCGAAACCCCCAAATCCATCAGAAAACTCTGAAAAAATCATAAAAATAAAGTTTTTTAAACTGTAGGCTTAAGCCCCTTTGGGCTAAGTCCTAAACCACTTCCCCACCATATGCCCAGGCACTAGAAGCAATTGCTAAGCCCATTTGGCGCTAATCGCATTGGAGAAATTGGAGCGTGCAAGTCTATTTTCCATGTTAAAAACCTCCGATGCGATGAGCCCTTTATTTTGTAACCCTCGAACTTATTACCACTTCATGTAACCCTTGGGCCCGAAACCGGGCGCTAAGCATTGTTTAAAACCCATATTCGATGCATATTTCCCTTTGTAAATTCATAAACCCACTTTTCCTAATTTTTGGTCTAAAACCCACCAGAACGACTATTTTTAATGAAAATGGGTAGATTGAAAAGCCCCACATCATTTCTTTTGATGAGATTAAGCCCCTTCGTATAAACCTCTGCCTCTCTTCATATAAGCCCATGGCCCCATAGATGGGCGCCAAGCCAATCCTTATATATAACCCGCCCCAAGTCACCAAAACCTTTGTATTTGTTAAATTTTTGGTTTTCATATATTATAAAGGGGCCCGCCCGTTCATTGGACGGAGATTTTCTCCTTCATTGATCATTGGGCCAATCCGATGGCCTGCACAAAATCTCATCGGCATTTTTTCATTGGGTGCGTTAATATTATGCCACCACCGATTGGCATCCCCCGATCCATTCTCCGTCGTCAATCTGATCCGCAGATCCATGTCCCACAATCAATCACTTCTATGCCTCCATGTTCTTTTCCCCGCCGATGTCGATAGCTCCGATTGCATCTGGGCCATCCACATGTCCATATTGGAAGGACCAGATTGCATTTCCCGACTTTGGTTTAAATCATGTGTCTCATTTCATAATGTTTTTGGCCAAAACCTTAGCCGTTGATCTCTGCAGATCAACGGCCCTTATTAACTCATTCTCCGCCTTTGTATTATTTCATCCAAACCACAGATCACATCTCAACCATTGGTGTGTTCCATCTAATGGCTTATATTAAACCCGATAGGCCTACCTCCTATGGGTTTTGCCTCCTTCCAGATCTGATCTCCGCTGTCGATCTCTTGATCGGACGATCCATGAAAAAACCACCCTTCCCGCTTTTGCCCCCGCATCTATCTAGTATCGTGCTCACTCTCCACCGTTATATCTGAGGCCCTAGATCTAACGGCCGACCTTCCATATCGTGTAACTTCAAGCACAAATGTTAATACACAAAATTTACACGATATAAGCTGTTTTGGAAAGACACGTGGCAGCCTCTGATGCATATTGTGTTCAAAAAGGCAAAACTGCCTATCCACCTTTTCTCCATGCGAAACCCATGGTTTTCACCTCCGAAAAAACTTTTCCCATTTCTATTATGTTTTATCGTGCGCTTCGCCCGCCGTTGATCTCTGCAGATCAGCGGTCCAGATTTAATCTCACTTCATATTATCACTCTCCACCTTTTCTAAAGGGTCTCTTTAGATCATCCTCCACCATTGATCTTGTGCGGCCGATCTCATCCGATGGCCCACGATCATCCCGAAACCCCAATTTTAATTCTTATGCATTTTTCCTCCGTCGAAGGAAATTTCATCTATTTCCTCTGTTTCTCTCCCGAATTTCCAATAATGTGACCATTTGCATTTTATTCCTCCCAATTAATCCTGACCGTCGATCTCTGCATATCGACGGATCTAACTTAATTCTTCCCCCACTTTCCTCTTTTACCATTATGCGCAAATCTCCACCGTTGGATGCTGACATCCAATGGTCATGCTCTTACCCGAAGCCTCCAAAGCATTTTTTACCCAATATGCAAAATTTCTTAATTATTTGATGTACTTTTGCAGGCTTCATATGGTTTTTTCCATTATATCAAAGGAAAACCAAAGGCTGGGGATGACGATCCCCCGTGCCTTTATGCATATAGAAAGATCATTCCACAAGGTTGAATTTCATGTTTTGTCAATGCTTCATGGGCATTGATGCCATATGAGCCCTTTGCGGACCCTGCACATCAACAAGACATAGACAATTAAATCAAACAGAAGAGTATTAGTGTTGAAGACTTAAACACAACAGAACAGAGGATTGAAGACTGTTTTCACAGTTTTGGACGATTATGGCTAAGATCGAAAATCAAAAACCTAATCCTCTGAATTAAAACACAGTTAAAGACAAATCAAAATATTTATCAGTCAGAGGATGCCTCCACTACCACATAAGGGGAAAATTCATTCCTCTCAGCTACCTAAAGCCACCTGTAGCCTTAAAGCATTCAACAAAGGCTGAGTTATGATAAAAAAAGAAGACATTTTCCTCAACGTAGCCGAATAGTTAATTCAGCCAAGGAAACTTAATGCAAAAAAATATCAGTAGAGTTATTACAACATGAAAAAGAGCCTTAAAGACAACAAAAGCTCTCACCGAGCTTAATTCTTAAATGTAAAACAATTAATACAGACAGAACATTTGTAAACTTCTCCATCGAGCCCATCAAAGGCTGAGAAGTATTAAAGTATGTATTAATTGACCCAGGAGATCTTTTATCAGATCCCACCTCCTCATTTCTTCTATAAATACTCCTGTAGAAGATGAGAAAAGGTTGGTTGTAGAATTTTGAAATATACTTGTGCTCGAATTTTCTACCTGTAAATAGTGTTCATGGGCTCTTGAAGCTCTGTTTGTGACAGAATAGTTAGGCTGAGAAGTGAAGATGATTGCTGAATTGAAACATTGGATTTAAAGTTGTAACTGGTTTGAAGCATCAATACAAGCTAATTTATGGAATCCTGGTCTATGTCAATGGTGATTTTATTTATTATTGTAAATCATTATTTTATTTCTATTTTCACTTTGTCCATCTTCTCTGATAAAGAAAAACAAGCATAGAGTTAGGATTTACTGTATATCAGTACCCTTCTCTGACTGATAAGCTTTATCTACATGTTTTCCTCCAATTTGTGTTTTTTATGAATGATTTAATTCAGTTTCAAGCTATTAGGAATGCTGGTGTTCCCTCGTCCTACTGTCTAAGCTAATTGTTATTCTTGAATGTTATTTTCGGTTTATGTTAAGTAGAGATGAACTGAGGAAATTATGGTGAGCCCTGTCCTTAGTTTTATCCCCAAAAACTCTCTGAAAGTTTCCCTAAGAGTGTGTTGAAAGCAGGATACGTTCAAAGTCCTTACCTGATCTTAGACTACTCTTCGTTATCATATGTGTTTTCCCTTTGTGTTTAAAGTGTTTTTCTATTGAAAGTGCATCAAAAGTTGGCTAGTTTCAAAGTACTTACCAGATCTTAGATTACTTTTATGTCTTTCTTAAGTGTATGCCAAAAGCAGGATAGTTTCAAAGTACTTACCTGATCTAAGGCTTCTCTTTGTTCTTCATTTGTTTAATTCCCCTTCTTGTTGTATCATTTCATTCCATAAAATCAACTTTAAAGAGAACCTTAGACATAGATGACTTTCCCCATGGACCAGTCTTGAACCTTGTTGTTTCAATTAAACCCTATAATGACTCTATAGCGCAATGGACTAAAACCAGCGTTATATCTATCTTTTTAGCCAATGCTTGTTCTTATTGCTTGCAACTTCACACCTTTGAAACTCTTTTCATTTAGAACTTTCCACCCAAATAATATTCATGCTCAACCATCCAAAAACAAAAAAAAACCCTCGGACTTCATAACTAGCCTAATATCATTACCCAAAAGCTTTTAAAGATAAATCCATCTTTGCACTTATTGGAGAGATCCCTCTCTGGATTCAGGAGGGCTAGATCCTAGAATCCCAAAGTGGTTGAAATAGTGTTCTCCCTGCAGTTGGACTTTGCCAATCTTGCTAATTACAGGGAGCTAACATCTTCTGGCGACTCCGCTGGGGATCGAGTTATTTTCTTGTTGGATACTTTAAAAATATCAGAAAACCCTTTACTCACTAAAATTTTTTCATATTGGCCAGCTGAGCCACCAACAGCTAACATCTTCTACCGACTCCACTGGGGAATCAGTCAAAAATTCATCTTAGGTTCCCTTAAACACTTCATAAAACCCCGTGAGTAAAAGAAGCCCTTTTCAAGAACTACCAGGTAAGTGGTAATTATGATAAAACTTGTTTGAATCAGTGACAAAGTAGGCAAACCCTAGTATTCTCATAAGACCTTATCAAACCTTGAAGGATCAGATAGCTTAGCCATAAGAGTAGAATATTTTTGCCTCATAACCGTAGCTAAGTTGTGAAATAGATTTAGGACACTCTTAACAACCAATAGGACTGAAAAATAACTCAGAAAACCCAATAATATTTCAGATTGGTATTCAATAAACATGGTGGTGGACCATAAAGCCTTTTACCTCCAAAAGAGCTAAAAAATTCCACTTGGCGACTCCACAATCCTAAAAATACCTTAACACTCCACTAGGAAGAACCATTACCATTATAACATCATTCAAAATAAGTTAGAGGATTGTAGGATTAAAATTTGTGTGAAACAAATCAGTTAACCTCTTACAGACTTTCATATCTAGTTGAAATTTTCCTGTTTACTTGGGTCTGAAAAACACATCATAGTGGCTCCTAGAAAGATTCATACTAGAGCCTATCCTGACCCTAACCCACCTGAGTCAGTAGATAACCAAAAAATAATCCTTATGAAGTCTCCTAAGATTAAATTTTCAACTGTTTTCAGATCACCCTTGAGAGCTAATTCAGTTCCTGAAAATCTTGTAGCTCTACAACAATCACAAGCAGATCTAAGAAATCCATTTAAAACTAGGTCTCTTGATGATCTAGATCAGCTAGATTCTGAGTCTTCACTTTCATCTCCTAAAACAAGTGAACATTCTGGTAGTAGAGAAACAACATCACCTGACTTATATTTCCTTCACAATTTAGGTGTCTCTCATCCAAGATCAACTCAGCAATCTATTCCTAGTCCTTCCACATCTGCTCATCCTACATTCACTGTCCAAACCACTCCACTTCAGACCATTTTTCCTCTTGTTAATCTACCCCTTGTAAATACACCTCCACCACATATCATGGCGGCATGATATTCTCCCTTAGTCCTCCCTGTACCATTAGTCAATCTTCCACATGACTTTCAGTCCAAAATTCAATTGTATGATGATAGCAATGCTACAACTGCATCACAACATGTGGATAAGATGAATAACTACTTTGACAGAAAAGAAATTGATGATGAATCTGTCAAGCTTAGATTATTTTCTCAGAGTCTGGGGGGAGAACTAAGAAAACAGTTTAAATTGTTAACCCCCCATAGTATAAATGATCTCCAAGCCTTCCATCAGACATTCCTAAACAAATGGGAAGTGAGAAAAAACCCTCTTCAAATACTCTCTGATTACAAAAATCTCCACAGAAACATTGGGGAAAGTGTACAAGCTTACTGCACTAGATTTAATAGTGTGTATAATGCCCTTCCCCCATATTTAAAAACTCCACAAGGCTTAGCGTTAAACAAGTTTCCTAAAGGGTTAGACCCCGAGATGGCCTATCAACTGAGAGAAAGAGATCCTCTAGCCCTTGAAGATATGCAAAAAGGGGCTCTTGCTGTGGAAGTTAACTTAATGGAGAAAAGAGTAAGAATGACGAATGAGAAGAGAGTATATTTTATAGAAGAGTCCACACCTACTACTTCTAGCTCAAATATGGAAAGAATGATGGAGGAGATGATGAAGAAAATGAGCATTGTTGAGAGAGCACAAGCAAGTCAAAACCAAACTGCTCCTCAAAATAGGAACCAGAACCAAAATCAGAATTTCAAAAGGAATCAGCCTGAAAACAGACCAAGGGAATATGATCAACAGATCACTCCTCCCTTTCATCAAAACTATGTGAATGAGGTTGAAGACATAGATGATAAAATAGAGGAAGATGTTATCAACATGATGGGAGTAGATAATGATGACTTTGAGGTTCATTATGACAGAAAACAAGGTTTATATACACGTTATGATGAAAAAAGAGATAATGATGAAATTTATTATCAAGACATGGAGAATGTCATCATAGAGTCTCAAAGAGAATAAGACCTTAGAAGTAAAACCAATCAACAAAATCCCAACAACAAAACCTCTGAAAAATCTTCACAAAACAGCACTGTATATAAACCCAAAATTATAAAACAAAAAGACAAAATAGTGGCTGGAAATTATGATAAAGGTAAAGAGAAAGGCACTCAAAACAATGTAAAACAGAGTGCAGTCCTTAGAAATACTAACACTTCAGCTAGTACTCTTGTTAAAACCATTTTGTCAAATGTAAATAGAGCAAGTCAGCAAACAGATTTTGCTGATAGAGTGGCAGTTAATAAGGCTGAGACAAGCACTTCAAAGAATCAAATTCCTTTCAGTTTGGAGTAGGAAATTTCAAAGATTAAAATTTCTGTTCCTCTTACTGAGTTAGTTTCCCAAAATGTATATAAAACCCAAATTTTTAAGGCTTTAAACATATAAGAGAATAACGACATAGTCAATCTTAGTGATGACCAACTAGAGCTTATTTTTGGTTCAAACATTGAAGGTAGGTATGAAGAGGGACCTGTTCCTCCCTTTTATGTAAGTTTAAATGTTCATGACAAGATTTTTCACAACGCTATGCATGATTCCGGGGCCTCTCATAATTTAATGCTCAAAGCTATGATGGAGAGCCTGGGTCTAGAAATCACCAGACCTTATAAAGACATTTACTCCTTCGACTCAAGCAGAGTGAAATGTTTAGGATTAATCAAAGACCTCTGCGTTAACTTAGCCCAGATTCTAGCCAAATACTTAGTCATGGATATTGTTGTGGCTGATGTGTCCCGAAAGTATGGAATGTTGTTATCTAGGTGTTGGGGGGCTAAGTCACAAGGGACTATGCAGATGGAAATGACCTATGAGACCATCGTTGTTTTCAATAAGACAAGAAAGCTTTACAAGGAGTCCCATATGCAGTACATGGTGACTAGTCAAGACAGACCACAAAACTCTCCTCTATATTCTGTAAGCACAGGCCTCTATTATTTTATCCTTTTTAACGATGAAACATTCAGTGAACACGTCACTTTTAATGAACTGATGGCCGATAGAGAGGAGAAGGAAATCCACACAGAACTGTCAAAACAGTTGGCTGCATTTGAAAACTATAGCAAACCAAACACAGGTCTCGAAATACAAATCCTACGTCCATCGCTTTTTTACCTTGAGAGTCAAGAAAAAATTCCTCAAACTATTGAAAAATTCGAGGATTTAAAACAAATTCAACTAAGTACTGATGCCCATGAAAAATCAGAGAGAACGATAGTTAAAGAGGATTATAGTCAAACAAAGGAACCTGAAACTAGTCCTCTATGGAATATGTACTTTGATGGGTCCTGCACTAGAAGCAACGCTGGTGCAGGTGTCTAGATTCACAACACTAAGAACAACCACACAGAGAGCCTTTCCTGTAGGCTAAACTTCCAGTGTTCGAATAACATAGAAAAATATGAATCCCTCCTTTTAGGATTGCATCTGTTGAAGAAATTAGGAGCCAAGAGAATTAAAGTTTATGGGGATTCAGAATTAATCATTAGGCAAGTCAACAGGGAATACAACGCTAATCATCCCAGGCTTAGGGCCTACCAAAACGATGTCATGGATCTGTTAAAAACTTTCAAGGAGTCCCAATTGATTTTTGTCCCAAGAAAAAGAAATATTGCGGCCCACAACTTAGCTTTTTTGGCTAGAACATGCTTAACACCATATGAAACCAAAGAATGCACAACTCAGATTAAATTCAGACTAGCTATTCTCGATAACGAAAAATATTGGCAAGTGTTTGACAGAGACAAGCAAATAGAGGACCTCATGCAATTCAGAAATGAATTTGAACTGCAGAGTTTGGATTCAGATTATGAAACAGATTGCAATAGTGAGGAAAATTTTCTTGGTGAAGAAGAACAGTCTCCTGAGGTTGCCAATATAAATCTACTCTGTAGAAAACTTGAAAATAAAACAGAATTGACTAAAGAGCTAGAAATAGAGGAGTTAGAAACTCTGCAGTCTAATGATGAAATTTTGCCAAAGGGTCTGGCCCCTTTAGAAGAGTTTTTTGATTTTAATGATGTGGCCAAGAAGCCAAAAATGGAGCCTGTATAGACTGAAGTTGAGGAGTGCAATATAGGCAGTGAACTAAAACCTATGATGATTAAACTGTTTAAGACTTTACCAGCTCACATTAAACTCAAATACATAGAGTTGTTTAAGGAGTTTTCTAATGTTTTTGTGTGGAGTTATGAAGATCTTAAGTCCTATAACACTGAAATAATTCAACACAAAATTCCTTTCAAGGAAAACCAAAATCCATTCAAACAGAAGATGCGCAGAATAAACCTTGTTCAGCTTCCTTTGGTTGAGAAGGAAATCAAAAAAATGTATGAAGCTGGTATTATTGTCCCTATTAGATATTTTGAGTGGGTGTCTAATCTGGTGTCAGTTAGGAAGAAAACAGGAGAGATTAGGCTTTGTATAGACTTTAGAGACTTAAAACAAAGCTTCACTAAAATACAACCACCCTTTACCTAAGATGGACCATATTTTACAAAGGGTAATTGGGTCCAAAAGAATTTCTTTGCTGGATGGCTACTCAGGGTACAATCAGATCTTAGTCCACCCTTATGATCAACTAAAGACACCATTTACTACACCTTGGGGCACTTTCATGTATGTGAAAATGCCTTTTGGTCTAATGAACGCTGGAGCAACTTTTTAGAGAGCCATGGACATAGCATTCTTGAAAGAATTGGGCTATTTCATCATTATATACCTTGATGATGTTACTGTGTTTTCAAAGACAGATGAAGAGCACTTAGAACATTTAAGAAATTTTTTCAAGAAATGCAGAAAGTTTGGGATATCTTTAAACCCTAAGAAGACACTATTTGGTCTCCAAGAAGGTAAACTTCTTGGGCACATTATTTCCGAGGAGGGTATAAAGATAGACCCAAAAAGGATTGAGGCCATATTGCAAATTTCTCATCCTCGAAACATCAAGGAGCTACAATCTTTCATTGAAAAGATTAACTTTTTGAGAAGGTTCATACCCAACTTGGCTGAGCTCCTTAGGAATATAAAAAACGTGTTGAAGAAGGAGCAAGGGGTAAAATGGACCTTGGAAGCAAAGAAGTCCTTTGAGCTGGTGAAACATGCATTAACCAAAACACTGGTTCTAATCAGTCCTGGTTTTTCAAAATATTTTTATATTTTTTCATTTGCGTCAGAACATACAATAGCTGCTGTCCTTTTACAGAAAAATCCACAAGGACAAGAACAACCTATTGCATTCTTTAGCAAGGCATTGAGATATGCTTCTTTGAAGTATAACATTATGGAAAAGAAAGTTTTTTTTTGGTTAAGGCTTTAAAAGACTTCAGAGTATACATCCTTCACTCACACATCATTGCCTTTGTCCCAAATTCAGTTGTGAAAGACATTGTAACACAGGACCCAGATGGTAAGAGACGTAAGTGGATAGATGTTATTCTTGAATATGAATTAGAGATAAAGCCCACTAAACTCATCAAAGGCCGAGGTCTAGCTAGATTAATGGCTGAATCAAATTTTGAAGTTCTCGATATTAATATGATTAATTCTTTAGATGAACAAGAGGAAATCTCTACTCCCATTGTTGAAGATCATTTTATGAATTCTTCTTGGTATGTTGATATTCTTTATGTTTTACTTAATTTGAACACACCTCCTGGTTTGTCAAAAACGAAGGCAAGGTTCCTAAAGTTAAAAGTTGTAAACTATTGCATTATAGATAAATGTCTTGATTGGAAAAATACAAGTGGAATATTGCTTAAATTTTTGCCTGAGTATGATGCAAAGAAGGTTAAGGATGAGTTCCATGAAGGAGAATGTGGAGGCCACTTATACTGGAAGACAACATTCAACAAAATCCTAAGGTCTGGTTACTATTGGCCTACTCTCTTTCTTGATGTACACAAAATGATCATTGCCTATCATAAATGCCAAATTTTTGAAGGCAAAAGGAAGCTGATACCCTTACCTCTGCATCTAATCATTGTTGAAGCCCCTTTTCAATAGTGGGGACTTGACATCATAGGATAAATCCATCCACCATCCTCTGCCCAGCATAGATGGATTCTCACTGCCACAGACTATTTCACTAAATGGATAGAAGCCATCCCTTGTAGACAAGCCAATGATTTTATTATTATAAAATTCATGGAGACTAATATTCTCTCTGGATTTAGCTGTCCAAACAAGATCATCACTGATAGTGCAACATCATTTGGATCAAAGAAGATGGTTGAGTTCTATCACAAATATCAGATAAAATTGGGTCATTCCATGGCCTATTACCCTCAAGGTAATGGACTTGCAGAATCCCCAAACAAAATTTTGGTGAACATAATCAAGAAGTTGTTGGAAGACAACAAGAAGTCTTGGCACACAAAGCTAGTTCATGCACTTTGGGTTGACAAATTGACATTAAAGAAATCTATTGGTATGTCACCCTACTAGCTTGTGTATGGTACAGATGCATTTTTTCCTACCAGCCTTGGTGTACCAGTTATGAAGTTGATTCGAGAGGTTCAGTCTGAAGAAAATGACATGATCAGAAGGATAAATCAGACTATTCACCTTCAACAAACTAGAGAGGAGGTTTTTAACAAAGCATTACTAATGTAGTACAACATCAAAAAGCTTTTTGACAGGTTAATAAAGGCTTGAATTTGAATGTTTGGGACAGTTTTAAAGTGGGACTCAAGGAGAGAAGACACAGCACGTATGGAAATTTGACAACTTATGGCTTGTCTCTTATCTCATTCATCTTTACCGTCAATGATGCCTTTTTCTTGCTAAATAGCTTGAATGGAGCAGTTTTTGGGGTCCTTGCCAATGGCAGGATGCTTAAACATTAATCTCTTTTGATCATATTATGTTCTAAAAGCCCTTTTATCTTTTTTCTCATCATAACTAATTCATCCATCATTGCATTCAAAGTTAGAAAATAAAAAAAATACAAACAATAGAAAGAAATAAAAGAGGGCAGACAAAAAAACACAAAGGTACAAATGATACCAAAAAAGAGAAACAAATCTGAAAGTGTGCAAGCTCAAATGCCACTCCTGAATAACACACTTCTAGTTAGTCAAACTGTCTAATCTTGACTAATTAGCTTTAAAGTTTCTGTTGATAGGATAGTGAAATCGATTTTCCAAACTGTTTAATCTTGGCTTATCAGTAGATAGTTTAGGATAGAAATTAAAGGTTCAAACATGATCAAAATATGAACCTAAGTTTCCAAAAAGAGATGACTCAAATCTGTTTCATTTTCTGAGTCAAAAAACATGTAAATCTGGTTCTAATTAACTCAAAATCTGAACCATTTTAAGGATATTACAACTCAAACAAAAGTCAAAACAGCTAAAAAGTTACAAAGGAAGCAAGCGGAATTTTCAAATCTTAAAGCTCTCCACTAAATTGATTTCATTTTTTTCAGTAAAAAGAATATTCATAAAGTACTGGTTTTTATGCTTACGTTTGAACATCAAGTTAATTATCTCAATCCTAACTTGTATGCTTGAATTTCTTCTTAGGGAATAGAGAATAAAAAATCGCTTAACTCTTTAATCCTAATGTATATTGGTAGATTAGGGTGAGAAGTGATATGGATCTGTCCTGTTAATCATTCATGGAGAAATAAGGAGTAGAATTAGATTATATTTTTTTCTTTGAAAAGAATAAAATGTTGTAAAAGAGTTTTCCAATATAAGTGCACTCTAAAGAAGAAAAATTGTTAGATCAGTAGGATAGGGTAGGTAGAAATCTTGTTGAGGAAATCCATTATTTTTTCACGGCCGCTAAAATTTTCAGAGCAAAAGAAGATCATCCAAGTAAATAAAGGTAGCCCAATGGATAAGGCACTGATAAGCCTCCTAGAGAAGGCAAGTCTGAAGTTCTTGATGCCTTCAAGAAGGCACCATCCCCAAGTGGAGCCACTGTTAGCCACCTATAAAATTTGTTATATCGAAAGGTGACTAAATCATTTTTGGAGCCTTCAAGAAACAATTTTTATTATTAAAAATTTTATCTCTTGAAGACTCGTGAAGACAACATGCCTTTTTTTAAATCTTCACTCCTGTTTCCTTTTTTGAACTCTGAAATTCTGCTGATTTCATAGAGAAAAGACTGCTGCAAAACACCATTTCTCCCTTCCTTTCACTTCAAAAATAACCTTCATTTTCACCCCTTCATTCCCCATGGAATTCCTCTATTTTCCATTTTCCCATGTTTCCCCTTCATAAGATCCATTTTATGGAGTTTAAAACTCCTTTTTAAACTCTGCCGAAACCCCCAAATCCATCAAAAAACTCTGAAAAAATCATAAAAATAAAATTTTTTAAACTGCAGGCTTAAGCCCCTTTGGGCTAAGTCCTAAACCACTTCCCCGCCATATGACCAGGCACTAGAACTAAGCACTAAGCCCATTTGCCACTAATCGCATCGGAGAAATCAGAGCACGCAAGCCTATTTTCCATGTCGAAACCCTCTCATGCGATGAGCCCTTTGTTTTATAACCCTAGATGTTATTACCACTTCATGTAACCCTTGGGCCCGCAACCGGCCGCTAAGTATTGTTTAAAACCCATCTCCAATGCATATTTCCCTTTGTAAATTCATAAACCCACTTTTCCTAATTTTTGGTCTAAAACCCGCCAGAACGAATGTTTTTAATAAAAATGGGTAGATTGAAAAGCCCTGCATCATTTTTTCCGATGCAATTAAGCCCATTTGTATAAACCTCCACCTCTCTTCATATAAGCCCATGGCCCTGCAGACGGGCGCCAAGCCAATCCTTATATATAACCCACCTTGAGTCACCAAAACCTTTGTATTTGTTAAATTTTTGGTTTTCATATATTATAAAGGGGCCCGCTCATTCATTGGTCGGAGCTTTTCTCAGTCGTTGATCATTGGGTCAATCTGATTGCCTGCGCAAAATCGCATCGAAATTTCTTCATTAGGCGTGTTAATATTATGCCACCCCCGATTGGCATCCCCCGATCCATTCTCTATCGTCGATCTGATGTAGATCGACGGCCCAAAATCAATCGCTTTGGCGCCTCCATGTTCTTTGCCCCACCGATGCCGGTAGCTCCAATTGCATCTGGGTCGTCCACATGTCCAGATCGGACGGTTCGGATTGCAGTTCCCAACTTTCGTTTAAATTATGTGTCTCCTTTCATAATGTTTTTGGCCAAAACCTTAGCCATTGATCTCAACGGCCCTTATTAACTCATTCTCTACCTTTGTATTATTTCATCTAACCCACTGATCACATCTCAGCCATTGATCTGTTCCATCTAACAGCTTATATTAAACCCATAGGCCTGCCTCTTGTGGGTCCTGCCTCCTTCTAGATCTGATCTCCGCCATCGATCTCTTGATCGGACGGTCCATAATAAAACTGCCCTTCCCACTTCTGCTCACGCATCTATCCAGTATCGCGCTCACTCTCCACCATTAGATCTGAGGCCCCAGATCTAATGGCCAACCTTCCATATCGCGTAACTTCAAGCACGAATGTGAATATGCAAAATTTACGCAATATAAGATGTTTTGGAAAGACACGTGGTGGCCTCTGACGCATATCGCATTAAAAAAGGAAAAACAGCCTATCCACCTTTTCTCCACATGAAACTCATGGTTTTCAACTTCGAAACCACTTTTCCCATTTCTATTATGTTTTATTGCATGCTTTTCCTACCGTTGATCTCTGCAGATCAGCGGCCCAGATTTAATCTCACTTCATATTATCGCCCTCCACCTTTTCTAAAGGTTCTTTTTAGATCATCCTCCACCGTTGATCTCATGGGGCCGATTTCATCCGATGGCCCGCGATCATCCCGAAACCCCAATTTCAATTCTTATGCATTTTTTCTCTGCTGAAAGATGTTTCATCTATTTCCTTTGTTTCTCTCCCGAATTCCCAATAATGTGACCATTTGCATTATATTCCTCCCGATTAATCCTAACCGTCGATCTCTGTAGGTCAATGGATCTAACTTAATTCTTCCCCCACTTTCCTCTTTGACCACTATGCCCAAATCTCCACCGTTGGATGCTAACATCCAACAACCATGCTCCTACCTGAAACCTCCAAAGCAGTTTTTACCCAATACACATGATTTCTTAATTGTTTTATGTACTTTTGCAGATTTCATATGGTTTTTTCCATTATATCAAAGGAAAACCAAAGGCTGGGGATAACGATCCCCCATGCCTTTTTGCATACAGAAAGATCATTCCATAGGGTTCAATTTCACATTTTGTCAATGCTTCATGGGCATTGATGCCATATGAGCCTTTTGTGGCACCTACACATCAACAAGAAACATACAATTAAATCAAACAAAAGAGTATCGATGTTGAAGACTTAAACACAACAGAACATAGGATTGAAGACTGTTTTCATAGTTTTGAAGGATTACGGCTAAGATCGAAAATCAAAACCCTAATCCTCCAAATTAAAACACAATTAAAGACAAATCAAAAGATTTATCAGTCAGAGGATGCCTCCACTGCCACATAAGGGGAAAATTGATTCCTCTCAGCTACCTAAAGCCACCTGTAGCCTCAAAGCATTCAACAGAAGCTGAGTTATGATCAGAAAAGAAGACATTTGCCTCAACGCAGCTAAATAGTTAATTTAGCCAAAGAAAATTAATGCAAAAAATATTAGCAGAGTTATTACAACATGAAACAGAGCCTTAAAGTCAACAAAAGCTCTCACCGAGCTTAATTCTTAAATGTAAAACAATTAATAAAGACAGAGCATCTGTAAACTTCTCCATCGAGCCCATCAAAGGATGAGAAGTATTAAAGTCTGTATTAATTGACCCAGGAGATCTTTTATTAGATCCCACCTCCTCATTTCTTCTATAAATACTCCTATAGAAGATGAGAAAAGGTTGGTTGCTGAACATTGAAATATACTTGTGCTCAAATTTTCTACCTGTAAATAGTGTTCACGGGCTCTTGAATCTCTATTTGTGATAGAATAGTTAGGCTGAGAAGTGAAGATGATTTCTGAATTGAAACATTGGATTTAAAGTTGTAACTGGTTTGAAGCATCAATACAAGCTGATTTATGGGTCAACGATGAGGTTATTTCTTATTGTAAACCGTTATTTTATTTCTGTTTTCACTTTGTCCATCTTCTCTGATAAAGAACAACAAGCATAGAGTTAGGATTTACTATATATCAGTACCCTTCTCTGACTGATAATCTTTATCTACATGTTTTCTTCCAATTTGTGTTGTTTAGGAATGATTTAATTCAGTTTCAAGTAGTTAGGAATGTTGGCGTTCCCTCGTCCTACTGTCTAAGCTAATTGTTATTCTTGAATGTTAGTTTCGGTTTATGTTAAGTAGAGATGAACTAATGAGATTATGGTGAGTGTCGTCCTTAGTTTTATCCACAAAAACTATCTGAAAGTTTCCCTAAGAGTGTGTTAAAAGCAGGATAGGTTCAAAGTCCTTACCTGATCTTAAACTATTCTTCGTTATCATATGTGTTTTCCCTTTCTGTTTAAAGTGTTTTTATATTGAAGGTGCATCAAAAGCTAGCTAGTTTCGAAGTACTTATCAGATCTTAGATTACTTTTATGTCTTTCTTAAGTGTATGCCAAAAGTAGGATAGTTTCAAAGTACTTACCTGATCTTAGGCTGCTCTTTGTTCTTCATTTGTTTAATTCTCCTTCTTGTTGTATCATTTCATTCCATAAAATCAACTTTAAAGAGATCCTTAGACATAGATGACTTGCCCCATGGACCACTCTTGAACCTTGTTGTTTCAATTAAACCCTATTATGACTCCATAGCCCAATGGACTAAAACTAGCGTTATATCTATCTTTTTAGCCAAAGCTTGTTCTGATTTCTTGCAACTTCACACCTTTGAAACTCTTTCCATTTAGAACTTTCCACCCAAATAATAATCATGCTCAACCATCCAAAAACAAAACAAAACCCTCGGGCTTCATAACTAGCCTAATATCATTACCCAAAAGCTTTTAAAGATAAATTCATCTTTGCACTTATTGGAGAGATCCCTCTCCAAATTTAGGAGGGCTAGATCCTAGAATCCCAAAGTGGTTGAAATAGTGTTCTCCCTGCAGTTGGAATTTGCGAATCTTGCTAATTACAGGGAGCTAACACATTATACTGATGCACTGTTGATGCCTCCTCTGCAGCTATTTCTCCTCCTCAAAAATATGTTGGAGACAATGGTGGTTGGTCTTCACCCCAAATATACTACCAATAAAAACTGACGGAATTTGATCAATGCATGCATAATGGCCAATCTCTCTTTGTCGTAAATATAATACAACATCTCATGCGACATTAACTTCTGATTCTCGAAAGCTATTTTATAGTTTCCCTACATTATGACTCTGCTAATCGGATCCTCATAATATCCACACTCCAACATAAAGTGTTGTGTGTAGCTCAACAATGTAAAAATGGGATAGATATACATCTTCTCCTTGAATGAGTCAAGGGTCCTCTGTGCAGTGATAGTCTGCTACTCCAAATCAGCACTCTGCTCTAATCCTTGGTCATGAAATTTTCCTGATGGCATGACCCCAAAAATATCAATCTGATGTGCTCAAATAATATGGGTTGAAATTTTTTTCGTACCCTCAATTAGTTGATGCTTGAGAAAATCTTGCAACGCTACAAGAGTTCCTCCAACTGATGCAATTACTTCTCCAGCTATGGGTGATGGTAATGGCTTCTCCTCTACTTCTGCATCAACGCTGGTATCTGCTTCCTCTTCCTCGTGCACCTCCTGAAAAATTCCTGGAGCTCTCAATTTCGAATGCTTAGGACCATCTTGCAAATATTCAAGTGCTCCTCCCACCGATGTAAGTACCTCTACTGCAGATGGTGGTGGTGGTGGTAATTTCTCTCCTCCTGGTGTATCTGCACTGGCATCTCCCTTCTGCTCCTCATACACTTTCTCTTTATTGTCGGAGAATGTCTCAATGGAATGTGCCTCTGGGTTTCTTCTATCAAACCTCTCTACCAATCTTTGAGTGAAATCTGCATACGTAATCACTCTCTCATGTTTCAATTTTCTGAACCATCGGTCATTTGCTTCACCCTCAAGGTGTAGTGCTGAAATCTTAACAACCTCTTCTTCCGCTACTTGATGTAGCTGGAAGAATTCATCTAACTTATCCATCGAATATTTTTTCATGCCTCTGGATGACCCATCAAATGTAGGCAGAAAGAATCTATTCTACATATGCCCTCTTCTTTTATTTCTTCTGCAGGGTCTCTGGTTTTGTTTGATCTCGTAAAACTGTTGCAAAATCAAATTCTCTTTGAATGCTCTAGATTGATATTTTTTCTCTGCAAGATAATCACTCAAAGTCTCATGCTCCAAATATCCTTCGTCTCCATGGAATTCATTTCCTTCTGTAATGAAAGTTGGCATAGTAGAGCATTGTGGAGCTTTCTACACCATCGGTTTCTCATAATGCTAATAGGAAGTGCTCAGACCTTCTCCATTCAAAAACCCTCTTGAGGTTTCCTTTTGCCTTTCCCTTCTCATTTATTTGATCTCCATAGTGAGATCCTGCATAGATCTAAAGATAAATGTCGCAAAACTCAATCCTTACGCCATTGAAGACTTATTATTTTTCTTCTTCTTCTTCTTATTCATCTGATGTCATGAAATTCCCAAAATTTGAGCCAAATATCATGCTCTGATACCACTGTAATATCCCAAAATTGGAAAAACAGGAATATAGAACATATGCACAATTCCAACTATGGTAAAATCAGAATTAAACATGTAGAACTTGAAAAATGGTGGAATACATTAGGGGATTTTTGAGGTCTAAAATTGGCATCATAAGGAAAATGTACAATCAAAATTCACTTTATGAGAACCAATCACATTTTATGGGGTGAAATCATCCCTAATGATTGAGGTGGCATTGATTGAGTTAAAGGTACTTACTTGTCACATTCTCAATGGTGGATAAAAACTCATGGTTAACCATGGTAGTACCCTAAGTACTTTTAAGGTCAAACTGAAGTACTCATAATAAATGTCATTTCACACTTTTTGAATAAAAATATATTATTGTCATTTCATATTTTTTTAAATAAACAATGCATATCCCTATACATCTATTATATTATATTATATTATATTATTTTTATATAGTATATTAATTACATGTTATTATACAATTTAAATAATATAAATTTTAATTAATAGCATAAAATAATTCAGAATTTATAAATTTATATTTATATTTTATTTTAAGTTATTTAAGTACAAAGGACAAATGCATTAGTTGTTCAATGATAATGATTTTTTCTTGAAAAGATCATTCTTATTTATATTCACATAAATACAATTTTTTTATTAATTTTATTTTGTTACAACTTTTGAATTGAATTTAACTATGGTTACATGGATTTTGGTGCAAAAAGTGAATTGCAAATTCATAAATATTATTTTATTGGTTTAGCTATTATTTTATTATTTCCTTAGGAGGCCCATTTTAGACCTTAAAATTCCCCTAATGCACCAAAACATCATACATATGAGCAGAAACAATTGAGCCATATCATTATGTATCAACAACAAATGAATATGCATAGTGCTCCAAAAAGGGATGTACTCAAGCCATCCAAATATGGTTGAAACAACTTTACTGAAGACTAGCAGTGGAAATTAAAAAATGCTACTGCTGGGAAGAATATCTATGTATGAGAAGCCGCTAGAGTGCTTAGAAAGATATGGGATTCGAACAACGAACTCTACCCGCAAAATCCAGAAATGGTTTGGCCATATCTTGAGTTTGGAATTTGAACACTTTTTGGGTTGCAATTGCAACCCTGCTGTCTGAGTTACACACTCCCTAGAGACAATTTTTGTTTTGGGGCTGAAGGAATGATCTATTTTTTATAATATCACCCACTCAGGTCAATGAATGAAGGGTTGGTCCCTTCTCCTGATTCCCAAGTTCAAAACTTGAGTTCTAGCTCCTCCACTGAATATGCAGTTGTTGCATGCACAACTCTTGGAAAATACCATGTTATCTATGAGGGTTGATGATGTAGCCTGCTGAATAATAATACAATGTTGATTATAGGATTCTAAAGTGATCCCCAGAGTGAAGGATTAATCCCTCATAGGATTCCAAGTTGATTTTCTTGGAACTTCCTCTTCTTCGCAAACCCTCACTGCAAAATTACGCAATTCCTGCAGGAAATGTTGCTGCATAGTAGAGTTAGATGGATGGCCTGATGTCAGATATGAAAATGAAACTCCCAAAAGACTGAAATGGATCCATAGTGTGAAGGGTTGATCCCACCACAGGTTTCTCAGCTGAAGTACTGAGAAAAACCTTTCAACTCTCAAACCCAAGTTCAGGAATGCATAGTTCTTGTAGCTAGAACTCCAGATGAGAGTAGATGAAAGTGGCACTGATTTTCAAATGATGAATGTTTCCCAAGGAAACCTTCCTAGAGTAGGCACTCGAAGTCCCCCATGGGTAAGGGTGGGATTCCTACTCGGGAACACTCGGTGCTAAACAACACAAAAGACTTAGCTAAATAGCTGAAGCGTACAAAGAAATGTCTTATGACACTCAACGATAAAAATCTAGACTCCCTTCCTTTGCTGCCCTCATCTTCCTTTTATGCCTGTGAGCCTTCCCTAAAATTGGCCCACCTCATAGTTTTGTTTCAAATGTGGCCACTAGCCTTCATAAAGAATGCGTTGTCATCCATGATCTCCATCACTGCTACAATTACTCTCCACTCCCTCCATCATGTGTGCATTTAATGCACCACTTCCTTCATCATCTCTACAATTGCTTCTCCACTATTTCCATCATCTTTCATTTATTCCTCCACCCTCCCCATCATCTTTCTCATTAATTCTCTATCACCTCCACTCTTTCTTCATTATTATATTGCTCCGCTACTCCATAATGGTACTCCACTACTCAACTAACCCACATTCACACTATAGAAGTGGATTTTATTCATCTACTAAGTTTATGGGTCCCTCCACCATTTTATTTACTTAACTAAATAACAAAAGTAAGAAATCTAATATTCCAATTAGATGATGGAAAATTTGGAATATTAAAATGTTTCAGGGTACTGTCCAGGCTTGCTAGTGGTGGAGCAATGCAAGAGATGAAAAACTATACTCTGAAAATCTAAAGCTCGCAAACTTCATTACCTTTTCCTGATTAAAAAAATTGTGTGATCATTTACCTTATGTTTTTCTAACTAATTAAAGGAATGAACAGGACTATGTTTATGCATGGGGGAAATGGAGAAGACATGGTAATATAAACTATTAATCAATACTCCCTAAATGACTAGACCCTGCACGAAATAATTGACCAAGGCAGAGAAGTTGCAATTGTACTAGTGTTTCTCCAAGTGTTGTCATGTGACAAGCATCCTCCAAAATTTTGCTTACACGTAATTTTTGGAGCATATTTTAGATATTGAAATCAGTCATTCCATATTCACTTCTCGGTCAGTTGATGCTTTTGAGATCCATTCTGGGATTGGAAGTGTCGAAGTCACTTTCTCACACATGCTCAATCCATAATAGGTGCATGGGAAAATTATTTAAGGAAATATTGAACGAGCATATAGATTTACAATAGGACTATTCCTGTGCAATGTCCAATCTATGTCGATAGTCAGTGTGCAATGATAATGATAGTTTCTCACTTCTAACTGTGTTTATACTTCTATTTTGGTGAGCTTTGTAATTATTTTTTTTGCACACCTTTGTTTCTGTAAGTGTCATTTCCATTTTTTCGGATGTCATTTTCCCTTGCTTTCACCATAATTTTTTTTTTTCATGTCGTATTTTCTTTGGCATGTGTTACTTTCATTATCGTTCACATATTGCAAGTGTTGCATCCACTGTATCAATCATCGTATTTTTGCATGTCAAGTATCACATGATGTACATAAGCTTGTTTTGGTCATTTCAAGAGGTATTCCTTGTGAAAATGAGTTGATATTACCATGTATACAACCATCACACTTATTTCCAAAGTTTTAATAATTATTGCACAAGTGTCATCACGATCATCGGAAAGTGTACCTTTAATGTCGCACTTGTGATAAGTTATTGCAAAGGTTTCCACACTGAGGGAAGTATGTGTTCATGTGTTCTAGATGATCTATGTTGTGTCATCAAGTATCTAACTGTGAGATCACACTCAAGTCCTATCATTTTTCACATCAGTTTCACTGATCCCACACTGACCCAAATTTCTTAAAACTCTTAGCAACTTAGCCTCATCTGGTCTTCCTAAAATGCACATTGTGCAGTCACAGGTGTCAAGCTACAACGTTGCCTCCTCAAAATTCGCAATTGTTAGGTCCCTATATTACTAGTATAGTCCCTTATTGTTGTTAGTTTAACCCCCTTATTGTTATTATTGTACCCTTGTAACCCCCATATTGTTATTATTGTGCCCTTAAATTATTATTGTTAGGTTAGGTATGATTACATTGTGGCCCTACTAGGATTACATTATGGCCCCATGGACTCCTATCTATAGAAAGGAGGTTTTGTAATTTGAATCATCCAAGAATTGTTCATTCATGTAATGTATTAGAGGTTGCCCCCTGGAAGTGGCTTATTTATAAGGTGTTGATATCTCTTTTCTTCTCTTTTTGGAGCTGGTTTCACAACATTTGGTATCAGAGATTTGAGATTCTAGGGTTTCGTTGCTCCAAACAGGTCGGCGTGGTATTTTTGCTCTAACTTTTTTTCTACGAAGTTTCAAAATCTGAAATTTTTAGAGTGCGAAGCCACAATATCGAGGAACATTGTCAAAAAAATTTAGAGCTTGGTTTCCAAAATTTTTGGAGATATGATCTGTGAAAGTTAGGTCATTTTGCAGGCTCCTAAATTTAACCTAAACGGGTCATTGTGGTATTTTCGTAATAAATTTTTTCTACGAAGATTTAGAAGCTGAAATTGTTAGAGCAAGAAGCCACAGTCCTGAGGGACATCATAAAAAATTTTCAGATATTAGTTCGCAATATTTTTTGAGATATGATCTGTGGAAGTTAGGGCTTTTTGAGGCTTCTGAATTTCATCTCAAAGAGGTGATCGTGGGAGAATCTTCATAGCTCTCTCTCTGAGCATCGGATTGGAATGCTATAAAAAGTGGCCACAACTAAACGGACTGCATTTTTTAGTCTATCAATTTCAGATCCAAAGGAGGAAACAAAGTGATATGTGGTAAGTCGATGTTCGCTCTACTAAACCAAACTCCAAAATTGGGTCGTTAGAGATTAGACATAACTTTGCCTTGAAAAATCCAAATTCCTTGTAGGAACTGTGGCATTTGAAAGAAGCTTCAGAGGGCTACTACAGCGCTGAATTTCGAATATGGAGGATCCGCAATTATAGATATAATTAAATTTCAATATCAAGCTCCTCAAAAGCAAGTAAAAGGTGTGTATTTTTTTTCCGAATTGCATAAGTCTTGTTTGAAGAATCAAGTTGAATTGATTCCAAGGGAATATTGTAGAATAGATATCAGTATTGGATTCTAAAATGGCCCCTAAAAAGAATTCAACACCCATTAATCCTTTAGAAGGCTCTACTATGACTCAAGAAGACGAAGAATGGCACCATGACATATCAAAATTACAAGAGCAAGTGCAACAAATTTCGCTCTCGCAAAGAACAACAAAAAATGAAATGGAAGTTTTGAAGAAAGGCATGGAAACTATGATGGATGGTTTGAAGAAAGGCGTGGAAGCTAAGATGAATGGTTTGGAAGCTAAGATGGATGGCATGGAAGTGGGCATGGAAGCTAAGATGGATGACATGAAAGACAACATGGAAAACATGAAGAATGATCTAAAATCATACATGGAAGGCTTGATGACAAGTTTAAAACCAGAAATGATTCCTAATGGCGAAAATATAGTAGAAGAACCTCATGATGAGAACAAAATAAATGTTAATCATGATTTCATAAACTCTAATGTTGGCGGTAAGAACCACCATATTCCAAAAATGGATATAAGGAAGTTTGATGGAAAGGATCCTGTAACATGGATACTACAAATGGAGCAATATTTTGATCTCCATAATGTGCAAAACACACAAAAGGTACGCATTGCAACTTTACATTTAGAACAAAATACATTTGTATGGTATCGATGGTTTTGCTCCCGTAAAAAAATTGTCACTTGGTCAATTTTTACGGAGGAAATGATAGCACATTATGAGGATACAAAGAGCAACACCTTATTTAGCCAATTGATAAATCTCAAACAAAAGGGTTTAATGGAGGAGCACATTGAGGACTTCCAAAAATTGAATATAAGGGTAACTGATATTCCAGAGGAACACGGGATTGATCTCTTCATAGGTAATTTAAAGGATAACATCCAACATGAAGTTCACATTTTGGAACCTGATTCATTGGAGAAGGCATTTAGGTTGGCAAGAAAAATTGAATGTAAAATTATGGCGACAAGGAAGCCTACCACTCACTTCTATAAAGATGGAAGTGTTGCTACTCCTAGATTTCCACAACCCACAAGGTTGACACCACAACAATTGGAAGAAAAAAGAGCAAAAGGGCTTTGCTACAGTTGTGATAGCAAATACACTAAAGGTCATAAGTGTGCCGAGAAGAAATTATTTTACATAGATTATGAAGAGGAAGAAGAAAATGAACAAGAGGAGGATATACACTAGAAACCAAACCAAGAAGAGGAAGAAATGAGTCCGACCATATCATGTAATGCATTGGCAGGAATTACCACTCCTCAAACTCTCAAGATAGAAGGACATATCAAGAAGAAAAAGGTAATAGTGTTGATTGATTCAGGTAGTACCCATAATTTTATTCATTGTAAGGTAGCGAAGGAATTGAATTGTTTCCTATACCTAGCACCAGAATGTCAAGTGATGGTTGCAAATGGAGGAACTATAAATTTCTCTGGAAAATGCCATAATATCAAGCTAACCATGGGGGAATATGTATTGACTAGTCCAATGCTTTCCATTCCTATGGAAGGTGTTGATGTTGTACTAGGAGTACAATGGTTACAATCTTTGGGGACGGTAGCTTTTAATTTTCAAGAACTTTTCTTGAAATTTTTTCAGAAGGAAAGGAAGTCGAATTACGGGGTATTGCAAGGAAGTCGGGAAAGATAATAAGCTCTAATGTCATGAAAAAGCTTCTAAAGAAAGAACAATGAGGCATAATTGCACGATTATGCTCACTAGAAGTTCCAACATCAAAATCATCTCCAAAAAGTCTTGGACAATCATTCCATGGTGTTTGAAACCCCCAAAGGACTCCCACCTATTCGTGACCATGATCATGCTATTGATTTTATTCCAAGAAGTGTTCCTCCAAACATGAGGCCTTATAGATATCCTTATGTCCAAAAGAGCGAAATTGAACGTATGATTGCAGAAATGTTAGAGGCAGGTATAATTCAACCTAGTCAAAGTTCTTTCTCTGCTCCTGTAGTATTGGTACACAAGAAGGATGGATCATGGCGAATGTGTCCGGATTCTAGGGAGCTCAATAAGCTCACCATTAAAGATAAATATCCCATTCCTATGATTGATGAATTATTGGATGAATTACATGGAGCAATTTATTTTACCAAGTTGGATCTTCGTTCAGGATATCATCAAATTAGAATGAAGACTGAAGATATTCCAAAAACAACATTTCGAACTCATTAGGGTCATTATGAATTTTTGGTCATGCCTTTTGGCCTTACCAATGCACCTTCTACATATCAGGGGTTGATGAATTCCATTTTCAAACCCTTCCTTAGAAAATTTGTGCTAGTATTTTTTGATGATATACTAATCTACAGCAGGTCTTGGAAGGATCATGTTGAACATGTTGACAGGGTGCTCAAACTATTGCAGGAGAAACAACTATATGCAAAAAAATCCAAATGTTTCTTTGGAGTACAAGAGGTGGAATATCTGGGTCATATTGTATCTCACGAGGGTGTTAAAGTAGACCCTAACAAAATTAAAGCCATTAAGGAATGGGAAGTCCCCACAACCATAAAGCAGTTGCGAGGATTTCTCGGGTTAACAGGGTATTATCGCAAGTTTGTTAAGAATTATGGGAGAATAGCAGCACCTCTAACAACATTATTGAAGAAAAATGCATTTTCATGGACTCCTGAAGCAACTAAGGCCTTTGAACATCTTAAAGAGGCAATGTGCCTAGCACCAGTCTTAGCTACACCAGACTTCACAAAAACCTTTATTGTGGAATGTGATGCCTCAGGAAATGGAATTGGTGTTGTTTTAATGCAAGAAGGAAGACCCATTTCTTTTGAAAGTCATCCAATAAAAGGAAATTATTTATAGAAACCTATTTATGAGAAGGAAATGTTAGCAATACTGCATGCACTAAAGAAATGGAGAACTTACCTAATGGGAAGACACTTCAAGGTAAAAACTGATCATGATAGTCTTAAACACTTTTTGGAACAAAGACTATCTTTAGAAGAGTAGCAAAAATGGGTCACAAAGATGTTAGGTTATGACTTTGAAATAATCTACAAAAAAGGAAAGCTTAATGTTGTTGCAGATGCACTCTCAAGAAAGAATGAAGAGGTGGAAGCATTGCTTTGTGCCATTTCTATTATCCAACCAGATTGGATAACTGAAGCAAGAGATGAATGGAAGAATGAAAAATATGTATGGACACTCATTCAAAAGTTGCAGCAAGATCCTAGTACATCTGATACATTTAGTTGGAAAAATGATTCCTTATGGTACAAAGATCGTTTATATCTTTGTAAGAATTCCCAACTAAAACAAAAGATTCTTCTGGAATTGCACACTTCTCCTTTAGGAGGACACTCAGGATTTTTAAAAACTTACCACAGGGTAAAGAAAGAATTTTTTTGGGATGGCCTTAAATCTGATATTCGAAAGTTTGTGGCGGAATGTTTGGTTTGCCAGCAGAATAAAGTGGAAACAATTAAGACCCCAGGACTTCTACAACCCTTATCCATTCCAAGTCAACGTTGGGAGGAGATTTCAATGGATTTTATCACAGGTTTACCTAAGTCCGAAGGAAAGAGTGTCATCATGGTGGTAGTTGATAGACTTACCAAGCATGCACACTTTTGTGCATTATCTCATCCATTTAAAGCAAGTACAGTTGCTACTACATTTATGGACAAAATTCAAAAGCTACATGGAAGCCCAAGGGTTATTGTGAGCGACAGAGATCCCATTTTTACTGAAATTTTTGGACGGAGTTATTTTCTTGTTTGGGTACTCAATTAGCTCATAGCTCATCTTATCATCCTCAATCTGATGGTCAAACTGAGATAGTAAATAAATGTTTGGAAAGATATCTTCGTTGTTTTGTATCTGATAAACAAACACAATGGGTCAAGTGGTTACCTCTCGTTGAATGGTGGTATAACACTTCCTTCCATACTGCAGCAAAAATGACCTCATTTATGGCACTTTATGGATATCATCCACCATCCATCACATCATATTTAAGAGAAAATTCGAAGGTTCAAGCAGTGGAAGATCACATCGAGCATTAACAAGAAGTTCTCCAACTCTTAAAGGATAACCTGAATTTGGCACAAAATCGAATGAAACAACAGGCAGATCAACATCGCAGCGAGAGAAGTTTTGATGTAGGAGATTGGGTATTTTTACGGCTACAACCATATAAACAAATGTCCCTCAAGCAAGCTAAAAAGGATAATAAATTATCGCCAAAGTACTATGGTCCTTACAAGGTGTTGCAAAAGATTGGTACTATGGCATACAAATTGGAGCTTCCTGCTTCTTCGCGAGTACATCCAGTTTTCCATGTTTCGTGCTTAAAGAAGGTTATCGGTGAAAATATTCCATTTCAAACAATATTGCCAGAACTTGATGAGGAAGGAAAAATCATATTGGAACCGGAAGCGGTCACGGAAACAAGAACTCGACAACTACGGAATCGATCAATTTCAGAGTATCTCATCAAGTGTAAGAACTTACCCACTGAAGATTCTACATGGGAGGATGAGAATTTTATACAGAAGCACCCAGAGCTACTCAAGCATTGAGGACAACACTTTTTTGAAGGAGAGGGGCATGTTAGGTCCCTATATTGCTAGTATAGTCCCTTATTGTTGTTAGTGTAACCCCCTTATTTTTATTATTGTTGGAACACCTAATCCCACATGGGTAGGTGTGGAATATGAAAAGTCACAATGGAGTCCAAGTGACCTTGGAATGTGAAACCAAGAGTCACACCATTGTACTATAAATGTACATCTTTGTATAATGGAAAATAAGAAAGCCTCACGCTTATCCTTCATTGTGTGTTGAGTCTCTTGTGTGTGTGCTCATCTTCCTCATACACCATGTGTGTGCTTCAACATGGTATCAGAGCGGGCGATTGCTGGCCCTGCTCCAAATTGAGTGAGCCATTTGTGTTTATGGCCTGTGCATATCTGCATTTTTGCAGCATTTAGAGAGTTTTTGCAGTAGTAATTTTGACATTTTGCCGCATTCATAATTGGTTTCTTAAGAAAAGAGCAATTTCAGAATTCATAAAGATTGTGTATCCGAAGGTTTTCTCACTAATTTTCTCTCGCAATTTCTGCCCATTAAATTCTGTTTTGGAGAGCTGTTGGAAAAATTGTTTAAAGTTGATTTCTGAAGAGGTTTCTGGTTTTAATGAAAAAGAATTTCTGAGTTTTTCATTCGAAGATTCCTGCAAAATTCTGGATTTTTTACTGCTATAAGTTCCAGAAAAATTTTGTTCTATATTTGAAAGAAGAAAGTATTCCCATCGTCAAGAAACTCTCCTCCTGCACTTTTTGAAGAAAAGTTCTCGATGTTTGAAGAAAATTTCCGGAATTTTTTCAAGTAAAATTTCTCGAGTTTTGATCGGCAACACTCGCTACATTTCGAGGAAAACTTCAGATTTTGTCCAATCCTTTGTCACAATAGAAAAATTTCGGTCTTATCGACACTTCGGAATCGTGCTTAAATTTCTCGTTTTCGTCGTTTTTTAATTTTAAAAAAATTAAAAAAATTAAAAAATTAAAAAAAAAAAATTTTGGGCACCTTGGCCCCTCGGCCTCACTCGCCTCCCGTTCTCATTTCCTGGCGAAACCCTCATCCCTTACGCTCCTGCCCTACGCAACCGGCCCCCCACACTCTACTTCCTCACGGCCCTCGCGCTCACTCTCCCATCATTCCTCACCGCAGAAACCCCCTTCTCCCTGGGCTCACGGCCCACCCTCTCGCAGCATCTACTCGTCCGTTACCCAACCCTCCCCCTGCCACACTCCGCTCCCTGCAACAACGCTCCATACACTCACACCTTATCACTCCTTAACTCCGCCCTCTACCCACGAGCTCCAACGCTCTGTCTTCCACCTATGCACACTCGACCACATTCATCTCATACGCCCCTCCTTTTTTAAATTAATAAACCCCCTTCATATCATAACCTTCCCACTTCCTTTTGAATTAACCCTCGTTTCTTTTAAATTAATTCACCCATTAATAAAATTCCCATTCCACCACTCTAAATGTAAATTCATTCCTCTCCCATATCGTATTAATTTTCTTTTTAATTTATTTAATTCCCCCTACCCACCCCGACATTTTTTATTAGTTTTCCCACCCATCTCCCTTTTAATTTATTTAATTCCCTCCCCCACATTTTTTAATTAATTCCCATATTTTAAATCCCTTCCCTCATTATTAAATTCCCCTCCATTTTAATTATTAATCTCCATTTTAAATTTTTAAAAACCCCATTTTAATTAATCCCAAATAATTATTATTTTTTAATTAATTTTTAACTAAAAAAAAAAAAAAAACAGCAGAGAGAGAGAGGAGAGAGAAGAAATGAACATCAGTGAATGACGAAATGATATAGAGAAAGTTTCAGATTTGCATTGTGATTCGTGGCATTGATCATAAGGGTGATTTTTTTGAAAAATTTGTCATTTGAAGACAAGTTTGCCATCATTGAAAACAACGCTTTGAAGGAAAATTCAGCTGCATAGTGTTTTCAGCTGCACATATTTTTGCAGAGATTTTGTATTGAACTCACATTGTGAGTGAATTTGCGTCTTCATTCATAGTTGGAATCAGTATTTGAGTTGTTGGATTGTTGATTTCCCTCCATCATTTGAGGAGCACACTTTGTACTTTGAGAATTTCTTGAGTCATTTGTATTTCTTGTTGCATCACATTGTAAACGGGTGCATTTTCGGTTGAAGCCGACACCCTTTCATTCATTTTTGAGCCTAAATTGTTGAAAATGGCCAAAATCAATGAGGAATTAATGTTGTTGAATGACCTCATTCATTCAAATGTTGATGCCATGATAAAAATGAGCAAGGATGCTCTTTGTAAAATTCACAGTTGTTTACAAGATGCACATGAGAAGATTGAGTTTTTACAGTTGGAATCTCAGCTCCAACAAGAAGAACGTCAGCAAAAGAGTCACCATTCTGAACCTGTTTCTGTTCAGAACATTGTGAAGGACTCTCATCAGAAGCAAGAAGATAAAGTTTCAGTTGATTCACATTCAGTTCATTGTACTAGAGCAGATGTACATGCAGATGCAGCAGTTCAACCTGCACTTCTCAAGCCCATCATCAGACCTTGGGAAGAGCTTGTCCACAACAAGCACCGAACTAGTCTTGGATATGACAAGGATGTGTCCTTTCATATTCCAGACTACACCAAGCCCATCATATTTCAGAGTGCCGGATTCCTATATGACAGTTCACCTGCAGCTGTTCTAGATCCTGTTCCACAACAACATCAGATTGAGAAATGCCAACACTGTGATCAAGTTGGCCACATGAAAGATCATTGTTTTGATCTTCATCCATGCAAGCACTGTGGTCGGCACACCCATTCTTCAGACAGATGCTTCAGAAACAAGCCTCCTGCAAGAACCAAGATTCATCTTGGATGGATCGCTTCTTGGAAATGGGCATCAGCAGCCAAGAAGATGTTTACGACACATGTTAGAACTTGTTCACGCATATTGAACAAACTTGCAGTTGAGTTTTCGCCATCATCTCACCTTGTCCCTGACAGGGGGGAAAATGGTGGTCATGTACAAGCTTCGATGACAGATCAAGCGAGCCTGAGCCACAATCTCTCATTCCATGTTCAGAGTTGTAGCCAGTAGTTCAAGCGAGCCTGAGCCACAATTCGTCATTCCAGATTCAGAGATGTAGCCAGAGACACGAATGCCCATGAGCATACCTTCGGTTGGTGGATAACCTAAAACCATCATCTTTGGTTGGTGGATAACCTAAAACCATCATTTTCGGTTGGTGGATAACCTAAAACCATCATCTTTGGTTGGTGGACAACCTAAAACCACCACAAGTAGTAGACCTCCCTTCTTTTAGGTCGAAGGTCTCCCTTTTTTATGAGGGACAATTCCTCTAGCAGAAGCCTTCAGCTTCTTGCCAGTTTTGGAAGAGTTCCGGGAACTGCAACAAGTTTTGCGTTCTAGTGTTTGTGGTCATCCTAAAACCACCTTTTTTTTCCAACATTTCAGAGAGTTGATTCAGCCCAAGTGCTGCCATGTATACTTTGCAGATTTGTATTACAACTCTTTTCTTGGACTCACACATACCCCTTCGGATTAAGGGGGATGTTGGAACACCTAATCCTACATGGGTAGGTGTGGAATGCGAAAAGTCACAATGGAGTCCAAGTGACCTTGGAATATGAAACCAAGAGTCACACCATTGTACTATAAATGTACATCTTTGTATAATGGAAAATAAGAAAGCCTCATGCTTATCTTTCATTGTGTGTTGATTCTCTTATTTGTGTGTTATTCTCATCATACACCATCTGTGTGCTTTAACATGGTGTTTAACAATTATTGTACCCTTGTAACCCCCATATTGTTATTATTGTGCCCTTAAATTATTATTGTTAGGTCGGCTAGGATTACATTGTGGCCCTACTAGGATTACATTATGGCCCCATGGACTCCTATATATAGAACAGAGGTTTTGTAATTTGAATCATCCAATAATTGTTCATTCATGTAATGTATTGGAGGTTTCCCCCTCAAAGTGTCTTATTTCTAAGGCGTTGATATCTCTTTTCTTCTCTTTTGGAGCTAGTTTCACAACAACAATGCACAATTCTTACCTCCCAGGGTTGTGCACTACACAGTTTCAGTGCTCAAGCCTAAGCCTTGGCCTCCAAAATTGTGCAACTCAGCTCTCTGACCCACACCCAACTATTCATTGCTTAATTTCTAAGCTCAATATCAAACCATGAGCTTTTGAGCTATGTAACTGCACGATGACCAAGCCTTCTCTACCTCCCAAAACTGTGTTGTGGTTGAAGCAATGAGAAATCCCCCAGAATAGCTCACTCACTCCTAAAACTGTGTAATTTCTCTCTCTTGCCCAATTAGTATTGTGCATTGCACAATTTTAGTGCTCAAGCCTCAACCCTCATCTATTGAACTATGAAATTTCACAGTCACCTGGGATCCTTTTTCCTACAAAACTACACAATAGGTTAATCCAATGCCCATCCCCTCAACTTGTCACACTGAGCTGACAGATTACATAGTTTCATTCCTTATTCCATCTTAAACTACGCATTACGTAGTATCAAGGCTCAAGCTTAACCCTTGTCTTCCTAAGCTGCGTAATTACGCAGTCACTGAGCCTCTTTCATAGCTTGTCACCAGGTTCCAACTTAGTTAGAGGATCAATATGCACAATATTAAACTAGGGGTTTATCAAGCTGAAGTCATCTTATCATCAGTGGATTGTAGATGCAGATACTCTATCATGTTGTGGAAAGAAAATGGAAAAAGAGATGGAAAAGGAGGACATGCTAGAAGACACATATGGAGTTGAAGAGATAAGGTGATCATCAGGCGAGAAGATGAAGGAACAAGGGATTACAACGGAAGACCAAAGATCGAGACCACATGAAGACTCCATTTGATTCACAACCCTTTGGAGGGTAGATATGAAGAACAAATCATATCTCTCATGAATATGAAACATTAGATACATCTATTATTGAATATTGAAATAAAGAAACAACAAGAAGGATATCTCGGCACTGCCACATAATCATGTATTCCATGTCATCAATTCCATGTCATGTGCTGTCACAAGTCATCATATGCAACATCATTATTGTGGATTATGTAATTATCTATTCAAAATGTATTGTAAAGTGGAATACCAAAGGACATAAAAAAAATATGAAGAGTCATGTAAATTCAAAAAGTCATAGGAAGTCAAATATTCAAGGTAGCCAAAGAGTCACACGGAGGTGAAGCATCACACCATTGGTTATATACACCATCATTATATGACCAAAGGAATTTTCAAATTAGCTCCTCCCTCAACACATTATAGAGACAAGCTAGTTCTCTTGAGGAGTAGGGAGTGTCTCCAATGCTCCACTAGTGGAGCTAGTGGTGTTCATTGTATACATGTGTCTTGGAACTTTTAATTGATAAAACCTTCATAGCAGGCACATTCTTCATGCATGGATTATGGATATTTGCAAGACTATTCGAAAAATATTTTTATTTCATGTTTTCTTTTCATCTGTGCTAAAATAGTTGAACTATTTCAGTTGTTTTAGTACTTATTTGATTGAGAATGTGTTATAATCGTTGTTACCATTATCCCATCCTTATGGACTATTTTACAGGATGATAGAGAGATATTTCTCATTGATTGGTTGTAATGATTATTGCATCATTTTTGGACTATTCTGCTACATATTAGATGGATCCTTCTTGGTTTTCTGTGTATCTGCTAGGGTGGTACTATTACCTCTCTCTTAAAGGTTCACTTCTTTCTCTCTCTATAGTAGAAGAAAATTGACACACTTACAACCAAACATTCACTGGGCACACTATTGGTGCCCAAGTGTGAATGATATTATTCACCCCTTTCCCTCATTTGCGATCAATTCGGTATGCATTCGTTATTGAAAGGGTAAAATCCAATATATATGCAGATGAAAATTACACAATCATGTATCGATCATGGATTTCGATAAAATATGTAAAAAAATAAACCATTGTAATAGAAATGAAAGGATAACAGCAATCAATTATAAATAACCAATAAATACATAGAAATTAAGAATTAAAACAATCATAATAACTGTAAAAAAATTAAATAAATACGTGATGTTGTAAAAGAACTAATAAAACACATAAGTTAAACAACACCTGGTCAGGAGAGCAGGCCCAACTGCCTTATCAAGGTTGTGGTATAACCACAAACTCAAGAAAGGACCAAAAAGATAAATTGCATTAACACGAATGAAAAAATTCTTGTTACATATTCTCAATTCCCTTAGTAGCCAACCCCTGATTTACAGCTGCATACCCTTTCTTATACAAATTATTACAATGATAGTTCTCGAAATTATGGCAGTTATAGCCTACAATTACACAGTCGTTATGATAGAAAAAAATAGATGCGAAAGATAATAGAGGAAGGGATCTGAAGTTGTTATACCGTTGTAGCACTGCCCAGGATAGCGATGCCAGCTCAATAGATCTCCCTGGAATTGCGAATGTGGTCATCCCACCTCCAAATCTGCAAAACTAGCTAAATTAGCAAACCTCTTAGGTAATAATCCCCATGACTATGCTTCATTGACTAAATGCTCCATAAAGGCATGCCAATGGGGCATACTTGTCCACTTTAGTACATAAATTGAGTGTTAATGATAAAAATGGAGAAAGGAAATAAGATAGAATGGAAGGAAAAGGTGTGTAGTTTTAGCTCCCAACACACATTTACTTGGTTTTTTAAGGCGCATATGCATTCCTATTTCTTGTTGATAGTTAGAGACAAGGAAAATATTCAGGAATATATGGTAGTCAGGCTAATATATCCTGGACGGGGCTCTTATTCCAAATGGTGTGAGGTCTAATTAGGACTTCACACTGGGGATAACCCCTGGTTGATATATTTATAACACCATCAACACTCACCTTCTCCCACTAGTCTTTATCTCTCTCCCTCCCTCTCCCTATTCCCTCTAATGCACCCTCTCTCCCTCTCTCTCTCTCTTAGCCACCCTCCCCCAGCTCTCTCTCCACCCTCTTCATCACTCTCTCTCCATCATTTTCTCTATCCACACCACTCTCTCTCTCTCTCTACCTCCTATCTCTCCCTCCCACTTTTTTCTGTCCCTCTATATCTCTCTATATACCTTATCCATCCTTCTCTATCTCTCATCCCTCTATCGCTCCCCCTCCCTAGCACTCTTTCCCTATCTCTCACTCCCTTTCCCTATATCCCTCTCCATCCCTCTCTCTCTCTCTCTCTCTCTCTCTCTCTCTCTCTTCCTTCACCTTTCACCTCTCCCTCTCCCTCTTCTCCCCCCTCTCCCTTTCTTTCTCCCTTCCCCTATCTACCTCTCTTCCTCTTCCCCTCCCATGCCCCCACTCTCCCTCCCTCCTTCTCTCTCTATCCCTCTCTCTCCAACAAAATCCCCCACCCATCCCCCTCCAACCTCTCTCCCTTTGTCTCACTCTCCCTCTTTGTCTCCCATTATTCCTATCTCTCCCTGCCCCTCCCAGTCTCGTGTTCACTCCCGTCCCTCCTCCCTCCTTCTCTCTATCCATCTTCCCTCCCTCTCTCTCTCGCTACCTTTCTCTACCTCTCCCCCCTCGTTTCCTACATTTTCCTCTCTGTCTCCACTCTCACTCTAGCTTTTCCCATCACTAATTCCTCTCTCTCTACCCCCCACCCCCCCTTTCTCTATCTCTTTGTCCCTCTCTATATTTTTCACCCCATCTCTCTCTCTTTCTCTCTCTCCCTATCACTCTCTTCCTCCCCTAAATATCTATCTCACCCCCCTCTCTTTCTCTCCTTTTCTCTTCACCACCTTTTCTCTGACTCTCGCAGTCTCTCTTGATTCTCTCTATAAATATCGTGTCATCAATTTTGAATATATTTTAAGTCGAAAAAAAAGGAAACTCTGTTCATGCCATAAATATTCTCTCCCTCTCATCCTCCCCTAACCTCTATCTTCACTTCCCTTCCCCTCTCCTCCTCCCCTACTCTCTCTCCCTCCCTCTGTCCTCCCTCCTCTATCTTTTCCCCCCTCTCTACCTCTCACTATTTTCCTCTCTTTGTATCTCCCTCTCTCCCTCTCTCTCTCTCTATCACTCTCCCTCCTTATCTCCCATGCCCCTCTCTTTCTCCCTCTCATTCATATATCTCACCTCCTTCTCTTTGATTCTATGTCTGCCTCCTTCTCTATATATCTCTCATTCTCTCCCTATTCTCTCTATAAATTTCATGCCATAACATTTAATCAGATTTTAAGCTTAAATAAAAATAAGATTTGATCAGATTTTAAGCTTAAATAAAAATAAAAATAAAACTCTCTTCATGTCACAAATTCCTACGAGGGATATAGGTAAAAGGATTTCCAACCTAAAAATTTTAATAAATTCGATGTAAAATCTAAGGGAAAAAAATATGTATGTATATAAAAAAATAGATTTCTATGTAAATATAAAAACTATACTACATGATACATGACATTAAAAGATAAAGATATCAAAAACTTCTATAATAAATTTAGATAAAAATATTTCTAACATTAATACAAATAATTTAACAAAAAAAATTCAATACATTATTAATTATAAATGAAAACTATAAGCAAAAGCTAAAAATAATATAAACTTATAATAAATTTTAGCAATTTATATCTACAAAGATTAAAAATTATATTAAATATGTTATAGGAATATTTATTATAACATAACCTATGTCATTGAATTACTATTTATTATTTACTAATATTAAATTCTACCATAATTATATTTGTGTAAAGTGTATATATATATGAAAAATAATAACAAAATTAATAATGACTTTGATGACTATCATAAGATTAAGATTAAGCATGATCTAAATTTAATGTTGCTAATATTGATAAGGCACAAACGTTTAAGAATAAGCCTCATGATGGATTTTAAATTAAATGTTGCTAATATTGATAAGGCACAAGCGTTTAACAATAAGTCTAATGATGGATATTTTAGATGAGTGATGTCTATATATTGACTGAACAATGAGCTAAAACGGTCAAAATTTCAAAATTTTCATAATATATAATACGAATTTAAAAGCGTCACATGTTTTACCCATACAATAAAAAGAAACCTATACAAAACATGACAACGTTTAACAGTAAGTCTCATGATGGATATTTTAGATGAGTAAGGTCTATATATTGACTGAACAATGAGTAAAACGGTCAAAATTTGTCAACATGAATGGTGTCAAAATTTTCATAATATATAATATGAATTTAAAAGCGTCACATGTTTTACCCATACCATACAATAAAAAGAAACGTATAAAAAACATGACGATAATTATAGAAAGAACAACGACAAACCGAGAAAATCAACGACAATAATATTTCCATTATTTTTACTTTTAGAGAAAAACCCATGAATTAGAAAATTAAAGTAATTGAAGTTGGAGAAAAAAAAATTAACCAGTGAATAGGGAACGTAGATTTAATTTTGGACTGCTTTTTAAATGAGAAATCATTTTGGACCTTTTCTCTCAATTGGGATAATTTTTAGAGCTTTGCAAAAATAAAACTTAATTGTTCAAATATGTTATGATATTGTACAGATAGTTCAATTTTCTAAAAAAAAATCATGATAAATAAAATATGAGTAAAATATTGTTAGTTTTGGAATTAGAATTATTCAATCATATTCCATTTTATATGTTTTTTTAATTTATTGAGCCCAAAGGATTGTTTTGCAATCCAATATGAGAGACATGTCTAAGTATGTTATGTTCTTAAAAAATATTAAAAGTATTTTTAGCTAATGTTAACTAAAAAAAAAAAAAAACATTAACTAAATAACCATATAAATAAATAATTAAAAAAATGCCAAGAGGCTCATTCTACAATCTAGTATAAGGGACATGTGTAAGTATGACACGTCCTTAAAAGGTAGTAAAAATAATTTTAGCTAATGTCAACCAAAACAAAAATTAAATAACCATATAAATAAACAATTAAAAATCCGCGAGATAATCATTTTACAATCCATTGTTTCACTTTCATTTTACTTGGTTCTTTAACATTTCTCTTTCACTTTTTAAGTAATGAAGAAAATATTTCCATGTCTATCTTAAATAATACAAGGTTAAGAGCATGTGTTTCCTCCTAAGAGGTCATAGGTTCAAAACTAGAGGGGGAGTGGAGTATGTATGCCTTGCTAGATTTTGCAGTCAAATTGTTGCACATAATTGGATAATAATAATAATATAATTTTATATAACTTTATAGAGATAAAGTAATCAAAAATATATATATTTCTCTTATAAATATCTCAATATAAAACTTAAATGAATTGTTTGAATATTCATATTAACTAATATATTTTAGTATTAATGTTTACCTTGGTAAAATATTTCAATGCTCCAAAAAAAAAGTAATTAAAGATCAAATGATGTAGTTATTTGTTAATAAGAGGAAAACGTGTAACCATAAGAAATGACAAATTACCATTATAGATCTATCTTAATCACATATTTAACAAGCATTAGGAGGGCTTAAATCTGGTTCATCTATCAAACCCTTTGTCTTCAATCAATTCATTTCAATATATAAATAATGATCTTTAATCTCTTCTTTCTAATATATAGCAATTTCAATCCAAACGATCTTAGACTTTTTTTATATTGTCACTTTTATTTCACTATTCCATTTAAAATTGAGTTGACTTTCTAGAAGCTTTTTTTTGGATTTTTTAGTCTAATCTCTCTAAAATGGGACAATAAGTCATTAAAATCACAAGCTTGATGAATAATCCCTTCACAATCTAAATGCTCTAAAAAAATTACAAACGCTAAAACTACAAAAAAACCACACTAAAAACAACTCCTTTAAAAAAAATTTCAAGCGCTGAAACTTATTTAAAAAAAAAAAAAAAAATTAACACCAAAAAAAAAAAAAACCTCCTTTTAAAATTTACTATGCTCGACATTCTTGAAATTCTATTGAAATCCACCAGTAACAACCGTAATATGACACTATTTACAAAATACGTGCATATAAGATCTACGATTCTTCCAAAATAGAACTAACTGAGCTCGTTTTGAACCTGGTTTACATACATGCACAGTTGAGTTGAGGGTATGCATTTGCATAAACTTTTAATATGACACTATTTACAAAATACGTGCATATAAGATGTACGATTCTTCCAAAATAGAACTAACTGAGCTTGTTTTGAACCTGGTTAACATACATGCACAGTTGAGTTGAGGGTAAACTTTTACTCACGAGACATGTCACTTAAAATACCAGCTGAATATATTTATATATATATAGACTGACAGACTGAGACATATATATATATATATATATATATATATATAGATACCACTGACTGGCTGTGACACAATTTATCTACTTTGACGTGTTGTTATATATAAATAAGAATATATATATATAGACAGTTTATCCACTTTGACGTGTTCTTATTTTGCTCATAATTTTTTGACTTTGAGCCAATTACAATGTATTTCGTCCTCATATTGTAATTTTATTTACAAGTCCAATTTACCTGCCCTTGGTATTTGATGCCCCCACCACAATTTGTATTAGAGTGACAGCTTGGGGTTTCGTGTATCTAAATATTTCCACGTGGAATTCCAAGCACGACCACACGTTTTGTTACAGTGGTAGAATTGAGTGTCGTGCAACTAAATACCCTCCCGTGGGATTCGGAGGCCCACCACAACTTTTATTTGACATCCATGAGTTCCGTTGTATTCAACTCATTAGTTTAACTAGAAGACGTATTTAGAGATAGGGATACATTTCGGAAAGGTATCTTTGGATTGAGTGATAAGCAATTGAGATCAAATATGATTTTTGATAAGCAATTGGGATCAAATATTATTCTTGCATTTAAATTTGATCTTGCACTTAAGTGGTTTGTGTTTTAATTTAAATTAATTAATTAATTGGGAAAAATACACACGGAACAATATGTTTAGCTAACTTTTTAGGAAATTCTAAGGTTTATAATTCAACCAATGGTTTTTTTATATAGATTTTGGACAACTCTCATAGGTTTCATATGCCAAAATCTTAGTGATTTTTTATGGTGGTTATTTCTGTTAGGAAAGAAGTGAGTAACATCATCTTATA
>JAXQQM020073609.1:0-94237 GCA_034641835.2 Pinus albicaulis | reverse complement strand
TATCCCCTATACCTTTGGCCATAATTTCCCTATGTGGTAGTGTCTTTAATAAAGGTGAAATTCTTTCACTATGCATATTTTGTTGTTTGTCTTCGAAGATCACCATGTTTCTTACAAGCCAAAGTAGTTGTGATGTTAAAAGGATGAGTTTTCCTTTGGCTACTCTACAAGTTTCACATACGCAGGGACCAATTACACCTCTTTTACAAATATTGTTGGTGGTACAGAGTTAATTATGGGTCATTAACCAACATTTTTTTTAAAAATTAATCAATTCTTTACTGATCCAAATGTTATTCCATATTTGTGCCTTAGGTGGTGTCCTTTGTTGGGTGAGTTGACAGATATATCAATTTTTTGATAGGGTAGTTATGACCATGGTTGCATGGAGTGGGAGTGTTTTTGAGAGATTGTTTAAAGGACCTTGCAGAGAAAAGGTATGTGATGAAAGCAATTTCAGCATGCTCCTACTTATTCCTTCTGAAAATAATGAGCAGTCAAATGTATGTAAAATTCCCGAGTTTGATGAGGAAGAGTGTTCTTCCAATGAATTAGGTAATAACCGCCATTGCAGACATGAGACACATTAGGACATTGATGATACATTAGGTTCTTGGCCTGATGTAATAATACAGGAGTGTCAAATTAACATCACCATTAAATCAGTTATGATTATGAAGAAAAGTCATGTGAAGATGAGAAGCAGTTCCAAGATTTTACTGGAGACATTATAAACTTTTTTCATGCAAAAGAGGTGGTGACTGATGCTAGTTTTGAATGTAACAACATTATTCATTCTATTTTTTGCTTACTTGTGACTACAAAGCAAGTAGGTGAAGAGGCAAAATGTGTAGCTCTGAGTTGGATGAAATGTGGAAACATGTTCAAGTTTTGGAAACCAAAACACCTTATAAATACATAGCAACATCCTTTCTTTCATAATCTCTTGCATTAGTTCCAGTTGATGCTGCTAATTATTTTTATGCAACCTTACTCCTAGATCAAGGCTTTAGATTTATTATTTGTCACTTTGTTGACACCCTAAATCAAATGTCAGTTTTTGCTTCTAATTTGGATTCAAAGACGACTCTTTCACTTTCTTCTCATGGATTTTATCTTGACGCACCATCGAAAAAGAGAATGTGATGCTATTGAAGTTTGATCCATTCTTCAATTTTCACAGAACCAATCCTCAATTTCCAACTCGATTCATAGGATGGGTAAGTGCACCTAGAGGGGCTAGGCTGCATGTTGAAATAGAGGTCAATTCTACTCTTTCTTCTGCACAGAGTAGTGCATCCACTGAATATCCTCTATACCTTTGGTCATAATTGCCATATGTGGCAGTGTCTTTAGTGAAGGTGAAATTCTGTCACTATGCATATTTCACTGTTTGTCTCCAAAGATCACCATTTTCCTTGCAAGCCAAATTAGTTGTGATGTTAAAAGGATGAGTTTTCCTTTCGCTACTCTACAAGGTTAAAATATGCAGGTACCAATTACACCTCTTTTATAGATATTTTTGGTGGTACGGAGTTAATTATGGGTCATTAACCAACAATTTTTTAAAAACTTAAGCTATTCTTTACTACTCCAAGTGTTATTCTACATTTGTGCCTTAGGTGGGGTCCTTTGTTGGGTGAGTTGACATATATATCCTTTTTTTGATAGAGTAGTTATGACCATGGTTGCGTGGAGTGGGAGTGTATTTGAGAGATTTTTTAAAGGACCTTGAAGATAAAAGGTATGTGATGAAAGCAATTTCAACATGCTCCTACTTATTCCTTCTGAAAATAATGAGCAATCAAATGTATGTAAAATTCCCGAGTTTTATGAGGAAGAGTGTTCTTCCAATGAATAAGGTAATAGGTGCCATTGCAGACTTGAGACACATTAGAACATTGATGATACATTGGGTTCTTGGCCTGATGTAATAATACAAGAGTGCCAAATTAGAAGCACCATTAACTCAGTTCCAATTATGAAGACAAGTCATGTGAAGATGATAAGCAGTTCCAAGATTTTACCAAAGACATTATAAACTTTCTTCATGCAGAAGAGGTGGTGAATGATGTTGGTTTTGAATGTAACAACCTTATTCATTATTTTTGTTTCTTACTTGTGACTACAAAGCAAGTAGGTGAAGAGGAAAAATGTGTAGCTCTAATTTGGATGAAATTTGGAAAAATGTTCAAGTTTTGGAAACCAGAACACCTTATAGATTCATAACAACATCATTTATTTCATAATCTCTTGCATTAGTTCTATTTGATGCTGCTAATTCTTTTGATATATAATAAGTAGGATTGATTACATTCATTTAGAGATGCAAGGAATGCATTCCTTGTATATGAAGTGGGATTCATGTAATCATTATGGTTGAATTTATGTGTTTGGTCTTTCATGTCAACAAATAGTCTCTTGTTAGTCGGATTCACCATTCCTTAATTTGTGTCAAACTAATGCATGCCAAAGAAATTTTATTAACAAAATGCTTGAAAAACTACATTGGAAGTTTGATTATGCTTGAATAGTTGAGTTTATGGTAGTTATGATAGTTTTGAGTAAACTTAATCTTATTGGATTAAGAAGGTTGGATTAGAATTATCAATGTTTCATGAATTTATAATGTTCTTTTTGTTCCTTGGAGTTGTTTTTTGTTTTTATTTTAGTATTATGTATATCAAAACAATAGACATAATAAGAGGGTTAGAAAATTCATATGCCCTTGACTCATGTAATGCAAAATTATTGGTGTATAATAAGTTAACCAATGGAATCCAAACATTGTAGGGTCAAAATCAGAGGTCATACTATTGGTATCCACTTACATTTCTTGTATATAGGGATAAACAATGAAGATCAAGTATTTTCCATATGTATACATTCTTTCCTTGTAGGAATGAGAACCATCTATGGAAAGACCAACGTTGGTCCAATTGTCATGAGCACGTGGAAGCAGAGATGGAGTTTGAAGATTTAGTTGCAATTTGTTGGTCTGATAATGTGGATATTTATGATATTATTATCACCTCACAGGGTGAAACGTTACCCACATGGAGCTACCAAGAATGCCAAAATCGAACTCATGCAATTCTCATGTTAACTTCTATATTTCTTTATCAAGATAGTTCATTGGGGGCAATCTTATGTGGAGTTTTTGGTGTAGCAGTTTGAGATCATTTGTTTCAGAGATTAGTTTGCGCATGGGGATGTTTCTACTATTGAAGTTTGATATTCAGAGGTTATTCATGGTATATCTAGGGTTTACTGGTATAAGCTAAGTTTGTTGTCATTTTTCATGCAATATGCATGTTCTTTTGAGACACTGCTGGTTTTAGTAGTTGTTGTTACAGGGCTTGCATAACAAATCATATGTCATATTAGTTTTCTTTTGAAACACACAAGTCTTGGTTGAGGAAGGTGGGCCACATCATGGGGATTCCATAAAGCTATCACACACACAATTTGAAGCTATGGAATTTTCTATAGGCCCACTTGAATACCTTACACTTGTGAGCTGGAGGCTGGATTTTTTGCTTGCATGGGTGCTAGAACTCCAAATGTTTGATACTTTTAGGCTCCAGGAGTTTGGCACATGTGATAGAAGGATATATGCATGAAATGCAATGTAAATGTACTTTGCCATCTTTTTCTCATGCAATATTATGACCATGTTCCCCTTAGCCTGCTAAATTTTGCTTGAAAAATATTTCTTTTTCCAAGATTTCAACATGGCATGTCAAATGTGCATGATTTTGAAGAAAATGAGCCCTTTTTATTCTGTTACTGGGAGCCCTATGCATTAGGATGTGTGAGAATAGCCAAAAATAGTCATATCTCCAGTCTACCCCATTGAAGCAAAGTGAATTTTAACTAGCTCCAATTACATGACACATGCTCCACCTGTAAGGATGTGAGAACCCTATAATCTCAACACTATACATGAACAACAACTTAAAAAAATTAAAATGGTGCTACTACTGTCCAAGTGGACTTATTGATCTCCTACCCTACTTTGGCTTGCTTGAAGTGACAATGCTAGGTGATTCAAAAAAATTCAATGTAACCACTTAAAGGATGCATCAGTCCATTTACTTTTTCCTTTGTATTTGGCTTGTGTGCTAGGATGTCTCTGACCATCAGGCTAAAAATGCATCTTGTCACCTACGTAAAAACCATGTCTTCTATTGAAATTTAAAATAGAACGGAGGTGCCACAAGAACTATCAACATATTCTTGAAGTGGGCTGATATAGCTATTACCCAGATCTGAAAATCGCAAGTCATCAACATGATATTGTAGATATGAAATAAATTTCTTTGTAACACCATTTTTCTATTATTTATTTCTTGTTTGGACAACTGTCCTTCCACTTTCTAGATGGTTGAAAATCCTGATTTCTTCTTACATAAGGGGCTGCAAGTTACAAAGTCAGATCTAAAATCTTCACTTTCAACTATTCTCCTAGTAAGATATGCAATGGTTTGGCTTACTAGAAGGCTGAAAATATCAACATAGCTTCCCAAATATGATGTTTTTTCTTGAAACATGGTACTGCAAATTTCTTTATGAATTTTCAAATTGCATTTGTCATCCACTGGTTCGGTGAGGTTACCACCATAAAAAATTTGCATTAGAATTTTTTTGCTATCTAAATGCACATTATTATGGATCTTATCTTTTGGGTTGATATCTTCATGATCAAGCTCTACTGTATGACTTGCTACCTTCTCTTCTACATAAGAATTGTTCTCATTTTTCTCCACTTCCATAACCATATCTTTTTTCACAATCTCATGGTGGGAGAATGGCATATTATGGTCCCATATACATTGGCATGCTTCTCCAATATCTGTCCATGTCTCATATTCCTCCAACAATTTGTTGATTTTGTCCTTTGCATCCTCAATTGTCTAATCAGTGCCACCATGATGGGAATGAACTTGAGGAAAACCATTTTGAAATATTTTGTTCAAATTCTGAAACTATCCTTCATACTGCTACTCACTTCATTCCTACACTCATCACAATTTATATATCAAGTAGATATTTATTTAAATTTCCCCTCCTGTAATATTTTGTGCCATAGATTCCATAGATGATGGTTTTCCTGTGGGTTTACAAGATGAAATATTCATCTGATTATATCATTTACTTTGGCATGATTCCTTGAAATTTGTGCACAAAAGTTTCCTTTCCCAATAGAGATTTTCATATTCCCAACCATTGGAAAGCTAGAATCACTATGCTACCTGGTTGAATGATGAAAAATCACATGTGCTATCCTTATGCAAAATAATGGATAAAAGGTTATCAGTAATCCAGTACAGAAACACCAAGGATATCATGCTTACTAGAAAAACCTAGTTTTCCATCTGTAATCATGAAGTGCAAAGAATGACATATACTAGATGCTATCACCAAATTGAGTCCTGTTGGGCTGCTTCAATGGTCAACTTGGAGTAACTATTTCAAACCAACTTGTAACTAGAAATTAGCCTTTCCAGTCTGAGAGGGCTCTCTCAAAAGGATAAAGGACATTGAATGAGTAATCTTGAAAGCACATGGCTAACTATGATGGTTTCTTTTTTGGGTGTTTATGTGTTAAAATTAGGTGAATGATACAAGGAATCACTACCATTGGGCATGGGGTCATTGTAAACCTCAATTACAAAACAACTAATTTCATGGAACCCAAGGCACTTATTTTCTTATCAAATCACACATAAAGGACAAAACAACAAACTACATGTGTATAGGATATTGGAGCATATTACTGAATTACAAGTGATTACACATGAGCCACTACATAAAGATCAAAAGAACTAAGATAGACAAGCATATATATAAGAACATACAATGAATGTTGGGTATGAAACAAGCTACTGCAAAAGTATATTACTGATAGTGAAAGATTACAATAGTAGTGCATACATCACATCTCCCAACCTTTTATAACTCTAAAAATATCTCATTTATAGAGTGAGGACTCATACAAATGATTTTCCACCTTTCTTAACTCGAATTCCCACCTCATAGACCTATTTCAAATATTATTACATCAATTGTAGACTTCTTAGGGATATTTCTGTTTTGTAGAGTTTGAATACAAAAATGACTCTTCTTCCATTAAATAGTTCAACAAATCCATTTAATAACCCTTATCAACTGCAAAAAAATAATTTTATGAGTGTATAGGAGTGCTGATGTGTCATTATGCCACGTGGATGCTGAGTTGGACCTCCTCCAAGTCGAATTTTACAATTTTTTCATAAATCTGGTTAGTGAAAATTATGAAAAATAGGCTTCAAAGATGAGTGTATAATTTACAAAACCTGATGGATTTGTAGAAAATGAGAGAGGATTTTGTATATTGAACTGTTCTGAAGAAAAACCTCTTTCATATTTCCAAAATTATTTTTAATTTGATCATAAATCAAACTTGAGGTTGAATTCTAAAAAAATCATGTACAAAAAATTTCGTAGCGCTCATTTCATAGCAACTTTTCATAGCGCCTTTGTTTTAAACACTTTTTCCAACCAATTTGAATTTCGGCTGCCATGATCCTTTAAAATGTTTTAGGATGGTTTCATGAAACATGTCTTCCTACTTTTAAGGAGATGCTGCCATCACACATGATGAAATACCTCCATGATGAATTGGTAATTTAAAGATGAGTTGGACAACTTTGTGGACCAAACCTGTATGAAAATATATTCTTGACCATATTTGACCACCACATATGATCAGTTGAACTTGAATTCACCACTTCAAGACAAAATCCTTCAATATTCAACTCGCTACCAAAACAAGAGAAAACAAGGCAGGTTCGTAGCAACTTTTGGTAGCAAATTTAATTTACCAATTTCCACCACCTCTCACCTCTCTTTTCTTTCATGGATCTATTTGATAGGTTTAAAGAGCTAATACAAAATTTTCACAAGATTTAATTACAATTTTAATCACCTTTTTTTTTCAAAAAGTCATCTTCAGAAATTCTGCAGTGAAAATTGGGCTTCAAGCCTGGGACACTCTGATGAAACACCTAAAGTGTAAAAAATTAAAAATTCTCCTTTTTCTTAAAAATTTCACCAGTAGGTCTGAAAATTGATATGATGAAGGATGATAAAGAAAAATTGGTTCAAAATTCCTCTTACCCTCCTAAAAAAGCATCATTTTCACCTTTATAGTTATATTTGCTGTGGAATTCTTTAAAAATAGACAGGTGGCCATTTTTCCGATTTGATGACTATGAAAGTGAACGCAAGGTGGATTATTGTGGATATGACCCTAATGAAAAGAATAATGAAGTTTCTATGACCTATAATAACATGATTAAGTGAATTTCTCATCAAATGAATGATCTTACCTAATGAGACAAGGTGAAGCTTATGATGACTCTATTAAATTTTTTCTTGAAAAATTGAGAGTGATAACAATGGCTCCACTGGGGATGGTGTGCCCCTGTGGTACAAAAAATAGCTAGTATTTCCAATGCCATATTAATTGGGCTTCTCCCATATTCAAAATGAAAACTTGCAACCTGCTCTGACTAGTAACCTCGGCACTGAAAAGCCAATAGCTGCTAAAGAACTGAAAGTACACATGTTGAATTTAAAACTGAAACTGAAAAAATGCTTGACCCTCAAGATTATTTATATAAAAATGATCCTACTCTACTTGCTCAGCATAAAAGTTGAATAAAGTGATCTCATACTTCCAATGAAGCCAATCAATAAGTTGAGTACTGGATGGGAATGTGAATTCCACTTCTCTGATAAAAAAACCATTCCTGAGATATGACAACTTGTTCCACCATATGAATTTGTCTACATAACTGAAAATCATATTGAAATTTATTTCTATAGAATATTCCAACAAAGTTGCGAAAGGATATTTGAGAGTATGCATGAATAATTCTTGTTGATCAACAAGAAAGTGCAAGTAAATATGATCCTTTGATGGTGTTCCTTGTTCATATTTTTATTTATAACTCTTGTGACCATTCCAAAATAAAAAAGAAAAAATATGTTGATCATTATTTTCATTTGGGAGGAATAAATACTTGGATTATTCTTGGACACTTTCAAAAGGAAATGCTCCAACATGTACCACATGAATTTCTAGAGGTAATTCTTCATATGATTCAACAAGCACACTCATCTGATTTTCTAAAAATTTCTTTTCAAAATTTTCTTCATTTGCTGTAAGCTGATATAAGGAATGACACGAAGAATAAATTTCTTCCTTTACCTGAGGATTATAACAATTATCTTCCAGTATTTCCTCTTGCTGTTGGAAATGATTTTCATATTCCTGATGATCAAAAGATTGACAAGTCTGCTGCAAATTTTCATTAAACTCATAGGATGTAACATTATTGTCATAAATAAACTCCTGTCGGGTTTCATTTTCATCCAAGAGAGAGGCCACCCTTTATTTTTGGTGATGAAAGGGATTGTCATGAAGGGCTTCTAAAATTTCCTCATCCAATGAACTCATCATCTTCATAACAATTATCCAAATATTCAATAAAACTCACACAATGTTTACAACACTCTTTGAACAACAATAATGAAGAATGAAATTATTTATACATATCATTAAATTCAACATGGAAATCAACAAGAGAATGTAAGGAACCATTTAGTAGGATTTCATACCAATACCATGCTTTTCCCTCTAAAGTGACCATAAAAATATTCATGAGACAATCCTCAGGAAACTGAACATTAAGTCTGCCTACATGCGTATGGAATCTAACCAAATGAAGGGCATCATTAGCTTTCTTTTCATATTTAAATATTGGAAGATCAGTTAACCAATTGAATTTTGGCAAAGGATTTGGAAAACCAGGGATGTCAGGCCGATTCATAGGGGCATACCTGGAATTTATTCTTGCAATAGAACTCATCTTGGAACTTCACAAAGCTAATGATATTCAAGCAGTGGCGTCACCTTCCAATTGATTATTTGATGTGTGGATTCACCATAGCAGAAATAGAACCAATATGTGCCTAAGTGTTTATTTCTCTCAGACCTTAGAACTAAAACTTTGTCGTTCTTCCTAGGGAAAATTTACACCTTCGTCTCTCCAACAACATCGCCAAAATGTTATCACAAAATTGAGTCCTGTTGGGCTGCTTCAATGGTCAACTTGGAGTAACTATTTCAAACCAAATTGTAACTGGAAATTATCCTTTCCAGTCTGAGAGGGCTCCCTCAAAAGGATAAAAGATATTCAATGAGTAACCTTGAAAGCAAATGGATAACTCTGATGGTTTCTTTTTTGGGTGTTTATGTGTTCAAAGTAGGTGAATGATGCAATGAATCACTACCATTTGGCATGGAGTCATTGTAAACCTCAATTACAAAACAATAAATGTTATGGAATCCAAGGCACTTATATTCTTATCAAATCACACATAAAGGAAAAAAAAACAAACTACATGTGTACAAGAAATTGGAGCATATTATTGAATTCCAAGTGATTACACATGAGCCACTGAATAAAGATCAAAATGACTAAGATAGAGAAGTATAGATAAGAACATACAATGAATATTGGGTCTGAAACAAACTGCTGCAAAATTATATTATTGATAGTAAAATATTACAATAGTAGTGCATACATCACATCTCCCAACCTTTTATAACTCTAAAAATATCTCATTTACAGAGTGAGGACTCATACAAATGATTTTACACCTTGCTCACCTCGAATTCCCACCTCAGATGTAGATTCAGAAGTGTCCTTAGACACATAACTTTATTGATCATGGAGAAAGATTACATTGAAAAATACAGGAGTTTACAGACGTAAACTCTCATTCTCACACTACACTCACATTACACAATGAAATTAGGAAACAATCCTATTTATAAGCTCTATGTTCTAACTTAATCTAGTTATGGATCACTTGGAAAATAAACAAGTGTCCATTTAAAATAAATGAGTTTCTAACCACTCTACTAACTTCACTCCTAACTTAGAGCCTAGGGAACGACTCTTTTCTAGAGTCCTAATTTTTATTAACAAATTTCTATTTCTAAATATCTCTAATATTTATTAAATATTCTAATTTAATAAATATATTTACATTATTCAATTTATGTATTTTTGGATTTATAATTGCCTTTATGAAATAGGCTAACATTCCCCCCTTCAAGGATAAATCCAAAAGAAGAACGAGGAACCATCTTCCAAGTTCTCAAGTTGATGTTGAAAAAAAAAATCTTCAATCTCAAGAGAACATGAATCAATTGTATGTCTGATTCATCTCTGAATGTTTCTTGACAATGCCATGAAGTTCCAAGTTGAAAAAGGATATAACTATCCTTTGCATGAAATCAGCATCAAAGCCCACTGGCTGATGATGTCAAAAACAACTCACTGTTTCCTTTGCTGTCGACTGCCCACTGGAAAATTTGTTGATGCCCACTGGTTGTTGAAGATGCCCACTGGCTGTTTTTTTTGGTTGTGTTGAAACTTTCATTCTGACAACCACTGTCAATATCATTGAAATTTTCCCCCCTTTGTCAGCTGAAAGGAGAGACACTTCTCTGGAAAATATTCTGGAACTCCCCCCCTTCAGGTGTAGGAGTTTTACACCGTTTTACTCCCCCATTAAACTGCATGAGAGTACCATCATCTTTTCAGTGTTGGCTGCACAATTTGTGATCGTATACGGTTGTAGAACTGAAGCAATATTTTAACTGTGGATGACCATTTCCAAGGGTCGATCCATTCATAATGTATCTTTAATCTCTCTGATTTGTGTTGATTGCGACATTTTTATGAGGAATGATTGGACTTGCCACAATGGCGACAGGGATGGAGATCAAAACACTGATCTTCCATATGACCGGTTCTCTGACAATGAGAACATTTCGGTTTGACTTCAACTTCAGGTTGTGTGGAGTTCTCTTTTTCGGCAAATTTGGGTTGCATGCACTGCAGGTTGTCTGCAAATTTTATAATTGCCTTTATGAAATAGGCTAACATTAGAGACCTATTTCAAATATGATTACATCACTTGGAGACTTCCTAGGGATATTTCTGTTGTGCAGAGTTTGAATACAAAAAAAACTCTGCTTCCATTAAATAGTTCAAAAAATCCATTTAATAACCCTTATCAATTGAAGCCAAATAATTTTATGAGTGTACAGGAGTTCTGATGTGTCATTATGCCACGTGGATGTTGAGCTGGACCTCCTCCAAGTCAAATTTTACAATTTTTTCATAAATTTGGTTAGTGAAAATTCTGAAAAATAGGCTTCAAATATGAGTGTATAATTTACAAATCCTGATGGATTTGGAGAAAATGAGAGATTTTTTTGTATATGGAACTGTTCTGAAGAAAAACCTCTTTCATATTTCCAAAATAATTTTTCATTTGATCAGAAATAAAACTTGAATTTGACTTCTAAAACAATCATGTACAGAAAATTTCATAGCACTCATTTCATAGCAACTTTTCGTAGCACCTCTATTTTAAACACTTTTTCCAATCAATTTTACTTTATGCTACCATGAGCCTTTAAAAAATTTTAGGAGAGCTTCATGAAACATGTCTTCCTACTTTTTGTAGGTTTTAACCCTGAACATAAATTATCTACACACGAATCTTATAACAGAAAATAAACAATAGCGAGAGCATAAAACATAAAACGGATAAACACAGAGATTTTCCCCTGGATCCCAAATTGGGACGACTAGCTTGATTTTTCATTATATTCCTTTTAGTGTTACAACACATATATATACATGCCGAAGCATACATAAACCCCAATCCATTAACCCTGGATTAGAACATAACCGTAGTTCCCTTGACCGGATCTACAAAATACCAGGGGTCGAAAACCATCGTACCCCAAAACCATCTGCAAACTCATGCAAAACATGGGTGGGTGTACGCTATGAAGTGGGCTGAGACCAAAAATTGGCAGAAGTGCCCCAGACCCGACGAAGCCTAGCCCCCACTATTTGTCCCGGCGCAACGTACATCTCGTGGGGCTCGTCGTGGAAAGAATATAACACATACCCAACATTCTCCCACTTGTTGTTTTCTTTCCACAGGGGGCCACAGGAGAGCTTAGTCATTGGGCCAATTCTTCAACACCCATTGTTTCTCTACACCAAGAGAACTTCTGAGTGCTCATAGACTTCGTCAATGCATCTGCAGCATTCTTCAAAGTGTCCACCTTTACCGGTAACTGCCCTTTTTAGCCTCAACCATATCTCTAACAAAGTGATGTTTAACATCAATGTGCTTTGTCTTTGAATGATAAGCAGGGTTCTTAGCCAAGAAAATTGCACTTTAGCTATCAAAGTCTATCCTTATAGCTTACGCCAACCCCATACTTGAACACAATCTGCGCAACCAAACTGCTTCCTTGCTTGCATGAGTGGGCACACTATATTCTACCTGCAGCCAAGTTGAAAGAGCCACTACAGACTGTCTTTTACTCATCCAACTGACTGCACCTCCAAATAGGCTAAACACATACCCACTTGTAGATCTTCTTTGGTCCAGATCTCCAGCCCAGTTTGCATCAACAAAACCATGAATGTCCAACATCATTTCCAATCCTGGTCTTCCCTGGTAGCAAGCCATAATCACTAGTTCCACGTAAATATCTGAAAACCCGCTTCACTGCTGTCTAATGCTCCTTCCCTGGGTTTGACATAAACTTGCTCAATACTCCCACTGCATGTGCAATGTCTGGTCTAGTACAAACCATTGCATACATCAGGCTACCCACTACACTTGCATATGGAACACGGGACATATCCTTCCTCTTCTTCTTGTGTCTTGGGACAACTGTTCAACTAAACGACTTTGCACCTACGGGAATAGGAACACTCACTAGTTTACTATCCCTGCATATTAATCTCTCCGTAATATATTCTCGACATACTTCCCTTCGGTTTAACGAGATCTTCCTCTTTGCTCGATCTCTCTTAATTTCCATGCCCAAAATATAGCTTGCGGCACCAAGATCCTTCATTTCGAATTTGGAGAGCAGGTTGGGTCTTCAAATCTTGGATAATTTCTTTGTCATTTCCAATCAGCAACATATCATCCACATACAAGACCAAATAAATAACACGGTCACCAATTAATTTAAAATAAACACGGTGATCCTCCTTGCTTCGGGTGAAGCCAAGTCCCCAAGTATATAGGTATCAAATTTACGATACCACATCCTTGGTGACTTGTTTTAACCCATATAGAGACTTCTTCAACCCTCGCATACTAGTTCTTTCTTACCCTTCACCATAAAGCCTTGAGGTTGCTTCATGTAGATCTCCTCTTCTAGATCCCACGTGAAGAAATGTTGTCTTCACATCCATACGTTCCTATCTCAAAATCAAATGCGGCAACAACGAGATAGAATTAGTCTAATAGAAGTAACCTTGGAAACAGGGGAGAAAAAATATCACCAAAATCAATTCCGGCACAGGGAATAACCTTTTGCTACCAACCAGAGCTTTTTATTTCTCCACCTTGCCTTCTACATTCATCTTCTTTTTAAACACCCATTTGCTCCCAATGGGATTCCTTCCAGTAGCAACTCCACCGGATCCCATGCATCGTTTTTTGTGCAAGGATGCCATTTCATCAACCATGGCCTCCTTCCCGAGTTTTCCATCCTCTGAATCTACCGCCTCCCTGACGATTCCGGGTTCATCATCGGTTATAGTTAAGGCAAAACACGAGACGGAAAGTAGATGGACTATACGTTTACGGGTTGCCTTATTTCTGAACCGATCTTCTCAAAGCTAGAGTTTGTGGCTCTTCATCTTACGAGTCTTCTTCTGTTGTAGAGTCCGATTCATCCTCCTTTAGCTCAAACTCTATCTTCTCAAGTTCCTTTGGTAGGACTTCATGTTTAACAACATCTTTCACTTCTCTATACACCACATCTCACTTTTGTACACAACCTTCCTTGTTTACGGGTTCCAAAGCTTGTAACCCTTTAAACCATCCTTATACCCAATAAAGATGCACCTTTCGGATTTATTATCCAACTTGGTCCTTTTCTCCTTTGGAACATGTACATATGCATCACATCCAAATACCCTTAGATGTGAAATAGAGGGTTTTCTTACCAATCCATACCTCATGTGGGGTCTTAGCCTCCAACGCTGATGAAGGTGATACGGTTAACTAAGTAACATGCGGTCTCACGCTCTGCCCTCGAGAATTCTTGTCCTAACCCGGTACCACGAGCATGCTTCTTGCCTTTTCCATCGGTGTTCTATTCATTCTTCTCGCAACTCCATTTCTTTGAGGTGTGTATGGAGTAGTCCTTTTTCCGTGCTATACCACACTTCTTACGAACTCTTCAAATTCCTTCTTACGGAACTCCCCACCATTATCTCGTCCTCAATGCCTTTATCTTCTTCTCTGTCTAGTTTTCCACCGAGCCTTAAATTCTTTAAATTTGTCAAAGAATTCAGATTTCTTCCTCAAGAAATATATCCATGTATTCCTTGAGAAGTCATCTATGAATGAAACATAGTACACGAGACTTTCCCGGTGATGGAGCCGACACGAGCCCAAACACATCATGTGCACAAGTTCTAATATCTTGTTTGCCCTCTTAGCACCGAAGGAAAACTCACCCGAGTCTCGCTTCCCATATGCACAATGTTCACATAAATCGAAATCCGAGAGAACAATTAGACATACCTTCTACCATACCATCTCTATGCGGTATTCGAAGGCCCTTCTCTCCAATATGTCCAAGCCTTTGATGCCATAGCATGGTCTTTTCTCCGAGACGACTAGACTTTCCGTCCCACTTTCGGGAACCACGGAAGCTGTTACACTCATCAATAACGGTGCTACCTTGTAGCTTGTACGAGTTCCGAGTCCGAAATCCCCCTCATTAATACCGGTGCTCCCCGAACCATCTTGCGGGCATCTTTCTCGAACTACTTGTTTTTACACTGCATCATCCATCTTGCTTACGAAATCAGATTTACGGCCAATGCGAGAATATGCGAGAACACCGGGAAGTGTTCTAATCCTCCCACCTTGCGGCTTAGACTTGACCTTTCCACGTCAGATGATTCGGCCTTCCTATCATCCCCTAGGAAGACATCACCACCATCATATTTCTCATACTCATAGGACCATTCCCTATGGGGGAGTGAAGTGAAAGGATGCACTTGAGTCAATCAACCATGACTCATGATCTACATGTGTATTTTAAGAAAAAATCCAAATACACATCCCCACCTTCATACGAGGTGGTTTTGCCTCTGCGGAAGGAGCTTCATCGGATCCCTTTCCTTTCACGGGAGCTTTAGATGCGCATTCCTTTTTTTTAGTGCCCTTCCTTTCCACATTTATATCACACCTTTACAAACTTTCCGGGAGATTTAGATCTCCCTCTAGATTTAGATCTCCCACTTGAAACCTTATTCTTGTTTACGTTACGGGACCTTCCTTGTATAGATAAGGCATCTCCATTCGACCCTCCATATTTCTCCATCTCATTTCCTCAGACAACAAAGGTTTGAGACAATGTCATCAAAATTCAAGGTAGTTGTATTGCTACCTATTGCAATATCAAAGCTGTCCCATGAATACGGTAGAGAACACAACAAGCTGATGCACTTATCTTCATACGAGATTTTAATATCAACGGATGACGGTGACTTACCATAGTATTGAAGGAGTTCGGATGCTCTGTCACCAGAGTCTCCATCCTTCATCCTCGGGTTATACGACTTTTTCCGCGAGAACAATTTATTCACGAGAGACTTAGATTGGTACAAAGTCCCTAGCTTGTCCCACAAGGTCTTCGCCGTAGCTTCCCTAGATACATTCAACAATATCGAATGCGGGACGGGACAACCGTATTGTGCTCTTAGCCTTCCAATGCGGTTTTCTTCCCGGTATTCATTTGACATTGTCATTGGTTTAGTACACGGATCTACTAGTGATCCATTGATCTTTATCCACCAGCGAGATCCTCCATCTTGAGCTTCCACAACTCAAAACTCTAACCATTAAATTTCTCGATCTCTATCTTTCCGCCGCTCGCCATCTTCTTTCACCACAAGAATCGATCCCGCAAATCTCCCCCAGAACAGGGTCTACCACAGGCCTGAGCAAAAAAACCTCAACAACAAAGGTGTCCCCTTGAAGCCAAAAGAACTCTGATACCAAATGTAGGTTTTAACCTTGAACAGAAATTATCTACACACGAATCTTATAACAGAAAATAAACAATAATGAGAGCATAAAACATAAAACAGATAAACACAGAGATTTTCCCCTGGATCCCAAATTGGGACGACTAGCTTGATTTTTCATTATATTCCTTTTAGTGTTACAACACATATATATACATGCCGAAGCATACATAAACCCCAATCCATTAACCTTGGATTAGAACATAACCGTAGTTCCCTTGAGTTTGGATCTACAAAATACCGGGAGTTGAAAACCATCGTACCCCCAAAACCATGTGCAAACTCATGCACAAAACATGGGTGGAGTCTGCATATGAGTGGGACCACATACCAAAAAAAAATTTCGACCCCCACGTGACCCCCTTGCTACGCCGGCGCAACGTACAACGCATGGGGCTAGTCGTGGAAAGAATATAACACATACCCAACACTTTTAAGGAGGCTGCTTGCCATCACACATGATGAAATACCTCCATGATGAATTGGAATTTGAAGATGATTTGGACAACTTTGTGGACCAAACACTGTATGAAAATATATTCACGACTATATTTGACCTCCACATGTGATTAGATGACCTTTAGTGCACCAATTCAATACAAAATTCCTTAAATATTCAACTCGATTGCCAAAAGCAGAGGGAAAACAAGGTAGTTTTGTAGCAACTTTTGGTAGCAAATTTAATCTACCAATTTCCACCACCTCTTTGCTCTCTTTTCTTTCATGGATCTATTTGATAGGTTTAAAGAGCTAATACAAAATTTTACCAAGATTTAATTCCAAGTTTAATCGCCTTTTTTTTGGTCGAGAAAGTCATCTTCGGAAATTCCATAGTGAAAAGTCGGGCTTCAAGCACAGAACAAGCTGGAAACACCTAAAATGTAAAAAATTCAAAATTCTCCTTTTTTATTCAAAATTTCACCAAGTAGGTATGAAAATTGATATGATGAAGGATGATAAAGCAATATTGGTTGAAAATGCCTCTTACCCTCCTCAAAAAAACATCGTTTTCACCTTTATAGTTATATTTGTTGCGGAATTCAGTAAAAAGCAGACGAGTGGCCATTTTTTTCCGATTTGATGACTATGCAAGTGAAACCAAGGTGGATTATTGTGGATATGAACCTAATGAAAAGACTAATTAAGTGTATATGACCTATAATAACATGATTAAGTGAATTTCTCATCAAATTAATGATCTAACCTAATGAGACAAGGTGAAGCTTATGATGACCCTATTAAAAACAAATTTGAAAAAATTGAGAGTGATAACATCGACAAATGGAGATAACTAGGGAAGATATAGAGAAATTTCTAATGAATCAACTACAAATGTGTTTCCTTTATCGAAGGGAATGAGAACAAAGAATGCATGTCTACTGAGAATGATTTAAGGTCGTGGTCGGTTAAGGAAAGACAAATGGCAAGCAACTGTTTGTTTTAAAGGCCAAACCGATATACCTGTAACTATTGCTTTGCAATTTTAATGCAAGATTACTATACACATGCAAGGGGACAACATGTTTCTATTGCAATGGCATATCCTTGTGCCAAGTTTTAAAATACCAATGTAAATGTTGATTTCGAAGACATGAATTATGCATGAAAAAAAGAAAATGTTGGGTGTTTTCTTTCTCAAAGCACAATCTTAGTCATATCTATAGGGAAAAGTTGTACACTTGATGGAGGTTCAGTCCATTTGGATAGAAAATCATCTCCAACTTCGAGTCTGATTCATACCTAGGCGTTGAGAGCAAATTAGCTACGATTGATACAAGTTCTATTGTAGTAAGAAATGTAGAAAAGAAAAAAATATTGTGTGTCTTGTCCGGATGTATATAGTTCAACATTTATTCCACAATATATAGAATCAAGTGCATGGGAAGATGAATCTTCTTAGTCTTCGGTGGAGATGTGAAAGCTACATCTTATTTTTAGGGGAGTTTAGGCATGAAAGTTGAAAACAAATATGCAAATAGTTGTGGACATGATACCAATAAGAAAGTTGAAGAGAAGGGAAATCCGAAGTTGATTTCGGTACCTCTAGCAAGCTTCTTGTTAAGTATGGAGTAATTTTATAGTCTACACTATATATCTCAACCATTAATTCATCTCGAGAAAATATAAGCACAACCTTGGAGAATACAAATAATAGGAATGACGGTGGGAGGTGCGGCTACGACGAGGGGTTAGTTCAAAGTGATGGAAATAAAGCAAGGTTATCGGTTGGATTAGATCTTACTTTGGACAAGAATGTGAGCGAGCAATTTTAGCCGACATGCCTTACGTGACAAAGGGCTAAAAAAAAATTCATGGTGAGATGACGAGATATCAATGTGGGCAGGGGTCCATAAACCAATGTGAAGGCTCTCGATCAAGAAGCACATGTAAGACTTACTAGGTTTACATTTCAAAGGAAGTGTAGAATATAATGTCCATTTCGAGAAAAAAAAGGTAACTTGGTTCAAGAAGAAAAGGACCATAAAAAATAACAACATGAACATCAAAAAAATTATAGCTTGGTTGTTGAGTCTTCTCTAGACAATAGGCGATTGATGCGAGGGGTTCTCGTAGAGGTTTCTAATTTTTTTTACTCTTTTTTTTATTATGTTTTTCTTTTGGGTGATAGGACCAAGGCGAGATGAAATTAAGCTTAAGGACCCTACCCTTAAAGAACCAAAATTCATACCTTAAAAACTACCAACAAGCGAGAAGCTACAAGAATCAACACCATCTTTGATTTGAACCTAAATAGTCTTATTATCTGCTGAGTTTTCCCTAATCACAATGACTAGTAGATTCTTCTCATGGATTATTTCTCTCATTCTATCTATTAGTAAAATCCACAAAATGTATCCCTACATTTGAATCTTGGGAAAAAAAATGTATTCTTGAAGCTCGAACACTTTCATAACAAAAATAAGCAAAGTCAAACAACAAAAATGGTCCACTCCCTTTTCATTTTCTAATATTATAATGAATTTTTAAGTGGTTTTCTCTTGGTTTGATGTGACTTTCAATTGATCATATGTAGCATGTTAAGAAATGGGAAAGAATAATGTGTGACATTTATCTTGCAGAAATTGATGCCAAATGAAAGGATACATACAATTCACTTTGGTAAAAGCGAGAGGAACATCTTAAAAAGCTGCCTAAGAATACACCATATACAAAGTTTGAACATAAGTAATATATGCATTTTTCTTTTGCGGATATGTTCTTTTTTATACCCAAGATATCACAACAAGAAAAAATATTGATATTGTAGAAATTGTTTGAGGAGCTCATTGAGGTTGATTTTCTTATGTCTTACTTGATTGATACCTTATCATATGTCGGGAAGGTTTTAAATATGAATTAATATGTTGATGAAACAAATCGATTCAAATTTTATAGATATAAAAGATAAAAACAAATGTCAATGTGATAATTTGATTGTTACTTGACTCTGTAGTGGGTAGGATACAAGAAATGTGATTGGAAAAAAGGATGGGGATACAATGCATAACACGTCTTGGATATGATTCATTTGCTTTGTTAGAGATCCTTTAGGCACCCAGAGCCATCAACTTTGGAAATGTTTCTAGTAGGAATTCCTATGGTTTTAAATGTAAGTGTGATTATTTCACCTCATGGTTATTTTGGGCAAGAAATTTTTTTTAGGAATGCCAAACACGACATGGGTGGACGGGTATTTTTTATAATATCAATTTCTATTCCATGATATTCTCTCTTTATTTTTTTGATTGTATTTTGGACATTTCTTTTTATTTTTTTGTCTTTTAACGATGAAATTGAAAATACTTGGTATCATGTCCATTTAAACAAAAACCAAAGCTTGAAGATGAAATTATTATTAGATGATATTGATTGGAATCCTTATAGCTATTTTGTGTAAAATATTTTCATGGCTATCGGAAAATTTTATTTTCATCTTGTTATTTGAGCACATGTTGTTTATATACTTTACCAAGTTCATGCATTAAAAAAATGAAATGTTGTGTGAATAAAACGACAAAGATTAAAAACCACACCTCGTATTATTTGTTTTAACAAGTTATCTATAGCTTGAGCTTTTAACATATAAATTAGTTGACATGATTGTTCTTAAGCTTTCCTTGAAGGTTGAATACTAAGTTACTAAGGTGTTATTTTCTATATATGGTGACATTGTATTTGATTTGTTTATACGGAGTCATCTAGACACATTATAGTGGCCATTATCACCCCATTGAAGAAAAAATTGTTTGAGTTTCTTACTTGTATGGGGAAAAAATGGCTTTGACATTGTTGATGTTGAGGTATATGTCGTATAAAATATTTATAGTCTAATTTATTTTATATTCTAGTTTTCATTGTATTTCATGTCTTACACTCTGCATTGTATCTTCTTTTGTTTTCAAAAAAAGAACTCAATATTGATGTTAAAAAGTAGGAATTGAAGAAAGAGGTGAGCCATAACATTGGAGCGATAAATGCAAAAATATATAGAGAAGAGAACTAGTATAGTGATAACCTTAGAGCCAATATCCCGCATAAGACACACATATAGAGAGCGATGTTCAAGCCTTCGGAGTTGGTGAATTCACTGCACTACCTTAGCAACACAATGATAATGTTTTGAGGTGATGAAACATCATTTCATGTGTAAATTGTAGTCCAACCAATATTAAGTTGGAATCTCGTATTGTAATAATTTAAAATTTCATATAATATAATTTATGTGGTTGAAATTATTTATAGTTGCACTTGATATTGTTTAATATTGTAATTAACATATGAAACTTTGTGTTTTTCATATTATATGAACATGCACATTGTATGGCATTTTTAAAATCATATAAATTAATTTATTTTAATTAATAATGATAACAAAATAAATATAAACTACTAAATTAGTAGTTTATATTGATTAATGATGAACACAAATAAAATAAATATACGACTAAATTAGTCATTTATAATGATTATTAATGAAAGTAAATAGAATGAAAATAAATTAATAAATTAGTTATTTATATAATGAATATGAAACTACCAAAAAAAAGATAAATGAATACGCAAATGATAAATTTGTGATTACAAATGACTACTAAATTTTGCATATATATGACTATTAGTAGCTAATTTACGATTATCTTATAACACGACCAAAATTTAGTCATAATTATTTGGTCATTAATTTGTTTCAAACGATGACTAAAATTTTCATATATATGACTATTAGTAGCTAATTTACAATATCTTATAACACGACCAACATTTTGGTCATATTTTTTTTGTCATTAATCGATTTTCTTGAGTGATCATATAGTAATATATTTTGTTCTATATTTGGTTATTAATTGTGACAATTAATGATTAAGTCAATGACCAAATTAATGACCAAATTAGTGACTAAATTTAATGACCAAATATACTACTAGACAACAAAATTGAGATAACTAATTAATGACTAAGCTTAAAACAACCAAAAGTTGGCCGCGTTATAAGATACTTGTAAGTTAGTTACTATTGGTCATTGACCGAAAAAATAGTCATTTATATGAAAATTTTAGTCCTCTTTTTAGTAACTAATTAGCCATTTTGTCTTGGTGCCACTTGTAAGCTTGTTTAGAAAGAATGGTATCTTTGGTCTCTAATTTTTCCAATTTCTCATTAAGCTTTTCATTTTCCTTGATCAATTTGAAATTGTTTTTCATGTATGTTTTGTTCTCTTGCTTCAAATGCCTCTCCAAAATTTTTCTTACCTCAAATTGATCTGTCAATTCTTTTATTTTTCTAAGGTGAAACTCTTTCTCTTCCTCTCTTGCGTCCTTGGAAAATGAAGTGGCTTCTACCTCAAAATTATCAAAGTATGAATCTCTTTCCAATGTGTTTTCATAGGCTTCTTTCTGCCAATATTTCAATCCACTTGTTTTCTTGTGGGAGGTGTTTTAACAATTTGTACCTCGGGGTCTTTCTCTTTACTTCTTGTGTCTATTGGAATTTTCTCCTATGTCTCTTGGGAATGGATAGGAAATATGGTTCTCTCTCAACCATGACGAGTGTCTTGTTTCTTTTTTGGACCTTTTTCCTTGGATAAATAGGTGAGTTCATTATGCCTTTGTTTCATGCATTGGTTTAAACTTCTCCTCTATGATTTTTTTCTTCAAAGCTGATGTTGAGTTAAAAAAATCTTTTCCACACTATTAAAGATTGCAACAAGAAACGATTGAAGGAGACATCTTAAAACATCATTCTTGATTCTAGTTGGAAAATAATCACCTAAACTAGGTGGGGCCCATGCAATTGATTTTTGTCGCAAAGTCTATTTTTTAGACTATGTCTATTTTTAGACATGTGGATCATATTCTATGAGTTGTGGGATGCTATTTGTGGATGGTTGGTCAAGTTGGAAAAAAATACATGGACTTCTATTTTTAGACATATTGGGCGGAATCTATTTTTAGATTGCTAGTCTAAAAATAGATATGTCGAATATTATTAGCTCTTAATAATAGTTGGACTATAAACATTATCTTATTCTCTTGGAGCACTTCGAGTTAAGTGCACGGATGTATGCACGAGAGCTGAGAGAAGGAATTACACTATTCCTAAGGGTTAAGTGGAGCTATTGCATGGATACTTTAGTTAGAACTCATGTGAGAGAGTTTGGTGGAGTTGATTGAGGAAGTTAATGGAGTTGTGTTCGGTTTAACTAATCTAAACATAGTTGAGCTAGTTGTATATAGTCTAACTGATTGATACACTAGTGAAAGTGGTGTGAATTAATTATTAATTAATTCAATAATTATAAACTCATTAATCAACTAAAGAATACATCGAGTTAACTTTAGTGCATGGACGATTTCGGTGGATACTAGTGAAGAGGTAGGTGAAAGAGCAAGTGTGACTATCACTTGTGACTATAGTGATGCATGGTTTGCATCCAACACTCGATAGAGATGCATTTAAAGAATGCGTGAGCAAGGCTGAGGGTAATTCGAACTCATCAAGAGCTATTCTTTAGCAAGGATTGCGTGATGAGAGGCGAAAGCTATCGAGGTGGCGAGAGATTAGAGCATGTGTTTTGCTAGATCTAGTTTGATTAGTGTGTAGCAATTGGAGATTGTGCTTGAGAGCTTGTGAGGAGCTTTGTATGATGATTGTTACATGATCTCTATGAAATATATAATATACGGATAGTTGGGGGTTTTCGACTTTAAGCTTTCCCATGAAATACTTGTGTTCATATGTGTGATTTTTTATGGTTTTAATGTGTGCATGCAATTGATTTTATTTCTTCATGTAATGATCAATGGTAGAAGAGATTCTGTATTGTGCATGAAGATAAAATAGTGTGTGATCGGGAGAATCTCGGTGGATAACATATCGATTTATTCAAATTTCTAGACACACTACACCCTTGGTTTTCATTGATACTCTACAAGAATTTTGATGAGACCCCGATCATAGATTTTTGATTATTTGGGTTTAGTTTCATTCCTCACATTCTCTATCATTTTAACCAATTTTTTACGAAGTGTTAGGAATACTGTAATTAGCAATATTGGCAAAGAATCCGATCACGAAAACAAACATCGTTTCAACCAACTTTGGGATTCTAGGATCTAGCCCTCCTGAATCCGGAGAGGGATCTCTCCAATAAGTGCAAAGATGGATTTGTCTTTGAAGTTTGGGGTAATAATATTAGGCTAGTTATGAAGGCCAAGGGTTTTTTTTGTTTTTGGATGGTTGAGCATGAATACTGTTTGAGGTGGAAAGTCCTAAGTGCAAAGAGTTTCAAAGGTGAGAAGTTGCAAGTGAATAGAACAACTAGGCTAAAAAGATAGATATAATGCTGGTTTTTAGTCCATTGGGCTATGGAGTCATAACAGGGCTTTAATTGAGCAACAACATCAAGAGTGATCCAAGGGGAAAGTCATCTACATCACAATATTATTGAGATTTAAAATGATGGAATGGGAACAATAAAGTGTTGGAGGGGTGGAAACTGATAATAATTTCACAAGGGATTTATAGTCAGTCCAAACAAGAAAAGCCTCTTAAGTAACTGTTTAAAACCAACCAAGTGCAGGGCTAACCATTGACTTCTTGGGAAAGTTTGTATTAAAGCAGCTTAATTGACAAACAATCTAGTAATCCACATAATTACCTTCAGAAAGTATGAAAACATATAAGAGAAGACAAAGTATAAACTTAAGATCAGATAAAGTACTTTTAAACCTAGTCTGCTTTCAGTTAACACCAAGGGAAACTTTCAGAATCTGCCTTTGGAGAATAGAAGCTAGAAACAGGGCAAACCATCACTTTTCTAGTCTAACTTTAATAATTAAATAAGGAAAATAACTTTCAAGAATATTTTTTAAAGAAAAAAGTAGGACGAGGGAACTCCAAAATTCCTAACTGCTTAAACTGTATTAAATCATTCTAAAATAAACAATTGGAGGAAAACATTGAGATAAATCTTTTCAGTCAGAGAAGGTTACTGATGTACAACAGGTCCTAATTCTATAAATGATGTTATTTATCAGAGAATAGTGAACAAATGTGACATACATAGAAGGAAAACAATAACAAAGAAAGGGGCACTTCACCAGTGATATAGACTAGGATCCCAAGAAACAACTTGTTTATTGATGTCAAACCAGTTACAATACTCAGGTCCAATGTTTCAAATCAGCAATCATCTTCACTATCCATCCTAACAAAAATAACACAAACAGAGCTGCAAGGGCCAGTGAACACTATTTACAGATAGAAGTCTCAGCTCAAATGTATTTCAAAGTTCTGCAACCAACAGTTTCTCATCTTCTACAGAAGTATTTATAGAAGGATGAGGAGGTGAGATCTGATAAAAGATCTTAAGGACAATTAATACAGAGTGATGACTTCTCGGCCTTTTGAGGGTCTCTATGGAGAAGTTTACAGGTGGATTGCTGTATTAACTGTTTTACAATTATGAATAAAACTCGGTGGGAGCTTTTATTTGACTTTGAGGCTCTGCATAATGTTTGGAGTAACTCTGCAGATATTTCTACATTTATTTCCTTGCATAAGTAACTCTCTAGCTGCGCTGAGGTGAAATATCAGATTTTGAATAATAACTTTGGCCTCTGTCTTGAATGTTTTAAGGCACAGGTGGCACTTATGGTAGCTGAGGAATCAATTCGCCTCAAATGTGGCGATGGAGGTATTTCTGTCTATTAAACACTTATGATGTTCCTTTAATTTTGTTTTAATTCAATGGATTAGGCTTTTGATAATCAATCTTAGCCGAAATCCATCAAACTGTGGAATTAATCTTCAATCTTCTGTTCTGCTGCGCTCTGTGCTTCAACGCTGATACTCTTTAACTGTGTTTTTAATAAAACAGTGTCTTGTCGATGTGCAGGGCAGCACTGGGCTTTTAAAGGCATCAATGCCCATAAAGTATTGATAAAACATCAAATCCAAATCTTGTGAATAGTCTCCATGATAAATCAAAGGCACAAAAAACGTTTTCTCCGGCCCTCAACATTTCTTTCGAATAAATGGAAAAACCATTTATCCCTGCAACATACACAAAATATTAGAAAATCCTGCGTTTTAAGGTTTAACTACTTTCAAAAGGCGGGGAAGGAGCGTAGCCGTTGGATGAAAGCATCCAATGGTGGAGATTTATTAAGAGGAGGTTAAAGAAGAGCGAGGAGAATGAACAAGTCGGAGTGATTTTGGACTGTCCGATCTAGACACGTGGATGGTCCAGATTCAATCAGAGGATCGCAATCGGGTGTAGCGAGCAAATTCACCGATTGAAACATGCGATGCAATGAAGCACAGGCCGTTGATCTGAGGATCAGATCAACGGTGGAAATGAATCGGAGGATGGCCGATCGGCGGGAGCAAACAAGTGTATGCGATGGAAAAATGCGATGCGATTGAAACCTCCGATGCGATGGAGCGCTGGCCGTTTGATCGGCTTTCGATCAACGGCGGGGATTTCTTTTTAGAACGAACCGACGGAAAACCCTTTTATAATGTATAAAAGTTTTAAAAAATTTAAAACGAAATGCAAAGGTTTAATATACAATCGGGTGGGTTTATATGTATTATGGCTGGCGCCCATCTGCGGGGCCTTTGGAATTTATGAAGTGCAATATGCCTGGGGCGTATAAGAAACGAAGGGCCTAATTGCAATCGGAACTTCGGGCCTGCTCTTTCAATCTACCCATTTGAAATTTCCCAATGCGATAAGCACCATGGGTCTTTTAACTCTCGGTCCTGGGCACAGGGCATATGAAATGAAAACAGTGGTGGGGTGGAAATATAATACAGGGACTCAATCGCGTCGGAAAATTTTGATGCTGTATTTTCGTTCAACCCATTTGGAAAGTCGCGATGCGATTCAGCGCTTTGGGACTTCGACACTTGGTCCTGGGGAAAGTCATATGAAACAAAAAGGCGGGGGGGGGGGGAGTTAATATATATAGGCCCTAATTGCATCGGAAAATTTTGATGCGGCCTTTTCAATCTATCCATTGTATTTCCCCGATGCGATTGCGCGATCAGTCTTTTTAATCTACCCATTTATATTTAACACGTGATTCTAACTTTTTAGACCAAAAATTTGGATAAATGGTTTTTTTGGTTTCTGAAAATACACAGGTAAAAATATTTCGACGTTTCGCGCAGAGCGTACAGGATATTTATATAAAAAATAATATGATCGGGGTTTTTACAATACAAAGCTAAATCGCATCGGAACTTTTCGGAACATGGCAAATACTTGCGCACTTTGAATCTTTCTGATGCGATAAGCGCTGAATAGGATTAGCGCTTGGTTCCAGGGCATGGGCATGTGGGGGAAGTGGTTTAGGACTTAGCCCAAGGGGGCTTAAGCCTTTATGTAAAAATAGGTATTTTTCATGAAATTTTTCAAGGTTTTCAATGGATTTGGGGGTTTCGGTAAGGTTAAAGAGTGAGTTTTTAACCTTGTAAAAGTGATTTTCATAAATGGAAGAAGAGGAATCATGAAAACAAGGGAGTTTTTATGGAGAAAAAGGGAGAAAATGAAGGTTATTTTTGAGTGGGAGAAGGGGGAAAATGATGATTTTTCAGCAGTTTCTTCTCATGAAATTAGCAGAATTTCTGGGTATAAAATGGAAACAGAAATGAAGATTTTGGACAGAGGCATGAGGCCTTCAGGAGTCTTCAAGAGCCAAAACTTTTTAGTAATAAAATTTGTTCTTTGAAGGCTCAAAAAGTCTTAGCCACCTTTTGCTATAACAAATATTATAGGTGGCTAACAGTGACTCCACTTGGGGATGATGCTTTCTTGAAGGCATCAAGAACTTCAGACTTGCCTTCTCTGGGAGGCTGACCTGTGCCACATCCATGGTGTTCTCTGGGAGGCTGACCTGTGCTTGATCCATTGGGCTGCCCTTCCTTTGCTGGGATGATCTTCTTTGAAAACATATTTTAGCAGTTATGAAAACGATGGACCTTCATCAATACAAATTTTCTACCTACCCAATCCTACTGATCTAGCATTTTTTCTTCATTAGAGTGCACTTGGATTGGCAAACTCTTTTCACAACATTTTATTCTTTTGAAAGTAGGAAATATAATCCATTTATACTCCTTATTTCTTTATGGACTCAGATTAAACAATTGAGCCCATATGATTCTCTACCTATTCTATCAATCTGTTAGGATTAAACAGTCTAACAGATTTTATTCTCTAATTTCTACAACAAAAATTTAAAAGCATTCAAGTCAGGATTAAACAGTCTAACTTGAAGCTGGTCCATGGCATAAAAGACAAACTGCACATAGACATTTATTTTGCAGAAAATTTAAAACAAAAATGGAAGGCTCAAGATCTGAAAATTTCTCATCATGGCCTTCTCTTTTTACAGCTCTGTTTTGGTTCTTGTTTGAGCTGTTTCTTCCTTTTTCTCTGGTTCAGATTTTGAGCTAATTAGAACCAGATTTTCTTCTTTTTGACTCAGAATTTCAAACAGATTTGAGTCATTTCTTTTTGAAACCTTAGGTTCAGATTTTGATCTTTGTTTGAACCTTTAATTTCTATCCTAAACTATCTACTGATAAGCCAAAATTAAACATTTTGGCAAATCGAATTCACTATCCTATCAACAAAAAATTTAAATTTAATTAGTCAAGATTAGGCTGTTTGACTAACTAGAAGTGTGTTATTCAGGAGTGGCATTTGAGCTTGCACACTTTCATATTTGTTTCTCTTTTTTGGTATGGGGCTATACCTTTCTTGTTTTTCACAATCTGTCCTCTTTTCTTTCTTTCTATTGTTTTTGTATTTTTGACTTTTCTAACTTTGAATGCAATGGTGGATGAGATATTTATAATGAAAAAGATAAAAAGGCTTCAAAACATAGCATTGATCAAGAAAATGTGTAAATAATATTCATTGTGGAACCCCCAAACAATTATGATCCATTAACCTACAAGAAAAATACATTATTGTGGTGAGTGAATAGAGTAGGAGCAATACTAAGTTGTCAAATTTTCCATGCTTGCCCTTTTCTTCCCTCCTTGAGTCCCACTTTAAAACTTTGTCCCCAATCTTAAAATTGTTGGCCTTTGTTCTTCTGTCAAAAAGCTTTTTGATGCTGTCCTGCTTCTGTAATGCTTTGTTATACACTTCCTCTCTGGTCTGTTGAAGATGAATGGTCTGATTTATTCTTCTGATCATGTCATTTTCTTCAGTCTGCAACTCTTGAATCAACTTCATAACTGGTACACCAAGGCTATTTGGAAAAATTGCATCTGTACCATACACAAGCTGGAAAGGTGACATACCAATAGATTTCTTCAAAGTTAATCTGTCAGCCCAGAGTGCATGGAACAGCTTTGTGTGCCAAGAATTTTTATTGTCCTCCAACAGTTTCTTGATTATGTTCACTAAGCTTTTGTTGGAAGATTCTGCAAGTCCATTACCTTGAGGGTAATAGGCTGTGGAATGCCCCAGTGTTATCTGGTATTTATGACAGAAGTCAACCATTTTCTTTGATCCAAATGCTGCTGCATTATCGGTGATAATTTTGGAAGGACAACCAAATCTGGAGAGAATATTAGTCTCCATAAATTTTATGATAACTGAATCATTGGCCTACCCACAAGGAATGGCTTCTATCCACTTAGTGAAATATTCTGTGGCAGTGAGAATCCATCTATGCTGGGCAGAATATGGGGGATAGATTTCTCCTATGAAGTCAAGTCCCCACTGTTGAAATGGGGCCTCAACAGTGATTGGATGTAGAGGTAGGGTAACAGTTTTCTTTTGCCTTAAAAAATTTGACATTTATGGCAAGATATGATCATCTTATGCACGTCATGGAAAAGAGTAGGCCAATAGAAAGCAGCCCTCAAAATTTTGTTGGCTGTTGTCTTCCAGTGCAAATGACCTCCACACTCTCCTTCATGGAACTGGTATTTAACCTTCTCTGCATCAAACTCAGGCAAACATTTAAGAAATATACCACTTGCATTTTTCCAATAAAGACATCTATCTATAATGCAATAGTTTACAGCTTTTAACTTTAGGAACCTTGCCTTTATTTTTGTCAAACCAGGAGGTGTATTAAAATTAAGAAAAACCTAAATAATATCAGCATACCAAGGAGAATTCATAAAATGATCTTCAACTATAGGAGTTGAGAATCCTTCTTGGTCATCCAAAGCATCAATCATATTAATATCAAGAACTTCAAAATTGGATTCAGCCATCAATCTAGCTAGACCTTGGCCTTTGATGAGTTTAGTGGGTTTTATCTCTAAATCATATTCAAGAATAATATCTATCCACTTACCTCTCTTACCATTTGGGTCCTGTGTTAGAATGTCTTTAACAACTGAGTTTGGATCAAAGGAAATGGTGTGTGAGTGAAGGATGTACACTCTGAAGTCTTTCAAAGCTTTAACCAAAGCAAAAGCTTTCTTCTCCATAATGTTGTACCTCAGAGGGGCATCCCTCAATGCCTTGCTAAAGAATGCAATATGCTGCTCTTCTCCTTGTGGATTTTTCTGCAAAAGGACAATAGCTATGGTATGTTCTGATGCAAATGAAAAAATATAAAAATCTTTTGAAAAATCAGGACTTATAAGAACTGGTGTTTTGGTTAACCATTGTTTCACCAGTTCAAAGGACTTCTTTGCTTCCAAGGTCCATTTTACCCCTTGCTCCTTTAACATGTTTGTGATATTCCTAAGGAGCTCAGCCAAGTTGGGGATGAACCTTCTCAAAAAGTTAATCTTCCCGATGAAAGACTGCAACTCTTTGATGTTTCGAGGATGAGAGATTTGCAATATGGCCTCAATCCTCTTTGGATCTATCTTTATACCCTCCTCAGAAATAATGTGCCCAAGAAGTTTACCTTCTTGGAGACCAAATAGTGTCTTCTTAGGGTTTAAATATATCCCAAACTTTCTGCACTTCTCGAAAACCTTTCTTAAATGTTCTAAGTGCTCTTCATCTGTTTTTGAAAACACAGTAACATCATCAAGATAGATAATGATGAAGAAGCCCAGTTCCTCCGAGAATGCTATGTCCATGGCTCTTTGAAAAGTTGCTCCAGCATTCATTAGACCAAAAGGCATTTTCACATAAATGAAAGTGCCCCATGGTGTAGTAAAGGTTGTCTTTAATTGATCAACAGGGTGAACTAAAATATGATTGTACCCTGAATAGCCATCAAGCAAAGAAAATCTCTTAGACCCTACCACCCTTTGTAAAATATGATCCATCTTGGGTAGAGGGTAGTTGTCTTTTAATGAAGCTTTGTTTAAGTCTCTAAAGTCTATACAAAGCCTGATTTCTCCAGTTTTCTTCCTAACAAACACCAGATTAGATACCCATTCAGAATATCTAACAGGGACAATAATACCAGCATCATACATTTTCATGATTTCCTTCTGAACCAATGGTAACTGGACAAGGTTTATTCTGCGCAGTTTCTGTTTGAATGGTTTTTGGTTTTCTTTGAGGGGAATTTTGTGCTGTATAATTTTAGTGTCATAGGATTTAAGATCTTCGTAACTCCACGCAAAAACATCAGAAAAATCTTTAAACAACTCAATGTATTTGAGTTTAATGTGAGATGGTAAAGTCTTGGACAGTTTAATCATTTTTGGCTTAAGTTCGCTACCAATATTACACTCTTCCACTTCAGTCTCTACAGGTTCCAGTTTTGGTTTATTCGCCACATCGTTAAAATTGAACAACTCTTCTAAAGGGGCCAGACCCTTAGGCAAAATTTCATATTTAGAGTGCAGAGTTTCTAACTCCTCTGTTCCAAACTCTGCATTTATTTATGTTTCGGTTTCAAGTTTGCTGGATAATAGGTTTATATTAGCAAGCTCAGGAGACGATTCTTCTTCATCAAGAAAATTTTCTTCCTTGCAGTCTGTTTCATAGTCTGAGTCCGAACAGTTTAGTTCGAATTCATTTCTGAATTGCATGAAGTCTTCTATTTGTTTTTCATTGTCAAACACCTGCCAATACTTCTCATTATCAAGCACAGCTGGTCTAAATTTTATCTGAGTTGTGCAGTCTTTGGTGTTATATGGCATTAAGCATGTTCTAGCTGCAAAGGCTAAATTGTGGGCTGCAATATTTCTTTTTCTTGGAACAAAAAGCAGTTTGGACTCCTCGAATGTTTTCAAAAGGTCTATGACATCGTTTTGGTAGGCCCTAAGTCTGGGATGATTTGCGTTATACTCCACATTGACTTGCCTAATAACTAACTCTGAATCCCCGTGAACTTTAATTCTTTTGGCTCCTATCTTTTTCAACAAACGTAAGCCTAGGAGAAGGGATTCATACTCCGCTATGTTATTGGAACATTGAAAGTTTAATCTACAGGAAATACATTCTGTGTGGTCATTTTCAGTGTTAGAAATCCAGACACCTGCACCAGCATTAGTCCTAGTGCAGGATCCATCAAAATACATACTCCACAGAGGAATATTCTTAGTTTCATCCTGGTTACTGTCCTCTTCAACTAACGTGCCCAAAGGTTGCTGTGGAAACTCAACACTTAGTTGTATCTGTTTTGATTCCCCAAGATTTGCGTTCATTTGAGGGTCGTTTTCTTTAGTGTCCAGGTTTAAAATCAAAGGACGCATGACCTGTAGTTCAAGACCTTTGTTTGGTTTGCTAATGTCTTCAAATGCAACAAACTGTTTTAACATTTCTGCGTTGTGTTCCTCTTCCTCCCTGTCGGCCGTTAACTCTGTCAAAGTTACTTGTTCATCTAATGTTTCTTCATTAAAGAGGATACATGAATCAAGGCCCATGTTTACAGAGTATAAAGGGGAGTTTTGCGGTCTGTCTTGGATTGTAACTGTGTATTGCATCTGAGACTCCCTGTAGAGTCTTCTATTCTGATTGACAACATGGATAGTCGCGTAGGTCATGTCCATTTGCATAGTCCCTTGTAACATGGCCCCCCATGATCTTGATAACAAAATTCCATATTTGGGGGGAACATCATCCACAACAATATCCATGACTAAAAATTTGGCTGGAATTTGGGCTAAGTTAACACAAAGGTCTTTGATTAATCCTAAACATTTTACTCTGCTGGAATGAAAGGAGTACAGATCTTTATAAGGTCTGGTGATTTCTAAACCAAGGCTCTCCATTACAGCTTTTGGCATTAAATTATGAGAAGCCCCGGAATCATGCATAGCGTTGTGCAAAATTTTGTCATGAACGTTTAAACTCACATAAAAGGGAGGAACAGGTCCCTCTTGATATCTACCTTCAATCTTTGGATCGAAAATAAGCTCTGGCTGGTCATCATTAAGATTGACTGTATCATTATTATCTTCTATATTTAAAGCCTTCAAAATTTGGGTTCTATATACATGTTGGGCAGCTAACTCGGTCAAGGGAACATAGATTTTGATCTTTGAAATTTCCTGCTCCAGGCTGAAAGGAATTTGGTTCTTTAAAGTGATGGTCTCAGCCTTATTAGTTGTCACTTTATCAGCAATATCAGATTGCTGATTTGTCTTATTTACACTTGACAAAATTGTTTTCACAGGAGTACTAGCTGAAGTGTTAGTACTACTAATGTCTGCACCTTGTTTTTCATTGTTTTGAGTGCCTTTCTCTTTTCCTTTATCAGAATTTACAGCCACTATTTTGTCCTTTTGTTTGACAACTTTAGGCTTGGTTGTAGTGCTATTTTGTGAATATTTTTCAGAGGTTTTGGTGTTGGGGGTTTTCTAATTGGTTTTGCTTCTAAGGTCATATTCGTTTTGAGATTCTATGATGACATTTTCCATGTCTTGATAATAATTTTCATCATCATCTCTTCTGTCATCATAAGGTGTGTATAGACCTTGTTTTCTATCATAATGAATCTCAAAGTCATCATTGTCTATCCCCAGCATGTTGATATCATCCTCCTCTGCTATTTCATCTGTTTCCTCAACCTCACTTAAATAGTTTTGATGAAAGGGAGGAGTGATCTGCTGATCATCTTCCCTAGGTCTGTGTTGAGACTGGTTCCTTCTAAAATTCTGATTCTGGTTTTGGTTTCTATTTTGAGGAGTAGTTTGGTTTTGGCTTGCTTGTGCTCTCTTAATTATGCTCATCTCTTTCATCATCTCCTCCATCATTTTTTCCATTTTTAAGTTGGAAGTAGAAGGTTTGTTTTCCTCTCCAAAATAGTCTTGCCTTCAAAATGGTGCACATTATCAAATATAGTTGTTTAATAAGCATACATCCTCACATATCACATTTGGGAAAATATTTGTAGGGAATCTCCACAATTTCCTCGCTACCCATATCTTTCCTTGTACCAAATCACTAACATTCATGCATAACCTATACTAAATAACAGATCTTTTCTCTCTTCAACATCTCATAATTATAATGAAAAATTTCCTCACGATGTTGTTTATGACGAACTTTGCATCATGATAAGGTGTCTCATCTCGAGGAGCAATTTTCTCATCAACATACCATTTTGAGGGAATTTATAAAGAGGATGATAGAATAAATTTAAGAGAGATAGTTAAAGATGACTTCATATTTCCCCAATTTTGTAGGTGAAGTGGGTAATGAGGCACTGATGGACTAAATATCAAAGGAAGATTTACAAACAATTCTGCACTCTTTCCAAAAGGATAAGAACCCTCAGCCACCTAGCAGGGCAATAGAATTCTTCTTGGGGTTCTATGAATTCTGTTAGGAATCTATAATCAGCAAGATTGGCAAAGTCCAATCACAAAAACAACATAATTTCAACCAAATTTGGGATTCTAGGATCTAGCCCTCCTAAATCCGGAGACGGATCTCTCCAATAAGTGCAAAGATGGATTTGTCTTTGAAGTTTGGGGTAATAATATTAGGCTAGTTATGAAGGCCAAGGGTTTTGTTTGTTTTTGGATGGTTGAGCATGAATACTGTTTGAGGTGGAAAGTCCTAAGTGCAAAGAGTTTCAAAGGTGAGAACTTGCAAGTGAATAGAACAGTTAGGCTAAAAAGACAGATATAACGCTGATTTTTAGTCCATTGGGCTAAGGAGTCATAACAGGGATTTAATTGAGAAACAACATCAAGAGTGACCCAAGGGGCAAGTCATCTACATCACAAGATTATTGATATTTAAAATGATGGAATGGGAACAATAAAGTGTTGGAGAGGTGGAAACTGATAATAATTTCACAAGGGATTTATAGTCAGTCCAAACAAGAAAAGCCTCTTAAGTAACTGTTTAAAACCAACCAAGGGCAGGGCTAACCATTGACTTCTTGGGCATGTTTCTATTAAAGCAGCTTAATTGACAAAAAAACCAGTAATTCACATAATTACTTTCAGAAAGTATGAAAACATATAAGAGAAGAAAGACTATAAACTTAAGATTAGATAAAGTACTTTTAAACCTAGTCTGCTTTCAGTTAACACCAAGGGAAACTTTCAGAATCTGCCTTTGGAGAATAGAAACTAGAAACAGGGCAAACCATCACTTTTCTAGTCTAACTTTAATAAGAAAATAAGGAAAATAACTTTCAAGAACAATGTTTAAACAAAACAGTAGGACGAGGGAACTCCAACATTCCTAACTGTTTAAACTGCATTAAATCATTCTAAAATAAAAAAATTGGAGGAAAACATTGAGATAAATATTTTCAGTCAGAGAAGGTTACTGATGTACAGTGTGGAGCGATAAAAAGGTGTCTTTGTAACTCCTAATTACCTCACATTAATTGTCAACCCAGGGACGACTTTTTGTTTCAAGAGTGTACTCAGTCTGAGGCGGCTATTTACTCAAGAGTAATGTTTGTGAAGATGTAGTATAGAAATACAAATTCAGAAATAATAAATGCTTGAAAAGAACTCTGCTTGAAAAGAAATCTAATTACAAATGACAGAAATGTAAAGACTACACTACAACAACCTTGCTAGACATCGATTAGGAATGCAGTAGTAATAACTCTTTCCCCTAGAAATCGATGTGAGATGACCAAATCTGGGGACCTGGAATGATTAGCTCTGCCCTCTACAGTTTAGAGATCTCAAAGCAAGTGAAAACAACTCAAAGGAAATGAAATCTAAAACTCAAACTGGAAAGGAACAACAATCTAAAAGCAATGAACGGGAATTGAATAGCAGCGTAAAATAAACAGTGAATTCAATTCATAACCAAGCAAACTAGATTTCTACTCTTTAATCCTGTCGACAGCCACGCAAAAATCAACTATCGTAATTCATAAACAAAAGGAATAACAACTGGAATTAGATACAGAAAAACAACATTTTATAACAATTGAATCATGAATCATGCTTCTTGTAAAGAATGGAATAACAATGACTCTATATTTGATCCAATTAGCAATAACTCAATTCTTTAATTGTAATAAATGAACTTCACACAACGGAAATAAACTAATAGAAATACCAACAGCAGATCGCTCCACCAGGGCCGGGCCCTCAACCACCGGTGAAGCGTTGCTGTGCTTTACTCCAGCGCTTGAGAAATGGAACAACAGTGAACTCTTTTATTAATCAGGCATTAATAATGTTTACAAACAGCTCACACTCTCTTAACAAGAGCCGATGCACAATTCTGCAAATTACAATAAGAAAAGTCTCTCCATCCCCCCATACACGATACATGCTTCTCCTTTTATAATCAGAAGGTGGAGAAATTAAATAGCAAATAGGATCTCTAATAATAATATTGAATTTCTTCCAACCAATTGATCAACAATAAAATAGATTTACATCCCTCTTTCAACAACAGCAAGTCGAATTTGGCTTTGTAGCTGAGATTTGGAGGACGGCCGCAACCACAGATCTGATAAAATCGTGCTCAAAGAACTCTGCGAATCTCTCAACACAGGCCGAATTTGGGCAAACCGTTCTTTGTTAAAGTTAATTGGGTCCGTTCTGGACAAAACCCATGTTCCGGATTTTCCAGATTCGTCTTCATTTGCTCAGAATCGCAACCGCAAAACTGTCACTCCTTATTCCAGCGCATTTCTGAGTTGGCACTTTTAATGATCAAATCTTCAATCTGGAAATTACTTTGGAGGCTAAAAATGGTGAATAATGTTATAACCAACTTATTAAAACCATCATTGATAAAATAATTCATAATCATCAATTTATTAGAAATAAAGGAAGATAAATAATATTCATCCATATGAGCATAAATCATTTATAAAATGGATTTAAATAATAAATTATAATAAATGACGTGATGAAGAATGGTAGAAATGGGTGGAATAAGCATTCACAAGTGATAATAATAATGGCATATTAACGGCCCAACATACCCCCACACTCAATATGTTGCATGTCCTCATGCGACGAAAACATGAATATATTGCATGTCCTCATGCAACCCAAAGACAAAAACCCATGTGTTAACCAAACAATAAAAAATATGTTCATCTCAGCTCATGAAATGGATAGAACAAATGAATTCTTCCTTAATTAATGAATATTCACTTTTAGTAATCTTGATGAAGGCATAACAATTTTTACATTGACATTCAACTATATGTATGAAGTTGCAGCAAAATATGATATAAGTAACATCAAACTTCATTAACCATTTTCTCAAAAACTACAAACCAGCTTTTGTTGAAATTTGGCAAGTAAATTTATAATATATGAATGCCTTTATGATCCAAAAATCAGACTGTTTTGATGCATGGATCATGAGATATAAACAAAATGACTGTAGCTGAGAGTACATGATTTCCGAAATTTTATGAACCAGTGTTTCTTGAAATTGTCTGGGTTTGTATTAATGATACGTCTGTGTTTTCCAAAAATCACAAGAATTGAGTTCATATTATGGAAATCAATTTCTGCATTGTGTAAAAATGAAATTGTATGCCTTAAATGAGAAAGAAAATTGAAAACATCCATCATGCGTAGCAATTCCTCCCCCTCTCTGAAAAATTAGCATGCCCTCATGCGATGCTAGAAAACAAATAGAGGTGGTTGCTACCAACTGTTGAATTCTATGCTTGGTGTAAAACAACATGGAATAAGGGAGGTGGTGAGAGTGAATAAGAATAGCAATGGATGATAAAGAAGATGAATAACATGGTCATAAGAAAGAAATGAATGAAAGGAACACTCCCCCATACTCGAAAATGATATGCCGCTGAAAAATAGGGAGTGGTATAGATGTGGAATGAAGGATGATAAATGATGCTCAAAATGGATTTTTATGAAATTCTCCTAAATTCGTAATAAATCAGAAAATTATGCGATTTTACCTCAAGTTTTACCTCCAAAAATGTGGAATGACATATATGGACTGGCAGTTGTTGAAGCTGATGTAGGCAGAGTTGGTGCTGAAAGTGATACAAAAGGTGGAATCCAGGTAAGCACATCATGTCTGAAGAATTGTTCACGTTCGCGAGTTGCTCGAGCCTCTTATGTTAGTGGCAATACTGTAGTCATGCTGTGAATAGAATTATGCCCATACTTGTTGTTCTCCTATAAACAAAGCACTATTTTGCATACAATGTTCTTGAATCCATAGTGTTAGTTTTGAATAGAAATAGATAAGATGCATGCAAAACTTTCAATCAGAAAAACTTTTGTCAAATCAACAAGTGATGGCAGAGTGCAGTAATCATATCGCATGCAATCCCATAATGCATACATTCCCCCCTCCAATTGGAAAATGAATTCCATGACCATAAAGCATATGAGAGGTGTTGTGCTGATGGCAAGGCAAGGGAATGAACAATATAACAGTGAATGAAGCAGAGTACACATATCAATGATAGGATAGCGGGAGTTATGGTTATAATGAGAGCAGAGTGTGTAAAGATAGTTATGAATAAGAGATAGGACGCTTTGGATTGATGATAAGTTACGAAAAAGACAAAAAGGAGAACAATATGCCAAAAAGATGCTTTGCTGATGGTATTCTCGCTGAAAAATGATGTGATTGATTATAAAACAATTTCTCATGCATAAAGGTTCAAAATAGGGAAAAAAGTAAGGAAATAACTTCTCTGATAAGAAAAGGGTATTATAATAATAATTGACGATAAGATATAACTTCAATACCATAAGCAGAGCCGCTGCTGCCAGCAGACGTTGCCAGCAGGCGTCCATAGCCTCGGCAAGGTTGCTTTTTAACCCATATGAGCCAGGATCCTCAATTTATAAATGGAGAGTTACAGCGCTGTTCTACAGAAGAGATCAGTGTGCTGGCGTGGTAACCAGATAACCACACTGCCATTCACTGGGATGTAGCAAAAGTGATCAGGTCGGCTCGTGATGAGACCTCCTGTTCCAAGGATAATTTGACTATCCCATGGATCATAACCCTGGTGTGGTGGCCATAATGGGAATGTCACTTTCTTACAACCTTATGAACATGGTAGGCTGGCTCGTAATGAGACCCCCTATCCTCCATCTGCGAACAAAATTTTGTTATTATTACACATTTTTATGATAAAAAGAGGGAGGCTCAGTACTCCTTAAGAGCAGGGATGGTGGAAGAAGTTGAACATGTCAATAGAAAAAATATACCCATAATCTCATTTATTACAGACAGAGAAGATTATAATCCAGAAGGGTGGAACCAGCATGGTATTAAGATGATCAATCAATATCATGTTCAACAGGAAACAATGCAGTAAAGTAGTATATAAATAATTGTGTCCCCTTTGAAAATAATCTATCATCAAGGAGTTGTCCTGTTAAAGATCATAACATGAATGATATTAACTTGCCTCAATAGAATCCATAATTCTTGTCCTCATAAAAGTAGTGTACTTCATGCCATGAAAGGAAATCAGTAAAATGTGGTTGAGATGAACTAGGAATAATCCCACAAGAGGAAGGAAGGGTTGCTCCCAAAGTGTTGCTTCTTTGAAGGAACAACAAAAACACTCAAAAAAAGTGTTGTTCCTTGTAGGGAACAACAAAGGAAATGCACACAAAAAAACAAAAATACACACACAAAAAAAAATGTGAAAATGCAAATGTCGTTCCTTTGGAAAAAGGAACAGCAAAAACGCAAGTGTCGTTCCTTTGGAAAAGGAAAAGCAAAATGGACAGTCATACAATGCAAACATGCAAAAAAAACAAATTAGCTGTTCACGGTATTGATGCTGAGGATGAGTTACACTTTGAATGAAGCAATACCTGAAACACAAAATATAAGAGAAATTAGAAAAAAAAAACAACAAAAACAGTATGTAAATAAATAAATTAAGTTACAACAGCTATGATGTTATGTAAAAAAAAATGATCTCTTTGAAAAATGTTTTGGCAGTAGTGATAAGACATGAATCTTCAAATTGAAATCAATTCTTCATTTGTTCTATTATGAATCCGTTGGGTAATGAGTTGGATGAAATTCCTTTGTTTTATTAAAATTTGTTTCAAGAATCACTCGTCCATAAATTGACCTTCTTTATTTTCCCAAGACCTGCAAAAAAACGAGTGTCTACCTGCAAGAAAACATTAAATCATGGAGAAAGAGAGGTGCGCGGGCTCCCCTAATCCAAGAATTATGCAAAAAAACTAACAAGTAGTTACTCTGTAGAACAAATCCACGGAGAAAATAACAAAGTAAAATTTATTTGTTACCTGCGGGAGAGCAGTGGCCAATCATGCTAACCTGCAGTGTTTTAGTCACAACTTCTTTGTTTTTCGTCCAAATTGAGTGATTCCAAAGCCAAATGAGAGCTAATTCAAAAGGCTATCTCCATTAGAAACAGGTTTTAAAAATTCCATGTAATGGTATGTTAAACATGCTTAGAACAACCTGCATAATAGAGTCATTTTCGATTTTCCAGCTCAGACCAACAGTTGGTATTTCAAGCATAAATTTTTCGTTTGATGGCGGATTGAACCAATTAAAATTGGATATTAAAGTAGATTCATTTATTTATTTCCAATAGAAACAGGTTTTGAAGACAAGAAGAATTGATAGGTGAAATACTGTAAGGAACATCCGGAAAAACAGAGTTTTAAGGGTGCTGATTTACGATAGACAGTCAGTATTTTGATCATAACTTCCCCATACGATATCGAAAATGAGTGATTCCAATTGAATTGTAAACTATATTCATAGGGGAATCTACCATAGAAACATGTTTTAAAAATATGGTCATTTAGGCCTCCAAAAACTGACTGTCCCAACTCTGTTCCTGAGCTGCCCGCTAGACATCCGGTCAATGTTTTGGTTCTAACTTTTTCGTTTCAAATCCAAATTGACTGATTCAAATTGGGTTAGAAATTAGACATCAAGGGCTATCTAGTGTAGAAACAGGTTTTAAAAATATGGTCATTTAGGCCTCCAAAAATTGATTGTCCCAACTCTGTTCCTGAGCTGCCCGCTAGACATCCGGTCAATGTTTTGGTTCTAAATTTTTCGTTTCAAATCCAAATTGACTGATTCAAATTGGGTTAGAAATTAGACATCAAGGGCTATCTAGGGTAGAAACAGGTTTTAAAAATATTAATTTTTGGTCCCTCAAAACATGACTGTCCCGACTGTTTTTCCAGAAAGTTCATCAAGCCCGCAAGCCAAAAAAATGATATTCAAGCATTTTTTCAAATTGGTGATAAAAAATGAATATAAGTGTTTATAGAATTGTTATTTGCAATATAATTCATCTACATACACAAATAAATTGAAAAATTATCACCAATATTGATTTGCATAGCATGTTGCAACAAAAAAACAACTAGTTTTACATAAAAAACAAAATGCATTTATTTATTCCCTTATTTATTTTATGTTTTATACTAAACTATTTTGATTTGAAAAATGAATATGACTACGTATATGAGTACTTCCGGTGGAGCCATTTTCGAAATAAGGCTTCATGTATACACATACCCAAATTTGAAAAATGCATATTAATGAAAATTAGGGTATGAGAAGCCAACTTCCCTTGAAAAAATGGTATCAAAAATTGTTGAAGCATAGAGTGATGATGCAAATACGTGATGGAGTGAAACCAATCTTCAATATATCCGTTACTTTCTTGATTTCCCATCATACCATGAAGTTCTTGAGCTTTTAAAATGGTTTGTTGGTGCAACCTAGAAGAAACCTCATTTGCTTCCATAGCTTCTACAATTTTTGAATTTGAAACATTCTGAATCTCATTGTAAGTTTTCTCTAATGGCGCATGTGAGATAGAATGGGTGGGAAGGGTGGATAAATTTGGCAAATCAACATTGTAAGCATGTTGTACTGGTTTATTATGGTGAGTGTGTGGAATTAGTTGAGCAGGAAATTGTGTATGGAATGGAGCATTGTGATGATGTGGTTGGTTGGGTTGAGTGGATAAATTTGATATGCAAGCAGGATGTTGTGAAAGAGCTGGTGGAGAATATGGAGAATGTGCTTGTGCTACAAGATGAGGGAGAGTAGTCATGCAATCATAAGGTGAACCATGCCAAACTTGTAGATAAGATTGGTGGTTATGTTGAAATTGACATGGCTGCCCTAGAACATGAGTATTCCATAATGGATTATGCAAGTAAGAGAATGGAGAAGAAGTGTTTTGAACCATACCTGTTGACCTTGTTGTAGCTTCCTTATCTCTTTGATATGCTACTTCCATCCTAGATAAGGAAGAGTGAGTATCTATGGGATGCTCCTCTTAGTCATGAGTGCAAAACACTTCATCAAATTCTTCATTTTTATGAACCTGCAAAACATCCAATTTTGAGCTTAGAGAGCTAATAAAATCAACTTTAAAATTTTCAAATAGATCATTGATTTTAGCTCTTATGTCTCCTATTCTTGTAGCAGATTTGGAAAACAAAGAACAAACATCTCTAGAATTCTTACCAGCCTTGGAGATTCCTCTTGAATACCTTATGCACAACTCACAAACATCATCATATGATAAATGAAAAACATCACCTTTTCCTATCAGATTTAAGAGTTCTAAAAATTCATCTTTGATTCCTTTAAGAAGGAGTGTTTTTAAGATCTCTTTTTCCAAATGCTTATGCTTTGATTTTTGAAGGTTATAATGAAATCGATTTACATAGTCCTCCAAACTTTCATCTTCCCCTTGTATCATATCGAAAATATCTTCATTGGATTTGCAATAGTCTTGGTACTTCTTCAAGAATATGTTCTTCATGTCCTCCCATGATTGGATGCAATTCCCACCTAGGCTCATGAACCATTGGAGAGCTCCTCCTTTTAAAGTAAGAGGAAACACTTTCAATCTTTGATCATTAGTACAATAATCATATCCTCTACAAAGTATTTCGAACTCAAATAAGAATGTATCTGGATCTTCATTTGCTAAACCATGAAAATTTGGTAAAGATGGAGGAATTATGTGCATTTGTGTCACTCCTCCTAGATCTTTGATAGGAAATTCAAAAGTAGAAACGTGAGCCATTTCTTACCATAATATAAGATGTTCTTCATGTGTTTCTTCGAGGCTCCTTCAAATGTTCCTGTCAATCGGTTAGTGAAATGGGTGGTGCTTCCATCACCACTTGAATGAAATCATGTGATTTATTTTTCAAAATTTCTATTTTTTCCCTAGTCACTCACACAAAAATTCAAACATCTATTTCTACCCAACAAAGCAACAACAAATCTGTTAGGAAAGCGGACAGTGGAGCAGGGCTTTTACATACTCCGCACGTAGGTTCTTACCTTCCGTTTTTAAGATCCAACTCTTCCCTAGCAGGCACTCATCAGATTCACACTACTCTTTAGAAATGGCTACACTCTCCCCGGCAACGGCGCCAAAATGTGGAGCGATAAAAAGGTGTCTTTGTAACTCCTAATTACCTCACATTAATTGTCAACCCATGGACGACTTTTTGTTTCAAGAGTGTACTCAGTCTGAGGCGGCTATTTACTCAAGAGTAATGTTTGTGAAGATGTAGTATAGAAATACAAATGCAGAAATAATAAATGCTTGAAAATAAATCTGCTTGAAAATAAATCTAATTACAAATGACAGAAATGTAAATACTACACTACAACAACCTTGCTAGACATCGATTAGGGATGCAGTAGTAATAACTCTTTCCCCTAGAAATTGATGTGAGATGACCAAATCTGGGGACCTGGAATGATTAGCTCTGCCCTCTACAGTTTAGAGATCTCAAAGCAAGTGAAAACAACTCAAAGGAAATGAAATCTAAAACGCAAACTGGAAAGGAACAACAATCTAAAAGCAATGAGCAGGAATTGAATAGTAGCGTAAAATAAACAGTGAATTCAATTCATAACCAAGCAAACTAGATTTCTACTCTTTAATCCTGTCGACAGCCACGCAACAATCAACTATCGTAATTCATAAACAAAAGGAACAACAACTGGAATTAGATACAGAAAAACAACATTTTATAACAATTGAATCATGAATCATGCTTCTTGTAAAGAATGGAATAACAATGACTCTGTATTTGATCCAATTAGCAACAACTCAATTATTTAATTGTAATAAACGAACTTCACACAACAGAAATAAACTAATAGAAATACAAACAGCAGATCGCTCCACCAGGGCCGGGCCCTCAACCACCGGTGAAGCGTTGCTGTGCTTTACTCCAGCACTTGAGAAATGGAACAACAGTGAACTCCTTTATTAATCAGGCATTAATAATGTTTACAAACATCTCACACTCTCTTAACAAGAGCCGATGCACAATTCTGCAAATTACAATAAGAAAAGTCTCTCCATCCCCTCATACACAATACATGCTTCTCCTTTTATAATCAGAAGGTGGAGAAATTAAATAGCAAATAGGATCTCTAATATTAATATTGAATTTCTTCCAACCAATTGATCAACAATAAAATAGATTTACATCCCTCTTTCAACAACAGCAAGTCGAATTTGGCTTTGTAGCTGAGATTTGGAGGACGGCCGCAACCACAGATCTGAGAAAATCGTGCTCAAAGAACTCTGCGAATCTCTCAACACAGGCCGAATTTTGGCAAACCGTTCTTTGTTGAAGTTAATTGGGTCCGTTCTGGACAAAACCCATGTTCCGGATTTTCCAGATTCGTCTTCATTTGCTCAGAATCTCAACCGCAAAACTGTCACTCCTTATTCCAGCGCATTTCTGAGTTGGCACTTTTAATGATCAAATCTTCAATCTGAAATTATCTTGGAGGCTAAAAATGGTGAATAATGTTATAACCAACTTATTAAAACTATCATTGATAAAATAATTCATAATCATCAATTTATTAGAAATAAAGGAAGATAAATAATATTCATCCATATGAGCATAAATCATTTATAAAATGGATTTAAATAATAAATTATAATAAATGACGTGATGAAGAATGGTAGAAATGGGTGGAATAAGAGTTCACAAGTGATAATAATAATGGCATATTAACGGCCCAACATACAGCAGGTCCTAACTCTATAAATGGTGTTCTTTATCAGAGAATAGTGAAAAATATGACATACATAGAAGGAAAACAATAACAAAGAAAGGGGCACTTCACCATGATATAGACCAGGATCCCAAGAAACAACTTGTTTATTGATGTCAAACTAGTTACAGTACTCAGGTCCAATGTTTCATTTCAGCAATCATCTTCAGTTATCCAGCCTAACTAATCTAGCACAAACAGAGCTTCAAGGGCCAGTGAACACTATTTACAGATAGAAGTCTCAAGCTCAATTACATTACAATGTTCAACAACCTAATCAACCAACAGTTTCTCATCTTTTACAGAAGTATTTATAGAAGGATGAGGAGGTGAGATCTGATAAAAGATCTCTAAGGACAATTAATACATATTCAAGACTTCTCGGCCTTTGAGGGGCTCGATGAGGAGGTTTACAAGCGAATTTCTGTATTAATTGTTTTACAATTATGAATTAAACTCGGTGGGATATTTTATTTGACTTCGACGCTCTGCGTAATGTTTGGAGTAACTTTGCCGATATTTCTGCATTTATTTCCTTGCAGAAGTAACTCCCTGGTTGCACTGAGGTGAAATATCAGATTTCAAATAATAACTTTGGCCTCTGTTTTGAATGTTTTAAGGCACATGTGGCATTTATGTTAGCTGAGGAATCAATTCACCTCAAATGTGGTGGTGGAGGCCTGCCTGCCTGTTAAACACTTAGGATTTCTTTAATTTCGTTTTAATTTTGGGATTAGGCTTTTGAGAATCATTCTTAGCCGTAATTCCCAAATCTGTCTTCATTCCTCTATTCTGCTGTGCTCTGTTCTTCAACACTGATACTCTTTCAACTGTGTTTTTAATAAAACAGTGTCTTGTCGATGTGCAGGGCCACGCTGGGCTTTTAAAGGCATCAATTCCCATGAAGCATTGATAAAACATCGAATCCAAACCTTGTGAATAGTCTCCATGATAAATCAAAGGCACGGAAAACGTCTTCTCCGACCTTCAGAATTTCTTTCGAATAAATGGAAAAACCATTAATCCCTACAAAATACATAAAATATTAGAAAATCCTGCGTTTTAAGGTTTAACTGCTTTCAGAAGGCAGGGAAGGAGCGTAGCCGTTGGATGAAAGCATCCAACGGTGGAGATTTATTAAGAGGAGGTTAAAGAAGAGTAGGGAGAATGAACAAGTCAGAGTGATTTTGGATCGTTCGATCTAGACACGTGGACGGTCCAGATTCAATCGAAGGATCGCAATCGGGGGATTACAATCGGGGGTAGCGAGCAAATGCACCGATTGAAACATGCTATGTGATGAAGTTTAGGCCGTTGATCTGAGGATCAGATCAACTGTGGAAATGAGTCGGAGGATGGCCGATCGGGGGGGGAAACAAGTGTATGCGATGGAAAAATGCGATGCGATTGAAACCTCTGATGCGATGGAGTGCTGGCCATTTGGTCGGCTTTCGATCAACGACGGGGATTTATTTTTAGAACGAACTGGCCGAAAACCCTTTTATAATGTATAAAAGTTTGAAAAAATTTAAAACGAAATGAAAAGGTTTAATATACAATCGGGCGGGTTTATATGTATTATGGCTGGCGCCCGTCTGCGGGGCCTTTGGACTTTATGAAGTGTAATAAGCCCGGGGCATATAAAAAACGAAGGGCCTAATCACAATCGAAACTTCGGGCCCGGTCTTTCAATCTACCCATTTGAAATTTCCCTATGCGATAAGTGCCTTGGGAATTTTAACTCTCGGTCCTGGGCACAGGGCATATGAAATGAAAATAGTAGTGGGGCGGAAATATAATACAGGGACTCAATCGCATCGGAAAATTTTGATGCGGTCTTTTCGTTCAACCCATTTGGAAAGTTGCGATGTGATTCAGTGCTTTGGGACTTCAACACTTGGTCCCGGGGAAAGTCATATGAAACAAAAAGGCGGGGGGGGGGAGATAATATATATAGGCCCTAATCGCATCGGAAAATTTTGATGCGGCCTTTTCAATGTACCCATTGTATTTCCCCGATGCGATTGCGTGATCGATCTTTTTAATCTACCCATTTATATTTAACACGTGATTCTAACTTTTTAGACCAAAACTTTGGATAAATGGGTTTTTTGGTTTACAAAGGAAAAGACCACCGGTAAGAAATATTTATGAGGTTTTAAGTGTCGGAGGTGGGCCCACGAGATATTTATATAAAAAATAATATGATCGGGGTTTTTACAATACAAAGCTAAATCGCATCGGAACTTTTTGGAACATGACAAAGACTTGCACACTTTGAATATTTCCGATGCGATAAACGCCAAACAGGATTATCGCTTGGTTCCAGGGCGTGGGCATGTGGGGGAAGTGGTTTAGGACTTAGCCCAAGGGGGCTTAAGCCATTATGTAAAAGCAGGTATTTTTCATGAAATTTTTCAAGGTTTTCAATGGATTTGGGGGTTTCGGTAAGGTTAAAGAGTGAGTCTTTAACCTTGTAAAAGTGATTTTCATAAATGGAAGAAGAGGAATCATGAAAAAAAGGGAGTTTTTATGGAGAAAAAGGGAGCAAATGAAGGTTATTTTTGAGTGGGAGAAGGGGGAAAATGATGATTTTGCAGCAGTTTCTTCTCATGCAATCAGCAGAATTTCTGAGTATAAAATGGGAACAAAAATGAAGATTTTGGACAGAAGCATGAGGCCTTTAGGAGTCTTCAAGAGCCAACACTTTTTAGTGATAAATTTTTTTCTTTGAAGACTCAAAAATTCTTAGCCACCTTTTTCTATAACAAATATTATAGGTGGCTAACAACTTCCTTCAAAAAGACCAACTAAGAATTGCTAACAAATTAAAATTCATAGGAAAGATTTGGGAGCTTTCAATTCAACATTTCAGGATTTAATCCCAAAAAATAGACAAGAATAAGATGATTTCAGACCCATATCACTATGTAATTACATCTAGAAAATCATTGCAAAAATTATTACATGTCGGGTCAAAATTCACTAAGCTGATTCCATGTCATTAGCACAATTTTGCATCCTTCCTGGCAAACAAATCCATTACGGAATATGAGTAGCGCCCCAAGAAGGAATTTATAACATCAAACCAAAAACTTACAATCAATGTTAGTGAGTTTGTCTTTCCAAGGTATATGATAGAGAAAACTGGCTTTATTTAGGGCTACTCAATCCATATAGGGTTCAATGTGCAATTGGTTAACTAGATAATGAATTTTCTTTCCTCAATATCTTTGCAATTTTAATTAATGGTTCAACCTATTCTTCTATCATGCTTATAAGAGACCATGCATAGGTATGAATAATGGCTCCTTTGTTATTTTTTACTATAGAATAGGTGGTCTCAACAAAGTTATAATAGAGTAAAAAATAATTATAAGCTTGACAACTATACAAATAGGAATTGCCCTAAACTTGACATATTTAATCTTTGTTGATTATTTTTTACTTTTGGGTGATAGGACCAAGGCAAATTCAATTAATCTGAAGGAACCTACCCTTGAAGAACTAAAATTCCTACCTTAAAAACTACCAACAACTGAGGAGCTACAAGAATCAACACCATGTTTGATTTGAAACTAAACAGTCTTATTATCTCATAGTATTTCCATAATCACAATGACCAGTAGTTTCTTCTCATGGATTATTTCTCTCATTTTATCTATTAGTAAAATCCACAAAATGTATTCGTACATTTGAACCTTGGGAAAAAAACATATAATTGTTATCATTTAAATTATCCATATCTCTTGGAGCCCAAAAAGCCCTTTGCTTTGGATAAGCTTTATCTATAACCTCAAAAGGAACTCTATTATAAGTTGAAGGACCATTATGTCCTCTTGAGTCTTGACAAAGTATGATGGAATGAAATTGGTGAAAACCAGATCCAGGTTTACCATGTCAGAACCTAGGTTCATTGAGATGACAACCTTGGTTTGAAGACATCCATGATACAAACTAGGACCACCCATACTTATTGTTTCCATCTCTCTTTCATCATCAATACTAACATACTGAAAACGTATAACCCATGGAGGCCCATGGTCGTCATTGCAATGTAATTTATTAGAATACATGCCATGTCCACAAGTTTTTATATTTAATATCTGCATCCAATGTGGCCATTTCTTATTATGAGATTTACCACATCTGAAAATGGCATCATTCACATAATTTTGAAGAAGTCTACAAATTAGGTCAACATAATTTTTTTCACATTTACAACTTCCCTCACATCTGTTGGTTCCTGAAGCTTGAGCATTTTCATAACAAAAATAATAAAAGTCAAACAACAAAAATTGTCCACCCTCTTTCATTTTCTAATATTATAATGAAGTTTTACTAGAGACATTGTTTGTTTGTTTGTTTTGGTTAGAAAATGGTTTGCTCTTGGTTTTATGTGCCTTTCAATTTATCATATGTAACATGTTGAGAAATGGGAAAGAACAATGTGTGACATTTATCTTGCAGAAATTGATGCTGAATAAAAGGATACATAGTTTAACCAAGCTACAATTCACTTTGGTAAAGACGAATGAACATCTTTAAAAGCTGCCTAAGAATACACCATATACAAAGTTTGAACATAAGTAATATATGAATTTTTATTTTGCAGATATGTTATTTTTTCTACCCAAGATATCACAACAAGAAAAATATTGATATTGTAGAAATTGTTTGAGGACCTCATTGAGGTAGATTTTTCTGATGTCCTACCTGATTGATACCTTCTCATATGTAAGGAATGATTTAAATATGAATTAATATGTTCATGAAAAAAATTAGATTCAAATTTTATAGATATAAAAGATAAACACAAATGTCAATGTCTTCGTTTGATTGTTACTTGACTTTGTTGTGGGTATGTTACAAGAATTGTGATTGGAAAAAGGATGGGGAGACAATGCATAACAGGTCTTTGATATGATTCATTTGCTGTTAGAGATCCTTTAGGAACCTGCGCCATCGACTTTGGAAATGTTTCTAGTAGGAATTCCTATGGTTTTTAATGTTGAAATTATTTCACCTCAGGGTTATTTTGGGCAAGAAAATGTTTTAGGAATGCTAGACACGACATCGGTGGACAGGTAAACAATTTTTTTTTATAATTTCAATTTCCATTCCATGATATCCTCTCTTTATTGTTTGATTTTATTTTGGACGTTTCTTTTGATTTTGTTTTGTCATTTAACTATGCAATTGAAAATACTTGGTATCATGTCTATTTAAACAACCAAATCTTGAAGATGAAATTAGTATTACGTGATATTTATTGGAATCCTTATAGTTATTTTGTGTTAAAATATTTTCATGAATATCAAAAAAGTTTACTTTCATGTTGTTATTTGAGCACATGTTGTTTATATAATTGACCAAGTTTATGCATTAGAAAATGAAATGTTTTTTCGAATAAAATGACGAGGATTAAACATCACACCTCATATTATTTGTTTTCACAAGTTATCTACAGCTTGAGATTTTTAGAATATAACTTAGTTGACATGATTGTTCCTAAGCTTTCCCTGAAGGTTGAATACTAAGTTATAAGGTGTTATTTTTTATATATGGTGACATTTTATTTTCTTTATTTATATAGGTCATCTGGCCATATTTTAGTGGCCACTATTGTTGGAAATATGATGCAGGATGTTGTCCTTGATGGCAACCCACTGAATGAAGATGAATACATCTGACTGTTGACATGTGTTTTCCTTGATGGCAATTCACCTAATGAAGTTATGCTTGACTTGATGGACTTAGTAAATGATGTAAATCTGATGTGATATGATGTTTGTTGACAATATGATGCTAGGTGTTGTCCTTGAACGGCAACCCACTTGATGAAGATGATGACAACTTACTTGATGAAGTTGTGCTTGAGAGAATGTGTTCCTAATGAAGAAAATATGATGCTTCTACAGTGTGTACAGAAGGCTATGAAGAAAGGATTTCAGAATGTACTCAAAGTATGATGAAAAAGAGTATGTTTCTTGGTATACGCGGATTTGCCTAGGGGAAGTCGCGTATGCACGCGGAAAGGAACGTGCCAAGTAGCGTATGGGCTAAAGCGCTCAAAAAGTGCAAAACCAAGGGTAACCACCATGGTATTGACCCATTGTATTGGGTAATGATCCACCTAATTAACCCCGTCCAGGTAGTTTTGGGCTCATGGTATTGCTTTGGCCCATGGTATTGAAAAAGGGGCTCATGGTATTGAAAAAGATAAACCTATATAAGGAGAAGAAATTCATTGTGCAAATCATGAGTGTGAGAGCAAGATGTATGAGCTTGAATGAATACTTCTCTCTGAAGTATATCTGAATGGAAAGGGTTACACTTGAATGATAGATCTGAATGTATGATGCACCAATGATGAAGAAGGGGATCTAGATCTGAATTGCTCTTGTATTTGCTAGATCTGTTTATGGAAGGCTTAGATCTGTGATGAGGCGAGCATCTAGGCGAACATCTGTCTGAAGCAAAAGGGTAGATATGAACTGAATATCTGATCTGATGAAGTATGCTGCTCTGTAATGATTGAAGATCTATACGCTACTTCGCCGCGGAGGAAGCGCGTATATACGCGGCTTCAGCGAAGAGAAAGCGCGTATGCGCAATAAAATATACACTGAGGTATACGCTGGTTTGTATGGACGGAAGCGCGTATATACGCGACATCAGTGAAGGGAAAGCGCGTATGCAAACTAGGGTTTGCTGAAGCAAGGGGTATGAAATATCTGATCTATTCTGCTGTATTTCTGCTATCTGATCTGTGTTGATATGTATCTGTTGGTGATGTATGGTTGAACTTAAAAGTATGGAAAGGGTCCAGTGTGAAAATATGATGAAACGTGGCCTGCAAGTTGTGTTCTATTGAAGTTGTTGGATCCAGTGTGAAAATTGATGAAACGTGGTCCAAGGTGGTGCTGAGGGTTGTAGCCTTCAGTCAGGGGGTCGTAGCTCCCTTCCAGGTGAGGCTGGTAAACGAGATCAGGGGGTCGTAGCTCCCTTCCAGGAGAGGCTGCTAAACGAGTCAGGGGGTTGGAGCTCCCTTCCCGGAGAGGCTGGTAAACGAGTGCAGGTGGGTGCCTGCGTGCTGGTAAAGTCTGCACCAGCACATATGTTGTAAGATGTTTTCTCTATAATAAAATATTGAAGGCTGAGCAACTGTAGCGGTGGTTTTCTCCCGACTTGGGTTTCCACCTAAAAATCCTGGTGTTCATGTGTGATGCTTTGTGTGATGGTTTATTCTGTTCTTACTGCACATGTTTACTGCTTATTGAATATCTGAAGAATAAATGATGGAATGGTTTAAGTGAAGAATTAATGACATATCTAGATCTCTGTGTATACGCAAGTTTCACAAAGGGGATCCGCGTATATACGCTAGTTTACTGAAGTAAAGTAGCGTATGGGTTTTAAGGAATGGAAAAGTAAAAATATTTGATTATGCAGTAAATACTGATTCACCCCCCCCTCTCAGTATTTTTCCCAACAATTGGTATAAGAGGAGGTCCTTGTGCAGAAGCTTGATCGCTTAAAGGAGATCCGTCGCAATGGGAAGTCAAGAAGGAGTAATGTCTATAAAGCCACCTCTATTCAATGGAAACAATCTGATATTCTGGAAGGTACGTACAAAAGCATATCTGCAAAGTCTTGGTGCAGATGTATGGGCAATCGTGGAAGAAGGTTATCAATACCCGGCAAGTATTCCTACTGATGCAGCTGAAAGAAAGAAGTATGAAATCAATGCCAAAGCAGTGAATGTTTTGCTGGGAAGCATGTCTGAATCAGAATTTGCTAAAGTGATGCAACTACATTCGGCAAAAGACATATGGGACAAAATCATTCTAAGCTATGAAGGAGACACAAAGGTAAAAAGTGCAAAACTCCAAACTCTTAGAATTGAATATGAAAATTTGAAGATGCACAGTGATGAAAGTGTTGCCAGTTTCTTTCTTCGTCTAGATGATTTTGTAAATCGGATGAGAAATTTGGGTGAAACCATGGCTGATACTACTCTGGTAGAAAAGGTCTTAAGATCTTTGACTTCAAAATTTGACTCTAAAGTTTCAGCGATTGAAGAAAGGCAAGATCTGCAATCGCTTACTATTGTTCAATTACATGGTACTCTGACTGCTTTTGAAATGAGACAAGGAGGCCCTTCTCAAGTAAGAGAAGCTGCTTTTAAGGCATCTACAAAAGGAAAGGAAAAGGATGTCAAAGAATCCAGCTATATATCCGATGAAGAAGAAGCGAATTTCGTGAGAAAGCTCCAACTAGGCACTGGAAGATTCAAAGGTAAGCTTCCCTTCAAATGTTTTGAGTGTGGAAAGGTTGGTCATTATGCTGCTAAATGTCCTTATAGAGAAAAGCATGGTAAAGGGAAACAATTTGAAAAGAGAAAGAGTTATTATGCAAAAGAAGATGATGATGAAGTGTCCATTGAAGATGAAGAAGATTCTGACCAAGATCTGAAAGTGCTCATGGCTAAGAAGCAAAAGAAGAAGGTTACTCAAGGAAAGGAGATACCTCAGAAATCATGTATAGCAAAAATTGAAGAAGATGAAACAGATTCCGACGAAGATCTACAAGCACTCATGGCAAAGAAGAAAAAGGAGAAGGCCACGTATAATACTCTTCTTTGTGCAAACAATAGTAAAGATAGTGAAAGTAAAGTTGTGGATCTAGAAGAAGCTCTCAAGATTAAAGTTGAAGAATTGCAAAGTTCATATAATAATCAAGAAACTATCTACAAAGAGATGATCTCACAAATGAAAGATCAAATAGAAATGCTGAATGGACAGGTGGACAAGTATCAAAGGTTTCATAATTATGCATCCAATCGAATTAAAGATCTAGAAACAGATCTTGAAAAATCAAGCAAGAAGAATGAAGGACTTGAGGCTGCAATCATTTGTCTTCAGGAAGATTTAGAAGCATCAAGTAAGAAAAATAAGGAACCTCTACAATCATTTGAAAAGGAAGGCCTTGAAGCAGAAATCATCTCTCTCAAAGAAGATCTGGAAAAATCAAATAAGAAGAATGAAGAGTTGCAACAAACATGTGAAGGAAATGAAGATTGGTTGAAAGAAGAGATTCTAAATCTGAAGGATCAAGTTGAAGATGGAAGAAGAAAAGAAGAAAGCATGACAAAGCAATGTGAAGCCTTGGAGGTTGAGGTAAACATTCTCAAAGGTAAATTAGAAGAAAAGGTTAAACTTTTGAGGTTTCAAGATAGTACTAATATTTTGGACAATATTCTGAGTAATCAAAGGTCTCCTGCTATCAAACTTGGTCTTGGTTTCCATGAAACTATTAAAGGTGAATCTAGCTCACAAGGAAGTGCTAAAAATTCAGAGGTAGTCAATGCAAAACCTGAAGTGTTGAAAGAGACAAAAGCTCAACCAACAATCATGAATTCTCAAAGGAATTCATTCAAGAACGTTGAATGTTTTAAATGTCATAAATATGGACATGTTGCAGCAAATTGCAGGAGCAGATCATTTCAGCCTCAAACAAAAAGTTCCTACATAGAAAGGTACTCTGGTTTCTTCAAAGGATATTGTTTTTCATGTAACAAGTATGGACACAAAGCAGCTGATTGTAAAAGGAGGAAGAACAAAAATACTCATTATGATTCTTATGCTTATTTTTCTGGACACATGAGATGTTATTCTTGTAACAAGTATGGACATATAAGAAAGGAAGGCAGGTCGAACAGATATGAGAAATTTCAGCACACAAATAGAAAACAAATCTGGAAGAAGATGGAGGGATGGAATAAGAAACAATCTAGAGAAGAAAAGGATGTTTTGTGGATGCTCTAGAAGACAATGATTTTCTTGAAGAAAACACTCAATTCAAGATGAAGGACCGATCAGAAACGTAGGGAATTATGACCCTACTGCAGTCATCCGCTTCTGAAGCTGACTTTTCTTATTGACTGCAGGAATGATGTGGGATACATTATGAGATTTAGTAATGTATCGTCACAGGGGGAGCAATGCATGATGACTCTCATGATTGATTTGTTTATTCTGGTTATGTTTACTTCTGACAGCGCATCTGATGTGGAAAGGACAGGTACAGGAGGTACAAGCTCAGGAGGAAATGAAGGAAGATGGAAATTTTCTATGCTTCACTTTCCATACGCAGGTTCCATTAACTAAAGTCGCGTATACACGCGAGTTCCAGAAGACGCAGTCGCGTATGCCTTGATGATAAGAAAATTTATCTGATAGCTGAAGATCTGAAGCAGAAGTCCAGGGGGAGCATCAGTCTGACTGCTGATGATTGCACTGTTAGCATCATTCTAGTTATACTCATGAAAATGAAATGATGCATGGGTTCTTGTGTTGAAGATTATGGATGAAGCCTGTTTGCTTTATGATGAAGAGCATTCATTGTTGAGATGAAAGTCTTACAGTTCAGAGATGAGGACAGATTATGCAAAGATTGTTGTTGATGACTTGCTGTTAAGGTGTCTCAGATTGCACAAGTTAAGGAAGAAGCACTGGTAGCAGGTTGAATTCTAATGGTTGCATTATCGGCAATATGATTGCTTATTCTTTGGTCTTGGTGATACTCATGATCAAATGATGATGATTTGGTACATGGATTATTATGATGAGATTTTGAGCCCTGGTTGCTGATAAGTATCTTTGTGTGGTTGAGTTGGATATCATTTGTTTCAGATCATGTAGAGTTTGGTTGCTATGCTTGAGATCTTTTGCCTACATATGTTACTTCATGTTACATCTTGAAGATCATGGTGATTTTGGACCACATGGATGATTGCTTGACTCTGATGTGAAGATGTTGTTCTGATATGATAATCTCTCTTGGAAAGATTGTATTGATGCTACAAAGAATCTGAAGGCTTGGTTACTATTGTACTGATGCCACAACTGTTGGATGACGCTTGAAGACACAACTACAACGTTCTATCTATCTGTAGTCCAGGGAAGCACTCAAATGTCTCAGAAAGAAGCTGAACACTGTCTTTGCCTTACAAAGAATCAGATCTGGTTGAAATTTAGAAGATGTCTTGGGATACGCGGGTTTCCTGAAACACAGTCGCGTATGTACGCGAGTTAATGCACATAAAACCGCGTATGTTTGGTTGCTAGAATTTTTTGGTTGGTTCAGCTCTCTTCAGCACAGCTGCAGTGCTGTTTGGTATCTCTGATACTGTTTGGTATCTCTGGTGGTGTTCCAGTTCTCATAAGTCTGTTTCTAATGTTTTGATGAAGATGCCTTGATGATTTGTTGGTGGAAGTTTTCAGGATGCACAAACTAAGGGGGAGCCTTAGTCTTTTGGAAAGATTGCTTGGTTGCACAGATTCAGGGGGAGCATTAGTTTTGCTGAGTATAATGCATTGCTGGCATTATGGTGGTTCTGATATATGATCTCTCTTGAGGTCCTTTTGGTATTAATTATGAAAATTCATATTTGTACTTTGATGAAAAGGTCTGGTTGAGACCCATGTTGTAAAATTGTAATATTCAGTCATGTAAGGACTTGTCAATTTGTAAACCCACTTGGTTGAGTAGCTGAGTCATGTTTGTAAACCCACTTGGTTGGGTAGCTGAGTTGAAATGTGTAAACCCTCTTGGTTGGGTACTTGAGTCTTATATGTAAATCCACTAGGTTGGATATTTGATGTAAGTATGAGTCTTTTGGTGATAGGAAGTTCATAGAGTCATGTACTTCATTGAAAAATATTCAGCATGAACTCAGGGGGAGCTTGGTCACTTTAGTTTACATCAAATCTGCAGAACGCTTCTTCTACATGAGGAGAAAAGGGGGAGAGTGACATGGTGGTTGAATGAAGATAATGATGTGCCCTTTGCCCTTGATGTCAAAGGGGGAGAGTGACATGGTGTTTGAATGATGCCAAAAATGGAGAGAGTGACATGGCAAATAGGGAGAATAACATGGTGTCATTGTATTCTTAATGTATCTATCTGTTGTGGTAACCAAACACCATCATGGTTGCCATCAAGTCCAAAGGGGGAGATTGTTGGAAATATGATGCAGGATGTTGTCCTTGATGGCAACCCACTGAATGAAGATGAAGACATCTGACTATTGACATGTGTTGTCCTTGATGGCAATTCACCTAATGAAGTTATGCTTGACTTGATGGACTTAGTAAATGATGTAAATCTGATGTGATATGATGTTTGTTGACAATATGATGCTAAGTGTTGTCCTTGAACGGAAACCCACTTGATGAAGATGATGACAACTTACTTGATGAAGTTGTGCTTGAGAGAATGTGTTCCTAATGAAGAAAATATGATGCTTATACAGTGTGTACAGAAGGCTATGAAGAAAGGATTTCAGAATGTACTCAAAGTATGATGAAAAAGAGTATGTTTCTCGGTATACGCGGATTGGCCTAGGGGAAGTCGCGTATGCACGCGGAAAGGAACGTGCCAAGTAGCGTATGGGCTAAAGCGCTCAAAAAGTGCAAAACCAAGGGTAACCACCATGGTATTGACCCATTGTATTGGGTAATGATCCGCCTAATTAACCCCGTCCAGGTAGTTTTGGGCTCATGGTATTGCTTTGGCCCATGGTATTGAAAAAGGGGCTCATGGTATTGAAAAAGATAAACCTATATAAGGAGAAGAAATTCATTGTGAAAATCATGAGTGTGAGAGCAAGATGTCTGAGCTTGAATGAATACTTCTCTCTGAAGTATATCTGAATGGAAAGGGTTACACTTGAATGATAGATCTGAATGTATGATGCACCAATGATGAAGAAGGGGATCTAGATCTGAATTGCTCTTGTATTTGCTAGATCTGATTATGGAAGGCTTAGATCGGTGATGAGGCGAGCATCTAGGCGAACATCTGTCTGAAGCAAAAGGGTAGATCTGAACTGAATATCTGATCTGATGAAGTATGCTGCTCTGTAATGATTGAAGATCTATACGCTACTTCGCCGCGGAGGAAGCGCGTATATACGCAGCTTCAGCGAAGAGAAAGCGCGTATGCGCACTAAAATATACACTGAGGTATACGCTGGTTTGTGTGGACGGAAGCGCGTATATACGCGACATCAGTGAAGTAAAAGAGCGTATGAAAACTAGGGTTTGCTGAAGCAAGGGGCATGAAATATCTGATCTGTTCTGCTATCTGATCTGTGTTGATATGTATCTGTTGATGATGTATGTTTGTGCTTAAAAGTATGGAAAGGGTTCGGTCTGGAAATATGATGAATTGTGGCCTGCAAGTTGTGTTCTATTGAAGTGGTTGGATCCAGTGTGAAAATTGATGAAACGTGGTCCAAGGTGGTGTTGAGGGTTGTAGCCTTCAGTCAGGGGGTCGTAGCTCCCTTCCAGGTGAGGCTGGTAAACGAGATCGGGGGGTCGTAGCTCCCTTCCAGGAGAGGCTGGTAAACGAGTCAGGGGGTTGGAGCTCCCTTCCAGGAGAGGCTGGTAAACGAGCGCAGGTGGGTACCTGCATGCTGGTCAAGTCTGCGCCAGCACATATGTTGTAATATGTTTTCTCTATAATAAAATATTGAAGGCTGAGCAACTGCAGCGGTGGTTTTTGCCCGACTTGGGTTTCCACCTAAAAATCCTGGTGTTCATGTGTGATGCTTTGTGTGATGGTTTATTCTGTTCTTACTGCACATGTTTACTGCTTATTGAATATCTGAAGAATAAATGATGGAATGGTTTAAGTGAAGAATTAATGACATATCTAGATCTCTGTGTATACGCAAGTTTCACAAAGGGGATCCACGTATATACGCTAGTTTACTGAAGTAAAGTAGCGTATGGGTTTTAAGGAATGGAAAAGTAAAAATATTTGATTATGCAGTAAATACTGATTCACCCCCCCCTCTCAGTATTTTTCCCAACAACTATCGCCCAACTGAAGAAAATTTGTTCGAGTTTCTTACTTGTATGGGAAAAAATGGCTTTGAAATTGCTGATGTTGAGGTATATGTCGTATAAAATATTTATATTCAAATTTACTTTATATTCCATTGTTCATTGTCGTTCATGTCTTACACTCTGCATTGTATCCTTTGTTTCAGAAAATGAACTCAGTATTGATGGTAAGAAGCATAAATTGAAGAAAGAGGAGAGCAATAACATTGGAGCGACAAATGAAAAAAAAAAAGAGATAAGAGAATTGGTCTGGTGACACCCTTAGAGAAAATATCCTACATAAGACACACATATAGATACTGATGGTCAAGTCTTCAGAGTTGGTGAATTCACCTGCAATGCCTTGGCAACACAATGATAATGTTTTGAAGTGATGAAACATCATTTCATGTGTAAATTGTAGTCCAGCCAATATTAAGTTAGAAACTCATTGTAATACTTTAACATTTCATATAATATAATTTATGTTGTTGAGATTATTTATAATTTCACTTATTGTTTAGTATTGTAATTAACATATGCAACTTTATGTTTTCATATTAGATGAACGTGCACATTGTATGACATTTTTTAAACCATACAAATTAATTTATGTTGATTAATAATGAGCACATAAAATCAATTTAAAACTACTAAATTAGTAGTTTATATTGATTAATGATGAACACAAATAAATAAATATATGACTAAATTAGTCATTTATAATGATTAATAATGAAAGTAAATGAAATGAATATAAACTACTAAATTAGTTGTTTATATAATGAATATGAAACTACCAAAAAAAGATAAATGACTACTGCAAATGATAAATGTGTGATTACAAATAACGACTAAATTTTGCATATATATGGCTATTAGTAGCTAATTTATAGTATCTTGTAACACGACAAAAAATTTAGTTATATTTCTTTGGTCATTATTTAGTTTCAAACAATGACTAAAATTTGCATATATATGACTATTAGTAGATAATTTATAGTATCTTATAACACGACCAACATTTTGGTCATATTTCTTTGGTCATTAATTGGTTTTTTCAGGTGATTATATAGTAATATAATTTGTTTTATATTTGGTCATTAATTGTGACAATTAATGACCAAATCAATGATCAAATCAATGACCAAATCAATGATTAAATCAATGACCAAATCAATGAATAAATTAATGACCAAATGAGTGACTAAATTAATGACCAAATATACTACTAGACAACAAAATTGAGATAACTAATTAATGACTAAGCTAAAAATGACTAAAAATTGGTTGCATTATAAGATACTGTAAATTAGCTACTATTGGTCACTGACCGAAAAATAGTCGTTTATATGCAAATTTTAGTCATTTTTTTAGTAATTAATTAGCTATTTTGCACTAGTGCGTATAGATCTTCTCCATTCAATTCTTTCAAGAAAAATGCATTATGACCCCTCTCAACATGAATAATATAGGGCCCTTTCCACAAGTTCTCAACCTTGCCATGTTTTCCCTTCTCTTCCCTTCTTTAATCCCATTTAAGAACAACATTTGGAACTTGGAAATTATTTGCCTTAGTCCTTTTATCAAATATTTTCTTGATATTTTCTTGGACTAACTGTGTTCTCTCATAGACTTCTTCTCTAGTCTGTTGTAAATGAATTGTTTGGTTGATTCTTCTCTACATATCATTCTCTTCAATCTGCAGTTCTTGGAGGAGTTTCATGACTGGAACTCCTAATAATGTTGGGAATATTGCATCCATGCCATAAACTGGCTGATAGGGGGACATATTTATTTACTTTTTTTTAGTTAATCTATCAGCCCATAAGGCATCAACCGGCTTACTGTGCCATGATTTCTGATTCTGCTCCAACAACCTTTTGATGATACTGATGAGGCTTTTGTTGGAGGATTCAGTTAACCCATTTCCTTGGGGATAGTAGGCAGTAGAGTGGCCCAAGGTGATGTGGTATTTGTGAAAAAAATCAACCATTCTCTTAGACTTGAAGGCAGCAACATTATCTGTTATAATTTTTCTAGGACAACCAAATCTGGATAGGATATTTTTTTCAAGGAACTTGATAATGACAGAGTAAGTAGAATTCCTAGAGGGTATAGATTTTATCCACTTGGTAAAGTAGTCAGTGGCAGTAAGGATCCACTTATGTTGGGCTGATGAACATGGGTGAATTTTCCCAATGAAGTCCAAGCCCCATTGTTGAAAGGGTGCCTCAACACTCATAGGATGTAAAGGTAAGGGAAGGAGTTTCCTTTTTCCATAAAACATTTTACACTTATGGCAAGACATGACTAACTTCTGAGTATCTGGGAAAAGGATGGGACAATAGTGACCAAATCTGAGGATTTTGTTTGTTGTGGTCTTCTAGTAGCGGTGTCCTCCACATTCTCCTTCATGCAGCTCATGCATTATTTTCCTGCATCATCTTCAAGTAAACATTTAAGAAAAATTCCAATAGCATTTTTCCAATACAATACCCCATCTAAGATGCAATAACTCTAAGCTTTCTGTTTCAAAAATCTAGCTTTAGTTTTAGAAAAAGAAGGAGGGGCATTCAAATATAAAAGCACATAAATTATGTCAACATACCAAGGAGAATTCATAAATGTTTCTTCAATGAAAGGGGTAGTGAATTCTTCTATTTCTTCCAACACATCCACCATATTCATATCTAGTGCTTGGAAGTTTGATTCAGCCATGAGTTTTTCTAATCCTTGCCCTTTAATTAGTTTGGTGGGCCTGATTTCTAAGTCATATTCAAGAATAGTTGCAATCCATTTTCCCCTTTTACCATCAGGGTCTTGACTTAGAATATCCTTGACAACAGTATGTGGAACAAAAGAAATTATGTGAGAGTGTAAAATGTATATTTTAAAGTCCTTTAATGCTTTCACTAATGCTAAGGCTTGCTTCTCCATGATGTTATATTTGAGAGGAGCATCTCTTAATGCCCTACTAAAAAAGGATATTGGTTGTTATTGTCCCAAATCATTCTTTTGAAGTAAAACTGTAGCTATTGTGTGTTTAGATGCAAAATAAAAGATATACAAGTCTTTGGTGAAATCTAGACTAATCAAGACTGGTGTTTGAGTGAGGGCTTGTTTAACCAGTTCAAATGATTGTTTAGCTTGTAAAGTCCATTTTACACCTACCTCTTTCTTAAGCATGTCTGTAATGTTTTTTAATAGCTCAACAAGGTTGGAGATAAACCTCCTCAAAAAATTAATCTTTCTAATGAAAGATTGTAATTCATTGAGGCTTCTTGGATGGTTGATTTTCAATATGCCATCAATCCTTTTAGGGTCTATTTTGATTCCCTCTTCTGAAATTATGTGACCAAGAAGTTTACCTTCTTGGAGACCAAAGAGTGTCTTCTTGGTATTCAAAGATAAGCCAAATCTCCTACATTTCTCAAAAACTTTTCTCAAGTGAATTAAATGTTCTTCATCAGTTTTTCAAAAAACGGTTATGTCATCAAGGTAAATGATTATAAAATAGCCAATATCTTCAGAGAAGGCTATTTCCATGGCCATTTGGAAGGTGGCCCCTGAATTCATCAAACCAAATGGCATTTTGACATACATAAAGGTGCCCCAAGGTGTAGTAAAAGCAGTCTTGTGTTGATCACTTGGGAGCACTAACACCTGATTGTAACCCGAGAACCCATCCAACAGTGATATTATTTTTGACCCAACTACCCTTTGAAGTATATGGTCCATCTTGGGCAAGGGGTAGTTGTCTTTTAGGGAGGCTCTATTTAAGTTTCTAATGTCAATACAGAGCCTAATTTCCCCTGTCTTTTTCCTAACAGAAACTGAGTTTGACACCCACTCTGAATATCTAATAGGTACTATAATCCTAGCATCATACATATTTTCAATTTATACCTTTACTAAAGGTAATAAAACAGGGTTTATCCTCTTTAGTTTTTTTTTGAAAGGTTTTTGATTTTCCTTAAGATGAATTTTGTGCTGAATGATGCTAGTATCATAAGATTTCAGATCTTTGTATCCCCAAGCAAACACATCTATAAATTCTTTAAACAAATCTATGTATTGCAATTTTATATGAGCTGGGAGAGTGTTGGAAAACTTGATCATCTTGGGTTCTACTACACTGCCTATGTTATGTTCTTCTACATATGTTTCCACAGGCTCCATTCTTGGTTCTTTAGCTACATCATTGAAGTCAAAGAGGTGTTCTAAAGGTGTGAGACCTCTTGGCATTGTATCACTCTTGCATTGTAAAACTTCCAAGTATTTTTTTTCTACATTGTCAATTAATTCCACTTCAAAAGGATTCTCACATTGATTTATATCAGCAGAATATGTCATTTCAGTTTCTGGGATTTGTTCATCATCTAAATAGTTTTCTTCATGGCTGGTTTCTAATGTTTGTATGGAAAAATCATTTTCTGATTTCAGGAAATCATCTGTGTTTGTCAGAGTCAAACACTTGCCAGTAATCCTCATTATCAGGCACTGCAGGCCTGTATTTTACCTTTACATTAAGCTGTTCATTTATTTGAGGTATTTGGCAATTGCTGGTATTGAAGGCAAGTTCATTTGCTAGATGATTTTGTGCTCTTAGGATGAAAATGAGTTCATATTTTTCAAAGGTCTTTAATAAATCAAGGGAAACATTTCGATATTCTCTAAGTCTTGGGTTTCTAGCTGAATATTCTCCTTGGATTTGTCTTATGATAAGTTCAAAATCTCCTAGGATTGATATCTTTTGGGCTTCTAATTGTTTAAGCAACTGTAAGCCAAGGAGAAGAGTTTCATATTCAACAATATTGTTTGTGCATGGAAAATCCAGTTTATATGAATAACTCTGATTTGTATTTTGAATCCATACACCTACCCCTGCACTTGTTTTATTACAAGATCCATCAAAGTTTATTGTCCAAAGTATATCTGCCTCATTTTCATTTTCTTATTGTTGTTGATTGCTAATGTTTTGTATCTGATTTGAGGAAAGTTCTGATTGTTCTGGTAAACTGATTTCCTCTTTGTTTTCATTTTCTTGTTGGGTGATTTCATATTCATTGTACAAGATAAAGGAATCTAAGCTTGATTGAATAGAATAGATTGGAGAGTTGTTTGATTTATCTATGTTTCTCACCATGTATTTCATGTGGGATTCTCTGTGTAATATTTTTTTTTGGTTAAAAACTAGGATGGTGGCATAAGACATGTCCATTTGAAGGCTTCCCTGAAGTTTGGCAACCATGATCTTGATAAAAGCATGCCATACTTTGGGGGAATGTCAGCTACTACTATGTCCATCACTAGACTCTTAGCAGGGATTTGAGATAAGTTAACACATAGATCTTTGATTAAACCCAAGAATTTGACTCTGCTTGAATCAAAGGAATACAAATCCTTGTATGGTTTAGTAATTTATAAGCCTAAGCTTTCCATTACTACTTTTGGCATAAGATTATGTGAAAATCCAGAGTCTAACATGGCATTGTGTAAGATTTTTTCATGTATATTCAAACTAACATAGAAGGGAGGGAAAACTCCTTCTTGGTATTTTCCTTCAACTTTTGGACCAAACAACAACTCACGCTTGTCATCTGTCAAGTTTAATGTGTCAGTATCACTTCCTAAGTTCAAAGCTTTCAAAACTTGGATTTTGTACACTTCTTGGGTTACTAGTTCAGCTAGAGGTATGGTAATTTTTATCTTTGCAATCTCTCCCTCAAGGCTGAGAGGAACAATTGATTTGGTCATATTTACATCTGTTTTTTCAATTGAATTCCTTTCAGCAATTTTTATTTGCTAAAATTTGTTTGGACTGCTAATTGGGACAATTTTGTTGGGTCCACTAGTTGAAGTACTAGGGGTGCTTTGTTCAACATTTGAATGGCTGATTTTCTCTTTGTTTAAATCTGGTTTCTTAGCCAAAATGTTGGGTTTCTCTGTTGTTTTCTTAGGCTGATTTTCTGCGTTTTTATTAACAGTAGTGCTAGTGTTCTTGTCTTTTGAATTGTCTATGTTCCCTTTGCTCCTAAGATCATATTGTTTGTGCACCTCCATGATTGCATTTTAAAACCCCAATCTATAATCATCAGAATTCTCATAGGTTTTTTCATTTTGATCTGAAAAGAAGAAACCTTCTTCTTCTTCAGTGAGGAAAATAATCCCCACTGTATGATCTAATCAAGTTTACATGACCTTCTCCCAACCTTTCAATCTCCCTTTCTTCCTCATATTGATATACATAGTTTTGTTGGAAGGGAGGTCTAATCTGTTGGTAATTTTCTTTTTTCCTATGTTTATTGTTTTCTCTTCTATAATTCTAATTTCTATTTCTATTTTGGTTGTTTTGAAGTTCTCTTGGTGTCACTCTATCATTCACGTTGATCTTTTCAAGCATATTCTCCATTACTTTCATTAGGTTGTCAATTTTGGTGTCAGAAGATGAGGTTGAGGGTGCAATGTCATATTTATAAGTTACCCTCTTCGCTGATCTCAACCTATTTCTTTTCTCAATTATGTTTGCTTCTACACTCACAGCTCCTTTCTGCATGTCTTCTAGAGTTATGTAATCTCTCTCCCTTAGTTGATAGGCCATTTCAACATCAAAACCTTCAGGATATCTTACTAAGGCCATGCCTTGGGGAGGTTTCATGTGAGGTGGAAGAGCATTTTAGATACTATTAAACCTGATGGAGTAATCATGAACACTCTCCCCTTGATTTCTTTTAAGACTGTTGTACTCTGCTAATATTTGGAGAGGGTTCTTTTTTATTTCCCATCTGTTTATGAATGTTTGATGCAAAGAAGGGAGATCATTGATGCTGTTAGGAGTTAAAATTTTAAACCATTTTTTCACTTCTCCCCCTAAACTTTGGGCAAAGATTCTCATCTGTATGGTCTCATCCTCTATCTCCATGTAATCAAATGCATCATTCATTTTGTCTACATGCTGTTGGGCAGTAGTAGGTTCATTTTCAGTGAAGTGAGGAATTTTAGATTGATAGACATTTGGTAAGGGAACCATAGGTTGTGGTAACACTAGTGGGGCATACCATGCTGCCATGGCTGGAAGGAAAGGTGGATTTACAAGAGGGAAAGTGGGATGAAATGGAGTCTTTTGAACAGTGCTAATCTGGATTGGAGTGGAAGAAACACTTGGGCCAACAAATTGATTTTGAGCATATTTGTTATGGAAAAGGCTAAAGTGATGAAGAAGCTGGGAATCATGAGGAGTAGAAGGTGAGGCTTCTCTACTAAAGCTCTGATGCAAATCTGCAGTTTCAAAATTAGTTTGGTTTAAATCACCTTGAGATCTAGTTCTAAAGATATTCTTTGTATGATGTAAATCAAATTGTAAATCCTCTAAGACAGCAAGGTTTTCAGAGACAGATTTTGTTCTTAAGAGGCCCCTATTAGTAGCTAATTTTCTAGATTTAGAAGTCTGCCATAGAATTATTTCTGGATTGTCAACTATTGTAGGAGGATTAGGGTCTAGATGGGATCTAGTGTTGATCCTATGTGAAGCCAGACTTCTTTTTCAAAAATGAGAAAGGCTGAAGTTTTTTGGGATTGTTTTGAAAGTATTACCTCTCATAATGTCTTATCTAGTATGGGACCAGGCTTCTAAACTTCCTCAAGGGTGGTTAACACAGTCCTAAGGAGATCTGGAGAGCTAGATGAGTAATAAGCCTACTGGGGCTAGTGGAGTCGCCAGGTGGAAACTTTTTAGCTTTTATGAAGGTAAAATATTGGATGGTTCCACCACCATGTTTATCATGAAGCCAATCTAAAATATTTTTGGATTTTTTGAGTTTTTTTAGTCCTATGGGTTATGAGAGTGTCCTAAATTTGATTCAAAACTTAGCTAAGGTGTTTAAAACAAAGAGAGTTCACTCTTATGACTTGGTAACTGATTTTATTAGGAAATTGAAGGAATAATGAGTTTATAATAGTTTGATAGGCTATCATAGAATTAATACGTCCCACCGTGATCTCCATTATGTTGGTATCCTGTGTTTTGATATATTGGAAAATCAAAAGACAAGGCAACATTAGAACCAATCTTTAGAGTTCCAGGATCTAGTCCTCCTGTTCTCAGAGAGGGATCTCTCAAATTATTTGTTTTGCAAAGGTTTATCTTCTGTGCTTTGAGTATTGGTTTTAGACTAGTTATTAAGTGCAAGTGTTTGTTTGTTTGTTTGGTTGAATGACATAGGAGAACATGAAAGGTCTAGGAAAGATGGCTAGAAATGAGAAATGTTAGATTGATTGGGAAATGGAGTCAAGAAGGGGTTTATGAAAAACTTATCAATGGATATGGGATATCAGAGGGAAAATCTAACTTGGCCATAGAATCATTTGGCTTTTTGAATGAGATGGACATCAATGATTTTGAAACAGAAATTGAATTCTCAACAAAGGGAACTTGAAAACATAACTTGAACAATAAAGAGGTATTTGAATAGACATGGCTAACCATGAATTATACAAACCACACTTTAAGCAAATAATGACTTCAAGACAAATTAAAAATGAAATCTAAGATTCGGGAGCACATCCTATTTCCTCAAAGATTTTATTTCAAATGACTTAGAAAACATAAAAGATTCACTGATAATTGTAGTCATAGAAGAGGGAACACCTAAAAACATCTATGATCACAACTATAAAGACCTTTAAAACAATTGTTCAAGCAAGGACAAATGGCATGATAAAAATAGACCTCCTTGGCTAACTATAAACAATGGTACTTCAAAGGGAGACTTCAAAAACAGTTTTCAAGTGGCAGCAAACAAGCAGGGAAAACCATAATTCATGCTAAAACCAACTATTTGAACTATTAGATAAATAAACAAGCATGACGACTAAAGAGAGAGATTAAAGACTGTAAAATACCTCAGCAGAAGAAAACATATAACAGTGAAGGATGAACAGGTCTAAGGTGCTTCTACGAGTCATTTCTTAGCCTAAGCTTTTCATCCTACTGTAGTGAGCATTTATGGAACAAAATGAAAACAGGAGAAAACATCAAACAGTTCAGAATACTTCACCAATAGCCAAGCTCATGGATCCAATGATAGAGACTTCTCAAGAACAAGCATGTTCCAACATCATCAAGCTTCCAAGACATCAATTTCTTCCTCATCTTCAGGCAGACTATGTATTATTTCAGAGAGTTTCAGTATTACAACTAGTGAACAATCAACAACTTCTCATCTTCTTCAGAAGTATTTATAGAAGAAATGAAGAGGTGGAAGAGTTTTAGGATTGAAGTGGAATAAATTCTACACTAAATGCAAATCCTAGCCTTGAAAACCATGCAAGGCCTAAGTCAGGAATGTATTACATCTATAAATCTGCTTCTGCTATTTTTAGGCTTAATGGGCAAAAAGATTGACTTCGAGGCCTATTTATCTTTTAAAATAACTTCATTGATAGTTTGAAATATATTATTTTGTTTAAAATAACTATTAAGCTGTCTTTAGGCAAATATCTTCTGTTTTGGCAATAACTAGGCCTTCTTTTGGTTTATTGAGGCTGCAGGTGGCTTTTTGGTAGCTGGAGAGGATTCAATTAACCTCTGATGTGGCAATGGAGGCCTCTTGGACTGATAGATCTCCTTGTTTTTCCCTAAAACACTGTTAATTTACTTTTGATCTGTGTTTTAGGCCTAATCAAGCTTTGATCTTCATTTCTGGTCTTCATACTATCTTTATCTCAGAATTAGGCATTTGGGTTATTGAGTTTGTGCCTTAATCCCTCAAAAATGTGTTAAAAACCTTTAATTCTTCATTTCTACTTTGATCCCACCCTTTGACACTGATACTCTCTGTCTGTTTGCTATTCACTGTGTTTTGTTGTTTTGCAGGTGCGTAGAGGGCTTTATGACTTCACAATGCTCATGAGGCATGGAGAAAACCATGGTTGGAACCCTGTAGATTTCTTGTCTTCATGGATGAGGGCCTGGGAATCATCGTTCCTGACCTTTGATTTCTTTTTAAAACTGCGGAGAAACCTTAAAAACCTGCAAAAAATGAACAAAGTTATGAAAAATCCGATGAGAATAGGTTTAGGCTGCTTTGGAGGCGAGGTTGAATCGTGGTTGTCGATCCAGATTAATCGACGATCAAGATTGCTCGATGGGTTTAATGGGGAGGCGGTTGTGTAAGTGGAGGTAAGATTAAGTCCGAGCCATTGATCTATATTGATCAACGACTATGATCAATCAGGGAGTTTATAATGGAGGAAAACTTAATAAAAAAGGGAAAAAATCTTTGGCAGAAGTGAAATGGGGCTAAAATGAATTGGAATGGCGATTGGATTTTGGCCATCAGATTGCATTGATGAATGGCTAGGATCTTCTGATGAAGTCCTTTGGAGCAAAGGGGAAGGGCGATGGCTCGATGGTGAAATTGCAGAACAGCCATCAGATTAAAATAATTAACAGCCAATATTAAGTGATGGATCGTTCGGGAGCAAAGGGGTAGAGGGAAATGAACTGTGATCGCGTTAAGTCAGAGTTGTCTGATTAAAACAATTGACGGTTAAGATTAAAAAAAGAATTATATTGGGGAGGAGTGGTTTTTAGCAAAAAACTGCTGGTTTCGTGCAGCTCTGAGGTAGGTGAGCGATTTTTCGGAAAATAATGCGATTCCATACATTGCTTGACACGCGTCCTCCCAAAAACCAATTTTATCGCGTAAATTTTCGGTGTTAAATCCCGGATGCAGAAAAAACGTGAAACGCGATGCTAGCCGTCGGATGAAGGGGTGCAGATCCAATGGTGTGGATCGCACGCGATAGGGGAAACTGCGGGTCGAGAAGATAGTGGGGTCCAGGTGTCAGCTCATGAGTGGACATGAGTTTCACGAGGTAGGAGGTAGGTCCCAAAGGAGTTGGGCCTGTCGAGTTTAATATAGACCGTAGGATTTAAACGATTGATGGTCTAGATTTGAAGATGGAGTGATGAAAGGAATATGAGGTAGGGGCTCGGGCGGAGATCGGGTGCAATGAGGACTATCGATCTGCAAAGATCAATGATGGATCTTCATCGAAGAGTTAAACTGTTGGGCTTATGGAATAACAAAGAAAATAAAGGAAATGAGGGTTTCGACAGGGGTTTAGGATCTTTTAGTGCCCGGTTGCGGAGCTTAATGTCTCATGAAGCAGAGGGCTATAGGAGTTAAGCCCTCGAGGGCTTAGGAGAATTTCATATGCAGAAAGGGTATTTTTGGCCTAAAAAACAGAGTTTTTAAGGCAATTTGAAGGTTTCGGTAGAGGAAATAAGGCATTTTTAAACCAAATAACAGAGAAGTATAAGGTTTAAAAGGGATTTCAGAGTGATTTTGAAGATTGAATGAGGCTTATGGAGGGATTTTTATGGAGAAAAAGGGATGAAAATAGGGTAATTTATGAGTGAAAGGAGGGGTAAAAAATGATGGGAAAATGGGGTTTTGAGCATTCTTCTTTTGGCAAACAACATATTTTTTAGGATAAAAGGGAAAAAACAGTGAAGATTAACTAAAAGGTTAGTTATCTTCATAAAAACTTCAAAGATGATAGATTTACAAAGGGAATTATCTCTTGAAGTTTTGAAGAACAAAATTAGCCACTTATTGGTATAACATAATTTATTAGTGGCTAACAGATCTTGTGGTGGTACTATAGGCTCTACTTGTGGCCTTTCAAAGCGGCAGATTGTAGCTGGTCGTTGTGGACCAACATCTCCATTTAAAATTTTGTTATCAGTATTGGATGATAAAAAAACAAAAAATTAGATTTAAAACACATCAAAATGATTCGCTTACCTGATTCGTACCACTGCGTCCCTGGAGGCAAGGACATTTTAGGATCACCTCTGAAATCTATACCTGCATACGAGAAGTCTTCAATGGTGAAGACTTGATTTTGCAACCACATAAAGTACCCCGAAGTGAACCGAACCATTGAACTGTCATCGCCACCATGGTGGGCCATTAATGCAACCCAACGTACCACCCGAGGTTCTGTAGGCTCCCCATGATCCATTGGAATAAGCTGAGGGGAGAGAAGTGGAATTCTATCTAAAGTAAAGGAAATCAAGATGGCGCTATAACCAAATTTTTTTAACTTTGTGTTCTTTGCTCTGGTTAGTTGGCCTTTCATGTTGGCCAGTATCCCTTCGCACTAGTTGAAAATGGTGGCTCTAAAACACTCCACCTCGGTCTACATTTGAGATTTAGTGGCTACATGTGGAGCCACACTTCCACACAACCTGGTTACCGTGAATGCAATTACTTTGAGATCAAGTCGCAAGATAGTTTTTATGTCTATGCGATTATCCTTTGGATTTGTTGCATCACTGCAAAACTCTTGTCTGTAACTAGCAACGAGTAGGCCACCATGTCTAGCTCCAAACAAGGATATGTTTTCTCCTCTTTTGGAAAATCTAGTGAGAAAATAAGTATCTTCGAGCTTGATTTCGAGCAAATGGTTGCTAATGATAAATCGCTAATCTTGAACATCACATTTGTTCACTAACCATATCATTAGCTCCACCTGTGCTTTCATACCATGAATTGCCCAAAACTTACATAAACCACAATTTTTTAACACTCGCATTGTGTGAGGATCATTCATGGCTTCATTTTCTATAGGCTCATGCTCACATTCTTTCCACTCTAGCATGGTGAAATAGTTTGCAAATGGACACATTTGAAGGTTAGAAACCATTGGAATCAAAAAATTTAACCATTTCTAGGAATTTGTAAATTTCAAAAAGCTCACGACGCCTCCACAGTTTTATGCAGAGATAGTGTGGACATCTGCACGGGTTCTACACAAAAAACCGTGGTAGCTCGATAATTTTCCTTTTTAGGAAATTATCGAGTCCGCAGGTAATGCGTGCATAACCTGCGGACCTCCGGGGGTGCATTTTTTAACATAATTTCTCCTTAAAAAATGAAATTAAAGACAAAAAAAGGAATTGAAATGGATAGAAATGAAGAGTTAAGTGATGTGGATTACCTGGTTCCGATGAATCATGAATTGAACGAATGGTTATATTGATATTGGCTTCAGAACTTTTTGCCAAAAGCTCTCAATTTACTACTCTAAAGACAAATGGTAAAAATGACTTTGTTAAACTTATTTTTATAGTTTTTGAATGAATAAAATATTATATTTTATTTAGTTTTCACTTTAAAAAGCTATTTTTCAATATTTTTATTTCTTTGGAATAGGTATGTTTAATTTTTTGAGTTTTTGTGCAGATTACAGGTTTTTGGTAAAAAAGAATTATTTTGATAATGAGTATACTTTTATCACTTTTTCGGGCTCTTGAAAATTACGAAAAAGAAAAACCATGGAGTTCTCTTTTAAGCCCTTTTCAGACTCTCTAAATATGAAAATATCGCCAAGTACTTGACTATTCAAACTCGTTAAAGGAAATGAATAGTCGTCCCTTCAATATAAGTTTACCCCTTTTTCGGACTAAAATGGACTATTTACGAAAAAGGTATACATTGACTAATCATGGTCAATAAAGTTCTCTCCTGCATTATTTTATCCTTTTTCGGGCTTGAGAGACTAAATTTACAAAAAATTACAACCACGGAGTTTACGTATGTTTTTCTTCTGACTCCCTAAAACTGAAAAACACCGAGTTTCTCCTATACTGGACTCGTTAAAATTTAACAGTAAAGGACCTATCGATTATAAACAGGAAAGAACCACTTCTTCTTAGGGTTCAATTTTAATACTAAGTTTGACTCATCTGAAAGATGAGCTTACACAACAAGCATATTTTATCCTCCTCAAGCTTGTCAAAAATAAAGAGGTACTTGCCAGAAATGGTGGGGGAGAAAGGAGAAAAGGAATCCAGTTGTCACTCTTTTTTTAAAAGTAGTATATCACTCTTGAACATGACACTTTTTGTCACACTTGTACCAGGGTTGGGAAAATCCTTTGTCTAAGAGTTAATCAAACCACATTGAAATTCTTCAACTGGTTTCTGGGTATTAGCTTTAGGTCAATTGTTACCAACCATATGTAGTGTCGTTATGTGTTCAAGAGACAGTTCAAATAAACCATTCGTTGCAAACATTTGTCTCTGTTCAAGTTGACCATCCCTGAGTTAGACCTTGTAAATATTTCTTCAAAAATTGATCTAATAGTTTTGTGTTGTGGGGTTTCCTACAATGGGTCACTTTCTATCGACAATAGCTCATCATCTAGAAAGTTGATCTAGAATCCTATCAGTACATTGGGATCTGCATGCCTTAATGGAAAGTTTCTCGCCTTCGAAGATAGGTTGCATCAATGAACTTCAATCAAATGATTCCGTGAATTGTTTGACTACAAATCACTCATTCACACTTCGTGGATTGTACTGAGTACTTTAAGAGCCATTGTCATTATTAGTGGTTTCTCTCACAATTGTTAACAGTTCACATCATTGACTGGTAATCAAGTGGTTTCTACCATCTTCGAATTTGACACAATCAATCACATGGATAGAATCGTACTAGTTCGTGAAGTGGAAATCAAGACCCTGGATCTAGTTTCCACCATTCAGGCTATGAGGAGTTTTATTATTCATGATACAATAGACTACTTATGACAGATGGTTGTGCCCATAATGTGTCTACTATTGAAGTATTTTTAAAATCATCTATGTACCAGAACATGTAGTTAGTTTTTATCTGAGTATGGGAATGCCTACCTCAGTGATGATATACATATATATGCTTGCATTGAATTTTTTTACAGGTTTTCGACTAGTTTGTCTGCAATCCAATCCTTGGAATGATAAAGCACTTCACTCTTCAGAACTACCTCGGACTTCACACTTTAGGAGGCAATTTGTTACACATTATTTTGTCACCATGAAATTTGACTGTCTATATAGGTTCATCACCACCTATATTGTGCTCCCTTGGAGGTCAAAAACCCTAATGTTCCTAAACCAAGTCTTGGAATTGGAGAAAAGCTCATTAAAACCCTAAAAAGTGTAACTCCACACTTTTCCTAGCTCTTTCTTGCAGATCCACAGATATTTGCTCTATATCCTGCTACACATCCCGCATGTTCTGCTTATAAAACCCGTAGACCCCTGTAAATAGTCAAATAAAGGAAAAAATAAGTTCTAAAAGCCCAGCTGGATGAATATTCTTCCAACTGGAAGCTTCTAGAGGTGTGATCAGTTCGAGATTTATCCCTCCACTCATGGAGCTCTATCTATTCACTCATGGAGTTTATCACTTGGTATATGGAGCTAAAATCCATTCATAAGAGTGATCCATCCCACTCTTCATGGAACTAAAACTACCTCCATTTCCCTATAAATTGAGCTCATGTTTCAGTCTCAAGGGTAGCTGGTAGATGGGAGACACACATATGGTAATTTCTGAAGAAATTCCTAAGGGAGCATACTCTATACACTAGTCATTATTGATATGAGAATGATCACACACTCATGTCCATAACTTCATGCTAGTTCAGAGAGAAGAAGGCTTGTCAATCTGAAGGAGGAACAATTGTTCAGGACCCCTGGAGGAACTTGTACAACATCAAGGCGACAAGTTGTAGATTTACTCTTTCATACAAGATAATACATATGGATCTCCTTTTCTCATTGAGTTTTTATTGTGTCTATTTGAACAATTCAATACTTAGATTCCTTGATCACTAAGTTAGATTAGTTGATCTTAATTATTATATGTCGCAAGTGCTTTTAATTCTTTTGTCTGTCTTTGATTGCAGGTTCTACTTACTGAAGAAGCCTATTTGGAGCGACTCGATAAAATGCTGCACCAAATGTTAGATTTCAAAGTAGGAGCATTTCCTCTATATTTGTTTATAATAATTCTGAATTGCATATAATCTAGAGAAAACAATTTACAAATGGATATTTGTTTCTAGCTATTTGTAGGATACTAGGGAGATCACTCTTGTCCACAAGAGGGATTTATCTGCATAATAGCCATATGAAATCAAAGAAGTTCATGATAACGGTACCATAACTCTAGTCATGATCGAAGGGTCTGGTGCCTCTTTTCTGGTAAACGGACATCGACTACGCCTCTACCACCAAAAAATCACAAAAGAGTCTTTCTATCACAAGATAAGTAATGATCCTACTTTCCAAATTATAACTGATTGCGGTGAAAACCCAGTATCTCCATATTTATGAAATCTGATTTTATTTATCATATTGTACATAATGTATATATCGTTTTTTTTAATAGTTAGCTAAGTTATTTAATTATTTATTTTTCCCTCCTTTATTTTCATTTTCTTCATAAAAAAAAGGGATAAATGACCTTAATAAAGTTTTTTCTCCCTTCATCACAGTTGATGTTCGCTTCGATACAGTTCTTGTTCCCTTCAGTACCATTTTTGCTCCCTTTATCACAATCGTTGTTCCCTTTGGTGTCATTTTTGTTTCCTCTATCACAGCTGTTGTTCCCTTCAGTGTCGTTGTTGTTCCCTTCATCATAGCTAATGTTCCCTTTGATACAGTTTTTGTTCCTGTTGGCATAGCTGTTGTTCCCTTTGGTACAGTTGTCGTCCCCTTCGGTACCATTGTTGTTCCCTTTATCACAGCTATTGTTCTCTTTGGTACAGTTGTTTTTGTGTTTGGTGCCATTGTTGTTCCCTTTCTCACAGTCATTTTTCCCTTCGGTGAAGTTGTTGTTCCCTTCGGTGTCACCACTGTTCCCATTATCACAACCACTATTCCGTTCGGTGCAACTATTGTTCCTTTCAGTGCCTCTGTTATTCCCTTTATCACAGTTGTTGACCCCTCTAGAACAATTGTCGTTCCCTTCACACCAAGCTATATTTACTTTGCATACAATTGACTGCAATATCTAAAAAGTGGATTTAAAAAGCATTAATCTTTAAACTATCATGGTCTCAAGAATAATTTCTTATCTATTATCTTATGAAGAACAAATATTTTTTTCTGGCATGACTTATCAATTTCAAAAATTTGCCTTATACTTGGATTTTTCTGAAATAATAATCAATTGTTCATGATCTATCACCACCTTAGTAGTTTTATCTTATGAATACATATTTAAAATGGTGATTTTATTTAAGCATAATAAATTATTGACACATTCTTTATTTGGATTTTTTTATTTTTACTCCTATTTCCATTCCTAAACTCTTAAGGAGTTGATGAGCCACCCTTGATGATAGAAAGAACAATCCTCAAAACAAGGTACTAAAGGAGAGATTTTATTATAAGGATATGGGCTCTCATCATGAGCCACCCTACCATGATCATAGGACAATAACATAAATTACATTTCCGTTATGGCCACCAAACCAGGGTAATGACCTTTTGACACTATTGTAAAAAGGACAAGAGTTCTCATCATGAGCTAACTTATTCAGCTTGTTATGCTCCAGTGGGTGGTATTGTTGTTTACTAGTCAACATGCCATAGCAATGACCATTTTTGGAAAAAAAATATTTAAATAAAAATATGATACATCATTTATAGGACACTAGCTCATCTATAGGTTAAAAGGAAACCCTATCGAGGCTATGGATGTGTGCCGACATGTTAAGTCCCTATATTAATAGTGTAGTCCCTTATTATGTTAGTGTAGCCAGCCTTACTATTATTGTTGTACCCCTGTAACCCCCATATTGCTATTATTGTTTACATAATTATTGTTAGGTCGGCTAGGATTACATTGTGGCCCCATGGACTCCTATATATAGAAAGAAGGTTTTGTCATTTGTATTATCCAAGAATTTTTCATTCATGTAATGTATTTGAGGTTGCCCCCTCGAAGTGGCTTATTTCTAAGGTGTTGATATCTCTTTTCTTCTATTTTTGGAGCTGGTTTCACAACATTTGGTATCAAAGCTTTGGATTCTAGGGTTTTCGCTGCTCCAAACAATTCATCGTGGAATTTTCGCTATAACTTTTTTTCTATGAAGGTTAAGAAGCTGAAATTTTTATTGTGTGAAGCCAAAATCCTAACGAACGTTGTGGCACAATTTCAGAGCTTGGTTCACAATATTTTTGGAGATAAAATCTGTGGAATTTAAGTCATTTTGCAAGATCCTAAGTTTAACCTAAACATGTCATCGTATCATTTGCGCTACAACTATTTTTCTACGAAGGTTCAGAAGATGAAATTTTTAGAGTACGAAGTTAAAATCCTGAGCAACATCATCACAAAATTTCAGATCTTGGTTTGCAACATTTTCGGAGATATCATCTGTGAAAGTTAGGTCCTTTTCAAGCTTCTGATTTTCATTTCAAAGAGGTGACTGTGGAAAAATATTCATAGCTCTCTCTCTGAGCATCAGATTGGAATGTTGTAAAAATTGGCCACAATCACACGAACTGTAGTTTTTTTTCTATCAATTTTAGAGCCAAAGGAGGAAACAATGACACGTGGCAAGTCATACATGTTCGCTCTACTGAACTAATCCATAATTGGGTCATTGTGGGAGATTAGACATAAATTTTCCTTGAAGAATCCAAATCAAATCAGACCTGTGGCATTTGAAACAAGCTTCAGAGAGCTACTACAAGGTTGAATTTCATATATTGAGGATCTACAATTATAGAGATAATTCAATTTCAATATAGAGCTCCTCAAAAGCAAGAAAAAGGTGTGTATTTTGTTTTTAAAATTGCATAACGTTTGCTTGAAAAAGAAGTTTGAAGTGATTACAAGGGCATTTTTTAGAATTTTTATCAGTATTGGGTTCTATAATGCCTCAAAAAAATTATTCCATACCCATTAAGCCCTCGAAAAGCTATATTATGATGCATGAAGAGGAAGAATTGCAGTATGAGATATCAAAATTACAGTACCAAGTGCAACAAATTTCGATCTTACGAAGAGAAACCGAAGATGAAATAGATGGTTTAAAAGCAGAAATGGAGACTAATTTGGATGGTTTGAAGGATGAAATAATAGCTAATATGGATGATAAATTAGTGGAATATCACATCAAGCATCAACAACAAGTTCTCCAACTCTCAAAGGATAACCTAACTTTGGTGCAGAATCTAATGAAACAATAGGAAGATCAACATCACATCGAAAGAAGTTCTTATGCAATCACAAAAACAAGAACTTGACAAGTACGATCAATTTCAAAGTATCTCAGCAAGTGGAAGAACTTTCCCATAGAAGATTCCACATGGGAGGATGAGAATTTCATACAGAAGCATCAAGAAATAATCAAGCGTTGAGGACAAGAATTATTTGAAGGAGAGGGGCATGTTAAGTCCCTATATTAATAGTGTAGTCCCTTATTATGTTAGTGTAGCCCCCTTATTGTTATTGTTGTACCCCTGTAACGCCCATATTGTTATTATTGTGCCCTTACATTATTATTGTTAGGTTGGCTAGGATTACATTATGGCCCCATGGACTCCTATATATAGAAAGGAGGTTTTGTCATTTGTATCATCCAAGAATTGTTTATTTGTGTAATTTATTGGAGGTTTCCCCCTCGAAGTGGCTTATTTCTAAGGCGTTGATATCTCTTTTATTCTATTTTTGGAGTTGGTTTCACAACACGACAAAAATGGCTCTGCCTGTGTTATTGGAAGATATCTTAAATTTTGTTATCATGATTACCTCATTAGATTCCTTTCTCTTAATAAATATATCACCATTATCAATATCTGCATTCACTTTCATAAAAAAAAATAAAGGTGGTACATCGAATATTACATGAACAAATCCTAATATTTGGAATCTCCATAATATGCATTTTTATCTATAGAGGTCTTTTTCCAAATATTTACTTTTTTGTTCTTCAAATGTCATTATTTTTATAATAAAATCCTTTTTACCCATGATATATATCATTTATCACTTTGATTTTAAATTCCTAATGATTACTGCATATCAGCGATTTACACCTGATTTGACCATTCCCTCCGCGGTAATGATTGCCTCCGTGTGAGCATTAAATTTCCATAAATTTACCATTCGTGTGTTGGGTGCTAAAAGGTTCCATTTAAAACTCCAATTTATCTCACATTAATTATCAACCCGAGCAAGTCCTCTTATTTCAAGAGTCTACACAATATGTGCACGCTATAATCCCAGAGAGTAATGTTTCTTAAAATGTAGCATAGATCTTTCAAATACAAGAATAAATGGATGCTTTTAATAAATCCCACTTGAAACTAAAGGAAACTCAATGCTCTAAAACTAAATCATTCATTCAGCAAAGTAACAACAATTATCAGTTGAGGATACAGTAACAATAACTCATTCCTATTTTAACTGATGTAAACTAATCAAGCATAAATAAGATCCTCAATATGAGAGCTTTGACAACAATAGCCAATTTTCTTTACAATTGTTGATCTCACACACAACACACTAAATAACCAATTGGAAATGGAAATAAATTAAATCAATAATGCTACTGCAACTGATGGAAATGAGATAATTATGCTAACTATAAGAATGCTAAAAGGAAAAACTAAATTATTGCAGAAAGTAAATGAGCAGCAATGTTATATAATAGAAATAGACAACAATGCTTATGTGACTGCAATGAGCAGCAAAACTAAGTTACTGAAATGAAAAACGAAGCTCTGTAATTAGAATGAGCAACACAACAATATACTTGGAGAAAGCAATGATCTTGTTATGAGGGAAAAGAACAACAACGCAATTCAATTATAGAAAGTAATCATTAAACAAACCACACTTGCAGAAATCATAAATAATGAAAACCACACTGTATGGTACAGGAACGGCAAGTAGATCCACCAGGAGCCGGGCCCTTAGCCGCAGGTGAATATCGATGGATTACTTCAGGAGATGTGAAGGAACTACAACTGTTTTTGTATATTCATTATTGCATAATCGTTACAGCAAGTTCATGCTCTTCTTCAACAGTGAGAGTCGATGATCAAAGTTACAATTTCAATAGTAATTCTTTGATTCCTCCTATCCTATCATATTTATCTCTAATATAATAATCCATCTAATTCTCTCTCTAATCATCCATCATGAATCCCCATAATAACCCCCCTTTCTCTGATCTCTGTTATGATTTAAATACACATAGAGAAAATAGAAGTTACAACCGATATGATTAAAAATGATTCCTATTACAAAATTGGATTTCTCACAACCAATTGATCAACAATATCATATCTGAAATATCCTTCAATCAATCATTTAACAGGAATAGGTCGAATTTGGTATTGCAACTGGAAGAATTTGGAAAACGGCCACAACAACGAATCTGGGAACATCGTCCTCATAGAACCTTCTGTTTCTCTCAATACAGGCCAAATTTGGGCAAAATTTTATTTGTTAAAGTTAATTTGGTCCGTTATGGACAAAACCAATGTTTCGGATTTTCCATATTCTTCTCCATTTGCCCAATACATCCAATGAAAAACTGTCACTTCTTATTCTAGCGAATTTCTAAGTTGGCATATTTAATGATGAGCTGGAGATCAACTCTGCAATCTGGAAAATATCTTGGAGGCTAAAATGGTGAGTGATGTTACAAAAAATTTATTAATAAACCATAACTGGTAAAATCATGCATAATCATTAATTTATTAAAAATAAAGGAGAAGAAATAATATTTATCCATAAGAGCATAAATAATTATAAAATGGAATTATATTATAAATTATGATAAATGACATGATAAAGAAGAGTAGAAATAGATGAAATAGGTGTTAAAAAGTGATAATAATAATAACATATTAGCGGCCCAACATACCCTCAAACTGAATATATTGCATGTCCTCATGCAACCCAGAACTGAATATATTGCATGTCCTCATGCAAACCAAAGACAAAACCCATGTGTTAACCAAGAAAAAAAAAAATTGTTCATCCCAACTCATGAAATGGATGGAAAAAATGAATTTTTTCTCAAATAATTAATATTCAATTTTAGCAATCTTTAGGAAGGCGTAACAATTTTTACAGTTGACTTTCAACTATATGTATATGAAGTTGTAGAAAAATGTGATATAAGTAATAGCAAACTTCATTAACCATTTTCTCAAAAATCAGATCGTTTTGATTCACGGATCATGAGATATAAACAAAATGACTGTAGGTGATAGTGCATAATTTTAGAAATTTTATGAACTAATTTAGCGTGAAATTATCTGGGTTTGTGTATTTTAATGATACCTCTTTGTTTTCCAGAAATCACAAGAATTCAATTCATAGTTTTAAAGATATATGAAAATCAATTTCTACATTGTATAAAAATGAAATTGTATGCCTTAAACGAGAAAGAAAGTAGAAAACATCCATTATGTGCAGTAATTCCTCCCCCAAACTGAAGAATTAGCATGTCCTCATGCAATGCTAGAAAACAAAGAGAGGTGGTTGCTACAATCTGTTGAAATCTATGATTTGTGTAAAACAACATGGAATAAGGGAGGTGTTGAGAATGAATAAGAATATCAATGGATGATAAAGAATATTAGTGACATGGTCATAAGTAAGAAATGAAGGAAAGCAACACTCCCCCAAACTGAAAGATGATATGACTCTGAAAAATGGGAAGTGGTAAAGATGTGGAATGAATGATGATAAATATTGCTCAATGGATTTTCATGAAATTCTCTCAAATTCGTAATAAATCAGAAAATTATGCTATTTTATCTCAAGTGTTACCTCTGAAAAAAATTTGGAACAACATGTAGGGACTGGCCTTTGTTGAAGCTAATGTAGGCTGAGCGGATACTGAAAGTGATGCAAAAGGTGGAAGCCATGCAAACACATCATCTCTGAATAATTGTGCATGTTTGTGAGTTGCACGAACCTTTGCTGTTAGTTGCATTAGTGTGGTCGTGCTACGAATATAATTCCCCCCCCCCCCCCCCCCATACTTGTTGTTCTCTTGGGACCAAATCATGATTTTGCATGCAATTTTCTTGAATCCACTGTGTTAATTTTGAAGAGCAATAGATAAGATGTATGCCAAAAGTTCAATCAGAAAAAAAGTGCAGCAGAAATCACAAATTATGAATATTGTGGAAAATATTGACAAATTATGCATTGAGAATTAAACCACTTATATCGCATTCTATCCATAATGCATACATTCCCCCTTCTAATTAAGGAAGGGATTCCATGACCATAAAGCATAGAAAAAGTGTGGTGCTGACAACAAGGCAAGGGAATGAACAATACATCAGTAAATGAAGCAGAGTACACATATCAAATGATAAGACAACAAGAGGTATGGTTATAATGAGGGCAAAGTGTATAAATATAGTTATGAATAAGAGATAAGATGCTTGGGTTGATGATAGGTAATTTGGTAAGTAAAAATGACAACAATATGTAAGAAAATATACCTTATTGACGATATTCCATCTGAAAATGATATGATTGATTAAAAAACATTAACTCATGCATACAGGTTTATAGTAGGGATAAATTAGGGAAATAATCTCTCTGATAAAAAGAAAAGTAGAAAGAGGGTATTATAATAATTATTGATGTTGAAAATAGAACTTCAATACCATAAGCAGAGCCTCTGCTGCCAGCCGGCATCCATCCTTGGCAGGGTTTCTTTTTAACGCATATCAGTCAGGATCCTCAATTTATAGTTGGAGAATTCCATTGTTGTTCTACAAAAGAGATCAGTGTACTGGCGTGGTAACCAGATAACCACACTACCATTCACTGGGAAGTAGCAAAAGTGATCAGGCCGGCTCGTGATGAGACCTCCTGTTCCAAGGATATTATGGCTATCAAATGGATCATAACTCTAGTGTGGTGGCCATAGTGGGAATGTCACTTCGCTACAACCTTATGAACATGGTAGGCTGGCTCTTTAACGAGACCCCCTATCCTCCATCTGTAGAAAAGATTTTGTTTTTTTTACACCTTTTATGATAAATAGAGGGAGGCTTAGTAATCCTTAAGAGTGGGGATGGTCGAAGAAGTTTGAACATGTCAATAGAATGAAAATATACCTATAATATTACTTATAATAGATAGAGAGAATTATAGCCAAGAGAAGTGGGACAAGCATGGTAAAGATGAGCAATGAGTATCATATACAACAGAAATAAATATAGTAAAGTAATATATAAATAATTGTGTCCCTTTTGTTTTTTTTTTTTTAAACCGGATCATCAAGAAGTTGTCTTGTTAAAGATCATAACGTCAAGGATATTCACCTTCTTCAATAGAGTCCACAATTTTTGTCCTCCTAAAATTATTGTACTTTATGCGATGCAAGGGAATCAATAAAATGTGGTTGAGATGAATTCGGAATAATCGCACAAGAGGGAGGAAGGGTTGTTCTCGAAAATATTTCCAAAGTACTATTCCCTTGAAGGAACAGCAAAAACACTCAAAAAAGTGTTGTTTATTTTAAGGAACAACAAAAATACAACCCAAAAAATTGTTGTTCCTTAAAAGGAACAAAAAAAAATACACCCAAAAAAAGTGTTGTTCCTTGAAAGGAATAACAAAAAAATATACCCAAAAAAATTTCTATTCCTTTTAAGGAACAAAAAAAAAAAAATGCGAAAAAGTGTTGTTCCTTAAAAGGAAGAGCAAAAAAAGTACACAAAAAAGTGTTGTTCCTTAAAAGGAACAACAAAAAAATCAACACAGGAAACTATTGTTCCTTAAATGGAACAGCTCATGTTCCTTAAGAGGAACAACATTTGTTCCTTAAATGGAACAACAAAAAGACAAACACATGAAACTACTATTCCTTAAATGGAACGGCTGTTGTTCCTTAAGAGGAACAACAACTGTTCCTTAAATGGAAAAGTGAAATACGAACACACGAAACTTGGTGTTCCGTATAGGGAAAATTAAAGAAATCATCCCTACTACTGTAAACAATAGAAAGACAATTGTAAAAAGAAAAGCAATAGAAAAACAAGAAAAAACAATTGTATTTACAGAAAAATGGAGAAAAGAAATCATATTTACAGAAGAATAGAGAAAAGAAATCATATTTATGAAACGAGAAAAGCAATCATACAAATCATATTTACAGAAGAATAGAGAAAAGAAATCATATTTATAGCTGCAAACAAATGGAGAAAAATACATAAAACAATCATATTTACAGTTTAAAAATAAATAAATTTTTATAGAAATGAAGTTGCCGAAGGATAGCCTTTTGCAATTGAAACTTGCATGGTGGGGTCCTGATTGTTCAATCGCCAATGGAGCGAAAATTGCAATTTGAAGGAATCAACACCTAAAACACAAAAACATATAAATCAGAAAAGAAACAACACTTTATTTAAAAATAGGATCATAAATAAATAAGTTAAGCTACAACAGGTATGATGTTATTTCCTAAGGGAATATCAATATGTCAATGGAAAAAATGATCTTTCGGAACAATTTATTGATAGCAGTGACATGAATCTTCAAAATGGGAATCAATTGTTCATTTTTTTTTCTTTTTTGTTATGAATCCATTAGGTAATGAATCAGATGAAATTCCCTTGTTTCATTAAAATTTCTTTCAATAATTGCTCATCCATAAATTGACCTTCTTTATTTTCCTAAGACCAGCAAACAAACGAGTGTCTACCTGCAATAAAACATTAAATCGTGGAGAAAGAGAGGTGATAGGGCTCTCCTAATCCAATAATTATGCAAAAAAACTAACAAGTAGTTACTCTGTAGAAAAAATCCATGGAAATAAAATAAAGTAAAATTAATTTATTACCTGTGGGAGAGCAATGGCCAATCATGCTAACCTGCAGTGTTTTAATCATAACTTCTTCTTTTTCGTCCAATTTGAGTGATTCAAAGCCACATGAGACATAATTCAAAGGTACATCTCCAATAAAAATAGGTTTTCAAAATTCCATGATATGATATGTCAATGTTACTTAGAACAACCTACATAACAGAGTCATTTTTGATTATCTATCTTATACCAGCAATGGATATTTCAAGCATAAATTTTTCGTTTGATGATAAATTAAGCTGATTAAAATTGGAAATTAAAGTAGATTCATTTATTTATCACCAATAGATTTGATGACGAGAAGAATTGATGGGTCAAATAATTTAATGAACAACTAGAAAAACAGAGTTTTAAGAGTGTTGATTTAGGATATACAATCAGTATTTGGGTCATATTTTCCTCATACGATATCGAAATAGAGTGATTCAAATTTCCTTGTAAAATATATTCATAGATTAATATACCATAGAATCTGGTTTTAAAAATATAGTCATTTAGGCCTCGAAAAATGTGTTGTCCCTACTCTTTTCCTGAGCTGTCTACTAAACGCCCTGTCAATATTTTGGTTATAACGTTTTTCGTTTCAAATCCAAATGGAGTGATTAAAACTGGGTTGGAAAGTATAAATAAAGGGCTACTTAAGATAGAAACATGTTTTAAAAATTTAGTCATTTAGGACTCCAAAAACTTGCTGTCCCAACTCTGCTTTCAGAAATTTCATCAAGCTCGCAAGCCAAAAAAATATGATATTCAAGAAATTTTTCCATATTAGTGATAAAAGTGAATATGAGTGTTTGTATAATTGTTATTTTAAATATAATACATCCACAAACAAAAATAAATTAAAATATTTATCACTGATGCTGATATTCACAGCATGTTGCAAAAAAAAAACAATTTTTTGTTTTTTTTTATATAATAATAAAAATGTATTTATTTATGTCCTTATTTATTTTTACTCTCCACTAACCTACTCTTCTTTGAAAATTGAATATGCTTACATATAAGAGTACTTCTAGTGGATCCATTTTCTAAATAAGGCCTCTAGTATGTACATACCCAAATTTGAAAAATGCATGTTAATAAATAATAGGGTATGAGAAGCCAACATCCCTTGAAAATATGTTGCCAAAAATTACTGAAGTGTGGACTGATGCTGCAAATAAATGGAGTGAAACCAATCTTCAATTTATCCCTTACTTTCTTGATTTCCCATAGCCATCATATCATGAAGTTCTCGAGTGTTTAAAACAACTTGTTGATGCAGGCTAGAAGAAACCTCATTTTATTTCATAAACTCTACAATTTTTGGATTTGAGACATTCTAAATCTCAGTATAAGTTTTCTCCAATGGTGCATGTGAGATATAATGGGTGGGAAGGGTGCGTAAATTTTGCAGTTCAACACTGTAAGAATGTTGTACTGTTTTATTATGGTGAGGGTGTGGAATGAGTTGAGTAGGAAATTGTGTAGGAAATGGATAATTTTGATGATGTAGTTGATTGGGTTGAATGGATGATTTTAGTAGGAAAGAAAGATTTTGTGGATGAGCTGGAAGATGCGTTTTTGCTACAAGATGATGGAGAGTATTCATGCAATCATAAGATGAACCATGCCAAACTTGTAGACAAGATTGGTGGTGGTTATATTGAGATTGGCATGGATGCCCTAACATACGAGTATTCCATAATGGATTATGCAAGTAAGATAATGGAGAGGAAGTGTTTTGAACCATACCTTTAGGCCATGATTTCCATGGTTTTGACCTTGTTGCAGCTTCCCCATCTCTTTGACATGCTACTTCCATCTTAGATAAGGAAGAACAACTATCTATGGAATGCTCCTTTCGGTAATGAGGGAAAAACACTTCATCAAATTCTTGATTTTTCTGAAACTGAAAAACACTAAATTGTGAATTTAGAGAGCTAATAAAATCATATTTAAAATTTTCAAATAAAATATTGATTTCAGCTCTTATGTCTCTTGTTCTTGTAGTAAATTTGGAAAGGAAAGAAGAAACTTCTCTAGAATTTTTACCAGCCTTGGAAATTCCTCTTGAATACCTTATGTACAAATCACAATAATAATCATATGATAACTGAATAAAATCACCTTTTCCTATCAGATTTAAGAGTTCTAAAAATTCATCTTTGATTCCTTTAAGAAGGAGTGTTTTCAATATCCCTTTTTCGAAATGCTTATGCTTTGATTTTTGAAGGTTGTATTGAAATCGCTCCACATATTCCTCCAATATTTCATCTTCCCCTTGTATCATATTGAAAATATCTTCATATACCTTGCAATAGTCTTCGTACTTCTTCAATAATATGTTCTTCATGTCCTCTCAAGTTTGGACGCAATTCCCACCAAGGTTCATGAACCATTGGAGAGCTGCTCCTTTCAGAGTAAGAGGAAACAATTTCAACCTTTGATCATTAGTACAATAATAATATCCTCTACAAATTATTTCAAACTAAAATAAGAATGTATCTAGATCTTCGTTTTTCAAACCATGAAAATTTGGTAGAGACGATGGGGGAATTATGTGCATTTGTGTCACTCCTCCTAGATCTTTGATAGAGAATTCAAAAGTTGAAATGTGAGACATTTCTTACCATAATAGAAGATGGTCTTCATATGTTTATTTAAGGATCCTCCTTCCAATGTTCCTGTCAATTGGTTAGTGAAATGGGTGGTGCTTGCATCACGACTCGAGTGGAATTACAAGATTTTTTCAAAAATTCTACCTCTAAAATTCCTAATTCAATCTTACTCAATTCTGCTGAAAAGCGGGCGGAGGAACAAGAATTTTACTTGCTCATTACATAGGTTCTTACCTTCCATTGATAATACCCAATTCTTTCACATCAGAAAAACATCAAACATACATCACTCTCTGTGAAATGGCAACACTCTCCCCGGAAACGGCGCCAAAATGTTGGGTGCTAAAAGGTGCCTTTTAAAACTCCTATTTATCCCACATTAATTATCAACCCAGGCAAGTCCTCTTATTTCAAGAGTGCACACAATATATGCATGCTATAATCCTAGAGAGTAATGTTTCTTAAAATGTAGTATATATCTTTCAAATAGAAGAATAAACATATGCTTTAATAAATCCCACTTGCAACTAAAGGAAACTCAATGATCTAAAACTAAATCATTCATTCAGCAAAGTAACAACAACTATCAGTCGAGGATACAGTAGCAATAACTCATTCCTCTTTTAACTGATGTAAACTAATAAAGCATAAATAATATCCTCAACCTCATAGCTTTGACAACAATAGCCAATGTTCTTTACAGTTGTTGATCTCACACAAAACACACTAAATAACCAATTGGAAATGGCAATGAATTAAATCAATAATGCTACTATAACTGATGGAAATGAGATAATTATCCTAACTGTAAGAATGCTAAAAGGAAAAACTAAATGATTGTAGAAAGTAAATGAGCAGCAATGCTATATAATAGAAATAGACAGCAACTCTTATGTGACTGCAATGAATAGAAAAACTAAGTTACTGAAATGAACAACGAAACTCTGTAATTAGAATGAGAAACACAACAATATACTTGTAGAAAGCAATGATCTTGTTATGAGGGAAAGAACAGCAACACAATTCAATTGCAGAAAGTAATCATTAAACAAACCACACTTGTAGAAATCAGAAATAAGGCAAACCACACTATATGGTACAGGAACGACAAGTAGATCCACCAGGAGCCGAGCCCTTAGCCGCCGGTGAATACCGCCGGATTACCTCAGGAGAAGGAACTACAACTGTTTTTATATATTCATTATTGCATAATCGTTACAGCAAGTTCGTGCTCTACTTCAATAGCGAGAGTCGATGATCAAAGTTACAATTTCAATAGTAATTCTCCCGTTCCTCCTATCCTATTCTATCTATATCTAATCTAATAATCCATCTAATTCTCTCTCTAATCATCCATCATGAATCCCTATAATAACCCCCCTTTCTCTGATCTCTGTTATGATTTAAATACACATAGAGAAAAGAGAAGTTACAACCAATATGATTAAAAATGATTCCTATTAAAAAATTGGATTGCTCACAACCAATTGATCAACAATATCATATCTGAAATATCCTTCCATCAATCATGTAACAGGAATAGGTCGAATTTGGTATTGCAACTGGAAGAATTTGGAAAACGGCCACAACAGCGAATCTGAGAAAAATGTCCTCAGAGAACTTTCCGTTTCTCTCAATACAGGCCAAATTTGGGCAAATTGTTCTTTAATAAGTTAATTTGGTCCGTTCTAGACAAAACCGATGTTTCGGATTTTCCAGATTCTTCTCCATTTGCCCAATACGTCCAATGAAAAATTGCCACTTCTTATTCCAGCGAATTTCTGAGTTGGCATATTTAATGATGAGCTGGAGATCAAATCTGCAATCTGGAAAATATCTTGGAGGCTAAAATGGTGAGTGATGTTACAAAAAATTTATTAATAAACCATAATTGGTAAAATCATGCATAATCATCAATTTATTAAAAATAAAGGAGATGAAATAATATTTATCCATAAGAGCATAAATAATTATAAAATGGAATTATATGATAAATTATGATAAATGACATGATAAAGAAGAGTAGAAATGGATGAAATAGGTGTTAAAAAGTGATAATAATAATAACATATTAGCGGCCCAACAAGAGGTAGCCCAGTGGAGGGGGTGAACTCCGTTATCAACTCTTTCTTGTGAATGTTTTATTATGTTATTGAACATATTTTATTAAAGCATTCAATTAAATAATTTTTTTAATCATTTTTCTGTATACATGTTTTAAATTTTAATCTGAGTTAGAACTAAAATTTCAATTTTAGATCAAGTTTGGTATCAGAGCCCGTTCATTATCTGGTTTAGTGGGTACATCTTCTTTAGCTCAGACAAGCAGAAGAAGGAGAAGGTAAATTGTTTTGATTTAAAATGTCATCTTTTGATTCTTTTCTTCAACAAAATTGGGAAAATTTCTTAACCATGAAAGACATGGTAGAAGAAATGTACAAGGATTTTCAGTTGCGTAAGCAGATAAAATAATTGGAAGATAGTAATTCAGAACTTTGAGAGGAGAATCTCAAGCTGAAAATTTTGCTCGAAGCCAAAAAGGATAGAGATGTTTTGAAAGATCCATTGAAGGATTCTTTCTATCAACCATGCGAGAAACATAGTTCTCATGAAGCATCATCTTCTACTTCGTCATCGAAAAATAATCAAGAAGATAATCATGTGTCTGAGGAGGTACAAAGCATTTCATTTTCTATACCTTCTGATAATAATGTTAATGATGCATCGTTTGTAGATTTTGAAAATCATACCAAGGGGATTGGTATGAAATTTTTTATCAAGATGGGATATGAAAGAAGAGGCCTTAGGGTTAATGGTCAAGGTATCATTAATCCTATTGAGGTGAAGAGACAAACTCATAAGGCAGGATTGGGCTATACAGAAATTGGAGAGTGTAATATTCCCAATTAGCCCAAGCTAATGGGAATATACAATTTTGCTTCAATTTTCTGTTTCATGAATAAAATTGTAAAGGAGGATCAATAAAACTCCTAATCAGCAAAATAAATCAATTCCACATGTGAACATAGCTAAATCTGGGTTATTTACATAAGCACACTTAGGTTTGAAAGAGACTGGATCACTTGATCAAGTCAACCAGGACCAAATCAATAGCGTTGTCTAGATACAGTGAATCTCCTAGATGCACAGTGCAGTTTTAGTTGGAGGTTACACATGTGAATGGAGCTAAATCATTTAGATGGTTTAGGGTTTGAAAATACTTTCATCCTATAAAAGTAAGAGGAGGACAGCAGGAGAAGGTTGTTGATTGAGTATATTTCTGAATATATTTTTTGTTTAGACATATATCATTCTTTGTTGTTTAGCTAGGGATAGTGTTTTTTAGCACTAGGGTGTTCTTGTTCAGGAATCCCACCTCTTCCATTGAGTAGCTCTTGGAGGAGTCTTGCTGATATTGTCCACTAGCAAGTATTTGGCCAAGCTCATCTTCCAACTACAATGTAGATCCTGTTGAGGGTTTGGTTTTCCTTGTAAGTTGCAGCAAGTGGAGACTAGATCTACTCAGATCTAGGCCAATCTAGTGCCTCTTTTCGGTGGGAAATCCATCTATCCCCTTTATAAGAGAGTATTATATCTTTGGAGCTACATTTTTAGATCTTGGCATTAGGCCAAACCAGTGCTAGAGCCTACAACGCAGTTTCCCTTCCAGGACTGCGTTATTTGCAAGTGTACAGTTGCAGGGTGTTTTGACACACATTTGGAGGAGAGATCTCTGGTGTTGGGGTTCTTCCCTTCACCATGGTGATCCATGGATTATACTTCTGATCCATGTTCTATTCAAATCTGATTTTCTTATATTGTATTCATCTTCAGAAATTTCTGAATACTACTGCAGATCTGCAACTTTAGATCTCAGATCTACTCTTTGTGTCTCATGTTTTGCTCAAAACCCCAAGGGGAATTTGTAAATGAGCTCTTCTAGTGTATAGATCATATATGGATCTAATATTTTTTACACATATCTGCACTAGATATGGAGTGTAATATACAGTTGTTTCAGCTCTTAAAAATAACATTGTCGAGCTATTTTTCAGTCAATACATGTGTTGTAGCCCCTCTTTTTGAGGAATTTCTTCTATTATTGTCTTCTACATTCTGTCATGCATTGTATGGGCCTCAATATGGATCTTATTTATTTATGTATATATGAATGTTGAGCCTTATTATTGGTATCCTGTTGTTTCTCAGAGAAACTGCGTTATTTTCCTGCATTATTGTTGCATACTGCTGCAGCCCCATTCTTCGGTGTTTTCCAACCATACTAGGTGTGGGAGGTCTGTTTACCTCACCTATTTTGATTTTTTTTTTCTCTCCTCTTGGATTTAGATGCTATATCTCCAAATCTAAGGGATCTAAGAGCTGCAAACTCATTTCAGTGCACATACTTCTGAAAAATGCGTTATTTTAGCAGGTATTGTTGAATCTTCCCTTTTAGGGATATTACAGTGGTATCATAGAAATCATCTTGGCACAGCCTGTGATTTGATTTCTTGAAGAGCCAATATATCTTCAAAAGAAGATCAGACTCTCACTGATAGAGAGAAGAGGTACCTGAGAAGAAGACAGAAGAAATTTGATTACACTAATGATGATAAATACAAGGGAAAAGCCCCTGAATCTGGAAGTGATGAAGATGGGAAGGAGTTTGCAAAAACCCTTCTGAAAGCCATGCAAGATATTGCTAGAGAGATCAAAGAGATGATATTGTACAGGATCAAGGAATCTCCTAGGATATTTCATCCTGGAGAAAGCTCTGGCATGTCTCACCACTGGAATGATCAACCAGTGAACTAGCCACAAGCTCCACAATGCTCTAACATGCCTACTTTTTTGGGTGTGGAAAATGAAGGGCCTCATGAGCAAGCATCCCTTGAAGAATACTTTGAAGAATATGAGTCTCAAAATCAAAGATTCAAGGACCACTTGAGTTTTCAATGGTTTTTTCACCTCAAGGACAAAAGAAGACCAAGGCATCAGCATAGAGATGGTGGATTCACTCATAATCATGATCGACATTGCTCTATGGGCAGATTATTTTTACTCAAGCTTTATGGGTCATCCACTTGTTCTGCCAAAGCATGGACAGAAAAACTGGATATCTACTTTCAATTAAACAAATTCCCTAAGATGGAAGCTATCAAAATTGCAGCGCTGCACTTTGAAGGTGAAGCACACAATTGGTGGTTCCATGGGTTGTCTACATTGGGTCATGCCAATGTGATTGCCTATTCTGAGTTCATTAGAAGACTGGTGGAGAGGTTTGACAGAAAGAATCCAGAAGCACCTTTCATGAGCCTTGCAAATTTGAAGCAGACAGGTAATTAGGGGTCTTATATCTCTGAATTTTTGAGATTATCTATTATGGTTCCTGATTAATCTACAACAAGGAGGGTGTACATGTTCATCGATGGCCTAGATGAACCTCTGCATGGGTTGGTTAAATCTACCAATCCCACTACCTTGCATGATGCCATTGAGAGGGCTAGATAACTTCAATATTCCTTGCCAAAAGCAAAGGCAAACTTTCAGAACAAGCCCTCTTTTCTGTATAAAGGAAAGGAAGAAAAATTTGCTCCTTCACAGGAAAGCTCATACAAGAAGCCTCTTGATGATGAAGTCCGGAGAGATCTAAGAAAGAGGAAGCTCTGCTTCACTTGCCAAGAACCATGGGTACCTGGACATAGATGTGCTACTGTTAAAGCACATTATATAGAGGTATTCTCATATTTGGAAGAAGATAAGGATGATGAGCCAAGGAGGGGTCACAGTGCAGACAATGTTGAAGGAGATCCAACACCATCAGGAGATGGGAATGGAGAATTTGCTCCTATTGGAGGAACTCTTTCATCTTTGAGGGGAGTACCTAAGTACTTGACCTTAAGATTTCAAGGCTCAATCATGAATTAGAGGGTTTCTATATTGATTGACAGTGGGGCTACCCACAACTTCATTGATGCCCATCTTGTGCAAAGGAGGGCAATACCCACTGATACTTTTAAGGGATTCTCTATTTTGGTCCCAGGAGATAGAACAATGCAATGCATGCATTATGTCCCATCACTTTCGGTCACTATGGGATCCTACACCTTGGTGGATCACTTCTTTGTAGTTGACATACCAGACACGAATGTTATTTTGGGTGTTCAATGGTTGATTACATTGGGGAAAGTCACCACTGATTGTGAGGCTTTGCAAATGGAATGGGTGGAAAATAAGAGTGGTGCACCTCAAATGGTCAAAGGCATGCATACTTACCCATCACACAACACTTCCACATAAAAAACAGAGATGGATTTGCGCAGCGGAAGCAAGGACCTCACTGTCCCTTCTATTATGTTCATGAGATTTTTGCAAGGGACACTCTTATCTAGTGGAAAACCACCTAGGAGGCCACCTGATTTAGTTTTGGTGAGAGATCTATTTCTACTTGATGCTCCAAAATCAGATCTAGGATGGATGGGAGCATTAGAAGACACAGCTATAGCGTTGGAAGGCTTGGGCAAGCACAAGAAGGAGGGGGGTTTTCTTCTCTCATCATCATCACCCACCTTCATTTCTGTTCTGCGTTGTTGGAGGAGAAGAAGGGAAGGTATGTCTTTCCTACTTGTACCTTTGGCATAAGATATGTCAAGGAAGAGATCAGAAACATGGAAGGCATTCCTATTGATGCATCATCAGTGCTGTCATTGTTGGGGAGTGTAGATCTATATTGGAAATCCAAATTGTTGGTGGATTATTCCAAAGATCTTCACACTTGTATGATGCTTGATGACCAGGTGCATGAAGAGGGCTATCTAGTCCATGAGGGAGTCATCTATCATCATGATAGGATCTTCTTACCCAGAGCCTCCAAGCTTAAGGAGAGGATGCTACAAAGGGCAC